>CANSNZ010000927.1:1780000-2150000 GCA_947646795.1 Beta lomatogona | reverse complement strand
AATGGTTAAGATAAAAGATAACTAGAGTTTGAATTACTTCCTCTGTCCCATAATATAGTACTCACTTCTCGTTTTTCCAGGAATTAAGGAAAATGGAAGGAGTATGTCGTATCATTTCCCTAAAAAACATATTTAAGCAAGTGATTTTTTGGTACTTTTTTCTCAAAATATATTTCAAAATAAGATATTTTTTTCATATAGTTATATAACCAAATATAAGATTAATTATTCTATATTACATAATGAATAATTTTTACAACCCATGAAAGAATATGAATTATAAAAAGATTAGGACTATAAGAAATATGAATCATAGTAGGAATAAGAGTATATTACTTCCATTATATCATTAGAGCCAATAATAATAAAATATTATAACATTAATAAGTATATAATTTGACTATCTATTTATAAGAGGAGATCTCAAGGAGTATGATGATAACGTGTTTTATCCTCCAATTGATTTTGAATTAGATAAAAACATTCCAAAATAATATAAAATAGACTCCTAATGGTTAAGATAAAAGATAACTAGAGTTTGAATTAATTCATCTGTCCCATAATATAGTGCTCACTTCTTGTTTTTTTTCAGAAATTAAGGAAAATGGAAGGAGTATGTAGTATCATTTCCCTAAAAACATATTTAAGGAAGTGATTTTTTGGTACTTTTGTCTTAAAGCTAGTTCTTTATTTTCTTTTTCCTTTTAAAAAAATAAAAGAACAATAAATGTTACTTGGAATGGTGTATAACAATAAATAGAGGCACGAATTTTGAAAGAAATATAAGGGTATTTTGGAAAGTTTATGTATAAATTAAGGATAATTTAGTCCAAATAAATGTGTGTTACTATTTACCGTACGTATTTACCAAAAAATCTTCGTATTTTTATACGTATTTTATATCTTTTTCATTTTATTTACCTAAAGAATATAAAAATGTTAGAATTTTTTTGCATGAACCGAACCAATTCTAAACCGACCCTTTTTCTGGCTTCACCATGGCGGAAACGAAAAATTGGTTCGGTTCCACCATGGAGGAACCAAAATTATTTTTCGGTTCTACCAAGGTGGTACCGAAAAAATCACTCGGGGCCACCATGGTGGAAGCGAAAAAACAATTTGGTTCCATGAACATTTATTTTTTTTAAAAAAATAATTTCAAAGCTGGGGTTGGGGAGTAGAAAGGGAGAAAGAAAAAGAAGGGGTGGGGGCTGCGTCAGGGTGGGGGGCATTGGGGGGCTGTGCCGGGGGGATGGGTTGTCGGGGGGAAGCACGCGGGGGTTAGGGGCTTGCGGGGGGAGGAGAGAGAAAAAGGGGATATGGGAGATTGTGAGTGAAGAGAGAAAATGTAACGCCCCAGCTACTAACCAACATCATTAGTTTAATCAATGAGTTATTAGCAGCGGAACCTAGAAAGCCGGTGCGTTACTGCCGTACTTTCCTATTTGGAAAGCACAAGGCAAACATGATTTCATAAGTTTAAACATATTATAACTAGAAATCATAATTATCTATTATAAAAACTTAAGTTGAAACTTAGTTACCGTACATAGTCTGGCATTAACTTAAATCATAACCATAAATGTTTACGTAAGCTTAAATACAAAACTACTCCTCACTGCTACGTCATCCCATTAGCACCATCAGTACCTAAAACAGAAAAACAAAACATAATGAGTCGAGGCTCAGTAACATACTACTCTAACATCGTAATAGCATTTCAATTCATTTTAGTTGCAAACAGGGAGAAGAGAATATAGTCAAACCATTTCATAGACATGCACTTCAAATCAGGAATTTAAGAACTACTCAGGTTGTCATTATCATTATCATTATCATCATTCATTAACATAATCATTATCAGGAAACTTTCATTAGCTATTTGAGTTCAACGGAAGGCAAAGCCACCGAGGACATAAGTCCCCCATCAGAAGGTGGCATATAATGCCATAAATCATAACAGAAGGCAAAAGCCACCGAGGACATTCATCCCCCATCAGAAGGTGGCATATAATGCTAATAGTAACAGAAGGCAGAGCCACCGAGGACATTGTCCCCCATCAGAAGGTAGCGTTGCCGCCAGAAGGTACGTGCATGACCCGACTCTTTATCTTAAATTTATCGTGTTTCATTTCTTTTGCGAATCATAATCACATTACATAATATTAACCGTAATCTTAAAACGTAATCGTAATCATACTCATATCAAAGTCGTTATACTTCATAGCATCAAATCATTTAATAAATATTGTTTACATAGACAAACATTTCATATCCCGCACACCATATAAAGTATAGCATTATAAACATTTCATAAAAGCATCATATGAAACATAGTTGGAAGGGGAGTGCGGGTGTTAGCAGTAGACGTTACCTGAAATCCTGCGTAGTGATTTTGGTAGCCGGGTGAGGCTTGTAATATCCTTTTTCCTTTTAATCTAACCAAGAATTATGATATAAATAAATATTTAGTTATTTAACCTTTACGTCTTAGTATTAATTAGAGCTTACTACTAGTAAAGTTATAGTTATATATCATCATTATCCTGATCATAAGGTCATACGTGTTATAAGTAGGCCCATTAATAGTCGTTTAAATTGTATTTCCTATCATCATTACGCAAACTTATTAAAATTTAGTCAACTAATAATTGTATTATTATTTAGTCATATCGTATTGACAAAACAATTTAATTAAACATTATAAGTGGATATAAATATTAGTGGTGCATAATCAATATTATTAGGTGTGTAAATAAGATTATAACTCATTCTCAAATTATATTATTAACCAAGCTTATTAGAATCCTTTAATTAATTAATCCATGAATAGTATTAAGTTTCTAGCAAAGAGCATATTTATAAAACTAAACAATATTAGCAAATGATAAAATATAGTTTATATGAATAAGCTATATATTAGTTGCTAGAAATATTAGCCTAATATTAACAACTCAACAAATGAAACCACCATATTTAGTTAAGCCTAAACACCAACTATTAATCTAATTAGAAACTAAGCCCAACATCATATATTAATTATTAGCCCATACTATCGCAATTAATTAGAACAGGTATGTTGACATACCTGACTTTGGATGGAAAAAAAAGAAATAGGAGGGAGCGTGGGGTACGACCGGTGCAGCAGGAGGTCGGAGTTCCAACTCTGGCGGACAGAGGGTGTGCCGGCGAGGCTGGGTTCAGGGTTGGTGGTGCGCGACGCGGGCACAACAGCGAGCAAGAGAGAGCAGCGAGAGGGAGGAAGGTGCGAATTTGGGTCAGCGTGGGTTCGTGGCTTGTGGCTGGTACATGGTGGTGCAGTGTGTAGGTGGCGCACTGGTTGTCACTAGGGTGGTGGTGGTGCGGGAAGCAGGTTGTGTGGTGGTGGTTGTTGCCCAAAATGGAGGAGATGGAGGGGTGATGTTTGAAGGTGGGTGACAATGGCTATTTATAGCCATGGAGTTTCTAGAGTACTTTGAAGATAACAATGGATGGAGGAGAATTTTGATGAGAATTCTTCTCTTGGGTTTGATGGTGACAGCGCTTGATTGGTTGGAAGAGAAAAGATATGCTCATTGGGCTGCCATGTAAGAGAAAGAAGAAAAGTTGAAGAAGGAAGGAGGAAGGATAATGGAGGGAAAGAAATCAAATTAAATTTTTCTTTGCATACTACTTTCTTCTTTTCCTTTTCTTCTTTTCTTCTATTATTATTATTATTACTATTATTTTAAATTTTAGAAAAAAAATTATTACACACTTTAGATGATACATACTTTGTATTTTAGTATGAGTTCATCTAATTTAATAGTTTATGTATTGCCCAATTACATAAAGTAAAATAAATTTAGCTTCTTATTAAAGTTTATAAGTTAATTAAGCAGGATTAAGTTTTTGGGATATTACATAAAACGGGGGGGGTTGTGTCGATGAGTCACCTGGGGTGGGTGGTAGGGGTGGGCCGACATAGCCAACGCCGATCCTCATGCTAAGTTCGAGGAGGATGAGCTGGAGGCTGCTGGGGAACAAGCCGACTTGGGAGCTAAGAATAATCAGGCTGACAACGTCGTCATTCTTGACAAGAGTCCTGACGATTCAAAGCCCGAAACGGCTGCTGATGATGGCAAGGCTCCATCTTCTGAAACTTCTCAGGGCGCTTAGCTTAGGTCTCCCTCTCCCCTCATATCTTTCCCGGTCGAGCCATCTAAGGCTGACCTGGTTTTTAGATACTTTTGTTCCTAGGCCAGACTAGGATGTAAATCTGATTTTCTCATTAATGGAAGTTATTTTACCAACTCTCGTGTCAGTTATGCAATTATTTTTTTATTTTTTTCTTCGTTCGTTTTCTTTTACCATATCGGCAGATCCACACGGGTTCGTAGACCGGTAAATAGTTTTATTTTACTATTTTATTCCAGCAGATCCACTAGGGTCATTGACCGATTCTCAGGTGAGATATTCTCCTGCCGGCAGATCCACGAGGGTCATTGAACGACAGTGTATACCTTGGGTTGGCAGATCCTCGAGGGTCATTGACCATCCCCAAGCTTCATGCTTGCTTGGTTTATCCTGACGGCAGATCCACTTAGGTCATTGACCACCAGGAACCTTGATATTGTTAGTTTCTCTTGACGGCAGATCCACGTAGGTCATTGACCGTCAAGGAACTTTGCTTCTTTCTTCCCCCCCCCCCTTTGACAGCAGATCCTCGTAGGTCATTGACTATCATGGGGCTCTATTATAGATTATTTCAGTCTTCCTTAACGGCTGATCCACGTAGTCATTGACCGTCAAGGAACTTCTAATAATTCGTACACGTAATAGGTTAACAGAAATTCGTCTTATTGAAAATAGATAACACTAGTTTTGGCTTCGATGCCATAGTATTAAGTAATGCTGAAATTGGCAACAATGCCGTTTTATTCTTGTTATGTAACTAGACTAAGAAACAGGACTAAACGAAATACTTCTTCAGCATGCTGGCATTCCAGCTGTTCTTGAGCGGCTTGCCCGACATATCTTCCAGCCGGTAAGCACCTGGGACTATTTCCTCTTTCACAAGGTAGGGTCCCTCCCAGTTGGTCGTCAGCTTGCCCTCGGCATGAGCCTTTCCAGTGGCCGCTGTGCGCCTGAGGACCAGGTCTCCTTTCTCTATCGGACGGCTTCTTACTCTTTTATTGTAGGCCTTGCTTATCCGATCTTTATACACTGCTGACATGAGTTCCGCCGCGAGCCTAACTTCTGGCAAGAGGTCGAGGTCTTATCGGTGAAGTTTGTCATTCAGTTTCGGATCGTAGTTCAGGATCCGCTAGTTTGGCAATCCGACTTCGACCGGTAACACCGCCTCGGCCCCGAATGCCAGCCTGAACGGGGTCTTCCCTGTTGCTTCTTTTTCGGTGGTCTTGTTGGACCATAGTACTTCCGGGACCATGTCGGCCCAGGCACCCTTCAAATCATCCAGCTTCTTCTTGAGGGCATTCCGAATTTGTTTATTGGCGGCTTCGGCTTGGCCGTTACTCTGGGGATGACATACGGATAAGTATGCGAACTTGATGCCGTACGGGTTCAAGAAGTTCTTTATCGGCCCGCAGTCAAACTGGACGCCATGGTCCATGACTATTACCATAGGAATTCCAAACCTTGTGATGAGGTTTTGCCAGATGAAGTTCGTAACCTGATTAGCCGTTATCTTTGCAGTCGGCTCAGCCTCAATCCACTTTGTGAAGTAATTAATTCCGACTATTAGGAACTTTCTTCCTCCAGATGCTGGTGTGAATGGTCCTATGATATCCATCCCCCACTGAGCAAAAGGGCTTGGATTCAAGATCGGCTGCAAATCATGTGCCGGCTGGTGTATGACTGGTGCGAACCTCTGGCATTTGTTGCATTTCTTCACGTAGGCCTGTCCATCCGTCAGCATTGTTGGCCAGTAGTAACCAGCCCTTATGGCCTTCAGTGCTAGTGTCTTTCCACCGATATGGTTTCCGCATACTCCTTCGTGGATTTCTTCAATGATTTTCGTGGCCTCGTGGGCCGTTACGCACCTCAGGAGTGGGAGTGAAAGACCTTTCTTGTATAGTTGACCCTGGAAAACACAGAACTAGGGAGCCTCTCTTTTTATCGGTGGGTAAACTTTCAATCAGCTTGTACGCCAATATCTCGTCGTACCATTCCTTTCTCTTGATGACTTCGTTCACCTCCACCTTGGCGGCCTCTATGCTTCTTTCCGACAGCATCTCTATCATGACGTTGCGCTTGAGATCTGGACTGCTTGAACTTGCTAGCTTGGACAGCGCATCAGCTGCCATATTCTCTGCTCGAGGGACCAGTATTACCTCAAAGCTCTCAGCACGGCCGTTATCTGCTTTACCTTTTTTAGGTTTTTTTTGCATTACCGGCTCCTTGGCTTCGTAGGTGCCCTCGATCTGGCTTGATATGAGCTTGGAATCTGTTGTCATTCGTATTTTCTTTGCTTCGGCCGCTATGCACAGGCTGATTCCTGCTATCGCAGCTTCGTACTCTGCCTCGTTGTTGGACGCCTTAAATCCAAAACAGACGGCGCATTCGAATGTGTCCCCTTCTGGGGATCTCATGACCACCTCGGCACCTGCCCCTGTTTGGGCCGCTGAGCCATCTACATATATCTGCCAGGTGCCGGCTGGTCCCTCGTTTTCTTCACTTGTGGTCTCAGCAATGAAGTCGGTCAAAGCTTGAGCCTTGATAGCTGTGCGTGGCCGGTACTCGATATCAAACTCGGACAGCTCTATTGCCCATTTCAGCAGCCTGCCGGTTGTATCTAGCTTATGGAGCATTTTCTCTAACGGCTGATTTGTGAGCACCTGGATGGTGTGGGAGTCGAAGTATGGTCGGAGTTTTCTTGCCGCTACCAGCACGGCGTATGCCATCTTCTCTAGTAATTCGTATCTTTGCTCTGCCCCGGCCAGGACATGGCTCACAAAATAGATAAGATGTTGCTGCTTATGCTTTTCCACTAGCAGTACAGCTGCTACCGTTTTGGCTGACACCGAGACGTACAACTGCAGCTTATCCCCCATCTCAGGTCGAGTAATAGGTGGTAGTTGCTTGAAGTGTTCTTTGACGGCCTCAAAGGCCTGTCTCTGCTCATCCCCCCCACTCGAACTTCTTGTTTCCTCTCAGAACTTTGAAGAACGGCAGGGCCTTTTCAGCCGACTTGGAGACAAACCTCGTCAATGCCGTCATTTTGCCGGTGAGCTTCTGGATGTCCCGGATGCTCTTGGGTTCCGGTAGCTCACTTATCGCCCTAATCTTGTCAGGGTTTGCATCTATTCCCCTTTCACTGACCATGAAGCCGAGGAATTTGCGATATCTTACCCCGAATACGCATTTCTTGGGGTTAAGTTTGATCCGATATTTGCGTAGAGTCGCGAAGGTTTCCTCGAGGTCCGTGATGTGGGCTTCCTCCGTCAAGCTTTTGACGATGCTGTCGTAGACGTAGACTTCGACATTCCGGCCTTTCTGATGCGCGAATATCTTGTCCACTAGCTTTTGGTAGGTAGCCCTTGCATTTTTTAGGCTGAGTGGCATGGCCTTGTATGCATATACCCCGGCATCCGTGATGAATGCAGCCTTGTTCCTATCAGCCTCCAAGAGGCTGATCTGATGGTACCTAGTGAAGGCATCCATGAAGCTGAGCAGTGCGTGGTCGCTAGTAGAATAAACCAATTGGTCGATCCTAGGCAATGGGTAGCAGTCCTTGGGGCAGGCCTTGTTTAGATCGGTAAAATCCACACACATTCGCCAGGACCCATTGGCTTTCTTCACCATTACAACATTTGCCAACCACTCCGGGTAATCGCAAGGCTCAATGAAGTTGACCGCTAGCAACTTGTCGACCTCCTCCTTGATGGCTGCGTTCTTCTCGGCTGAGAAGTTCCTCTTCTTCTGCTTTACCGGCCTTACGTCCTTGCTGACATTCAACCGGTGTACCATGAATGCGGAATCGATTCCCGGCATCTCGTCCGCTGAGAACGCGAAGACATCCGCATTGCTCCTCAGCAGACTGATTAAATTGACTTTGACGTTATCGGCCAGATCGGACCCAATCTTGACCGTCCTTTCCGGCCTATCTTGCTCGAGACTGACTTCCTCCGTTTCTGGCTAGGTCTCGGCAAGTCTGCCGGCCTTCCTTCGAAATTCTCCATTGACAGGTCTTTATTTGCTTTATTCTCGGCCCGCCGCCTCTTCCTCTCCGACAGTGGGGACTCGGCTGGTTGCTTGTGGTTGGAATTTTAAAGAGCCCTCAGGTAGCATTCCCTGGCTGACTCCTGATTTCCCTTCAATCTTTCCGGCTTGCCGAGGTTTGATGTATAAATCATCGTCAGATGGTAGGTGGATACCACAGCCTGGGCGTCATGGATCAACGGCCGCCCTATGATGGCGTTGTATGCGGCCGGCACATCCACTACTAGGAATTCTACCATGAGGTCTCTGGACTGGGATCCCTCTCCCAGCTTGACCGGTAACCTTATGGTGCCTTCGGGGACGACATAAGCCCCTGTGAAACCAATTGCCGGGTATGAGACCGGCTTGAGACATGATCTCCCTAGGCCTATCTTTTCGAACGTCGGCATAAAGAGAATGTTGGCGGAGCTACCGCCATCCACCAAGATGCAATGGACCATCGCTGTAGAAACCTGGAGGGACACTACCAAGGGGTCGTCATGAGGGTAGATGATCCCCTTGGCGTCCTCCGCTGTGAATGACACGAATGGCATAGTTAGTGGTGTCAGCCACTTACCCGTATTGAGGTAGTTCACTTGGTGCCTCATCTCCTTCAGGCTGGCCTTAGCACCGTGAATACTCCCTCCTTGGACAGGTCCGCCAGAGATGACATGTATCTCCGTGATCCTCTCCTTGGCAGGATTTCTATTGTCGTCACCCCCTCTGGGTGACCGTTCCCTTGGTGACCTCTCTCTTGGTGACTTGTCTCGGTAAGTTCGGGCCTGCTACTGCATGAAATAGCCTCTCCGTACTAGGTCCTCTATCCCGTCCTTCAAATCTTTACAATCATCCGTGACGTGACCATAATCTATGTGGAAATTGCACCACTTGGACTTGTCACGCCCTTTGAAATACATCTTTCTAGGGCGCTGCCACTTATCGTCTTTTTTATGCAGCTCATAGATCTCGGCTCTAGACATTGTCAACGGAGTGTAGTTACGATATCGGTCTGGCCGTCCTTCTTGGCCCTTCTTGACCGAGTTGCTTTCCTCTCGCCTTCCTGAGCTATCGGACTTCTTGTCCTTCCGGTACTTTTCTTTATCTTTCTCCTTCTCTTTCTCCTTCTCCTTGCCGTCCCCTTTAGGCCGTTTTGAAGTTGCCGCCTTATTGAACTCCTCTCCTCTGATGAACTCATTGGCTTTCATGAGGACGTCAGTAAGGTTGGTCAGCTTTTTGCGACCCAAGTAGCTTCTAAAGGCAGTGCCCTCCTTCAGACCGGTCATCAGCGCCAAAACTGCGACCTCTTGCTGCAGGCTGGGTATGGTAACGACCTCAGAGTTAAAGCGGTTGACGTAGTCTCGCAGGCTTTCCTTCTCGCCCTGCTTGATAGACATCAGCACGCCGGTCGTCTTCTCCCTCCGCTTATTACTAACGAAGTGCGTTACAAACATGGATGTGAGCTGCCGGAAATCAGCTATGGTTGCCGGAGGAATACTCTTAAACCAAGTCTGTGCCAGGCCAGCTAAAGTTGAGGGGAACACTTTGCCCCATACATAATCAGTGTCGGTGTACATCAGCATGTGTCCCTCGTATGCTGAGATGTGATCCTCAGGGTCCGTCTTACCGTCATACTTGCATGTCGACATCTTAATCTTCTCCATAGGCTCTTGGAGTATGGAAGTTGAGAAGGGTGAGTTTCGGAGGGATACATGTGCTCTTCGTCGAGCAAACTCAGCGTCTCTCCTAGGGGGCTGGGATGAGTGCTGGACCTCAGTCTCCTGCTGCTCATCCTCGTACCCATCCCCCACAGGCTTTTTGGGAGTTTTCGAATGCTCTGCATGCTCCGGGTCATGCCGACTTAGCTCGCCCTGCCGGCCACTTATGAGAGAACGCATCTTCCCGACAGGACTATGCGGTCGTACTGGGGGACGCTTGCTGACGCGACCCGCGGGCGGTGTTTGGCTCGCCATGGCCAGAAAGACCTCGGCGGCGCATCTGAGTTGTTCAGGGCTGAACATGTGTTGCAGCGCTTCGAACACATTGGGATGTGGGGCCTTAGTGGTCCCTTTATCCTTCTCAGCAGGGGCTTGGAGGATCCCACCACTGGTTGTGGGGTTTTGAACCCGGGAGGCCAATCCCCCACGATGTTATTGTTCTCATCAGTTTCTGGCATCCCAAAATCCTGCTTAGGATCCATGAGGCAGGTAAGTAGGTTGGCTTGATCGCGGCTTAAGACCAAGGTATGGTTTTCCCTCCTTATAGCGCCAATTGTTCCGGTATGGAATAAGTGATTGGGAGTGAACCGGTATCTCCTTAGTATAATAAGCCAGTTTGATGTCCTGCAAGACAGAACATGTAAACTAACCTCGGGGATTGATCCGAGTAACGCCCCTATGATGCCTAAGTCAGTAAAGGGTAAAGTCGGTATATCTCAAGTAGAGTATATTAGTATATGTGTACGTACCTTATGACTCAGATCATGGGGGTATTTATAGGAGCCGACAGTGTCCTTAGCAAGGTAGGACACTACTCCTATTGGTTGGATACATTTCTACCCTTTTTTGATACTTATCTTTATGCCCCTAGGCGCATTGAGTAAGTACTGGATCAATCCAGGCCCATTTGGTAATGGCCCAGATGATGGATACCGGTAAGGTATATGAATATAACCGGCATGAAGAATACACCGACATCGGGCTTAGCTCATACTCAGAAAATAGGGTTCCTTTGACTGAGATGACCATGACGGTCAATGGCGGTCTAACTGGACCAATAGGGAACTTATACAACCCCCATATATAATGTATATTCTATTAAATATCGACATTATTGCAATAAATATCTTAATTTCTTTCTTGAGATCTCTATGATTTTTTTTCAAGAGGATAAAGATGAATGAGATAGAGAGATATTAGATTATTGGGAGTTTGGGTTAGGTTAGAGAGTACCACAAATGTTGAAGAGGAAAGTGAGGCGGTCTAGAGGGAGATAGGTCAAGAAAATGGCCTTTTCCTTGAAAAGCAATATTTGGGCTTTTCCATCAAAAACAGAAAATGGGCTGTTATATTACATTGCAAGGGAATAAAAAAATAAGTAGTGAGAAACACTAGAACTGAGAGCTTCAAATGTTGCAGAATGAACGATGTGTCAGCCTTTGGTGAAAAAATAGAACAGGTTTTATCCATTTTTCGTTTAACAGCCCTTTAATATCAAGATAACAATCTTCACACATCTATAAACATAACAATAAGATTTTGTTTGTACAGTGCATCATTTAACTATAAATATTAAAGTTCTAAAAAATGATGGCGTCATGATTCTTAAATCTCTATTATATAAGTCAAGGGGGGGAGCAATGGTGTCCCCCTTTGAATTTACATATTTACCCTTCCACAACATAAAACCATTACTCACATAAACTTACCAAAAAATTTCAACCAAATCTCTATTAAACCCAATCAGCTCATATAATTGTCAATCACATAAACTTGCCAATAAAAAAAGATTCAATCAAATTAAATTTAGATCCAATGACAATAAAAAAATATGACATTCTCATTACAAAGACAACTCATATACAAAATTAATCACAAATAAAAATTCCAAAAAAAAAAAAAAATCAGTTTCTTCATTACTTGGATATGCAATTTCATCACTTATACTTACTTTAAAATGTTTTTAGATATTATTTGTAAGTATTTAAATACTTCTTACTCACCAAATGAAGGTGAACGTAGATACGTACTTTCATAATTTTATTTTTTATTTTTTTTAATACAGAGCAAAAGTGTGCCTAAAATGTCACCGCACGCATAGCGTGCAGAAAAAGCTAGTATTATAGAAAGGTAGCCAAATCTATATTGAAAATTGATTATGCCTTATTATATGCAACCAGTGATTATGGGGTTTATGCCTCCCTAAAATCATTGAAACTTCCCGTAAAAAAAAATCATTGAAACTTGCCTATTATTTTATCTATATATCCTCAAATCCTCCATTGATTTTTTAAGAAACCAGTGTGAATAGGAGAAAGATAGAGATAAATTAAAAGTGGGACCCATGTGATATGAGAGAGACAGAGAGAATATATTACCAAATAAGAAACGTTGCAATTATAATGAAACTTCTGAATAAGGAAAATGTTGTAATCAATAAAGAATGCTAGAAGTATATCTATAAAGCAATAAGCTTTTTGCCACGTGTCAATGTAATAGAGAGTGAGCCACGTGTCAAACTATGCATGGATTAGGGGCCACATGTTCCATTTGAAACCCGTCAAAATATATTCTCTAATTTTATTTGAGAAAATAAATCAGACTGTAGATTAAATTAGGACACATATACAAATGAAATAAAGAAAAAACTACATAGTATGAATTTTCAGAAGATACTACAAAATCAATTACTTCCTCCGTTCCAAATTAGTTGTGACACTTTTAAATCATAGACTCTTAGACAATTTTTGGAGAGGAGAGAGATAGAGAAAGAAAACAAAAGGGTCCCATGTGATAGGAGAGAGATTAAAAGAGAAGTTATTACCCAAAATAAAAGTTAAACATCTAATTTGAAACTTTCTAAAATAGAAAGTGTCACAACTAATTTGGAACGGAGGAAGAAAATAAATCAGAAAATATGACTAAACAAGGTAATAATGTAACAATAATCAGAATAAGATTGAGGTCCATAAAACAATAATTAGTTTAATCATTGTATGTGGTATTGTAACGTTATAAGCTCTTTATATTAATGACTGATATAAGAATTAAATTCTAATTATAGATAGTTGAATATAAATTTTACAAAGTATATTCTATATTATGAGCAATAACTACAAATCAAACATTATAAAAAATTAAAAATAGAAGTATAAATTTCGAAAAAAAGTTTACTCAAAATACGACATCATCACATCTTCAAACTATTCATCCTATAAATCTTTTTATACTACCTCCATCCCATAATAGTCTGAACACTTTCCTTTTATGTTTGTCCAAAATTAGTTTGAACACTTCCATTCTTGGCATGGTCCTACCATTAATATATTATTTCTTTTACACATCTTTGGCCACACACTGTACCTTTTATCAATAAAAAGTTACCCAACTTTCTCTCTCCTCTAATAAAAAGTACCCCACCAACTCCTATCACATCTACTTTTTAAATAAAATAACATTTGATAACCACACCACAACTTATCACCTTAAACTACGTGTCCCAACAAGTGTTCTGATCTTTCTGGGACGGAGGGAGTACTACCTTACCTACCATGTTTTCTATGCAAACCAGCATTTTAAAATTACGAAGTCCCAAGCGTATAACTTCTTGCCAATAATCTAGAAGGGACAAGCGAAAAAAATAGAAAATACAGAAAAAAAATTGTTGGAAAATTTATAGTACGAAGTGACATATGGTGTTTCTGGTGTGACTTTTAATAATATGATATAGATCGTAATCTAAATGATATATATGACTTTACACAAGATAGTATTAAGTACGAAAAACAACTATTAGATGTAATTAAGTATACCTTAATAAGTATTAAAATTCAAGCATATTGAAAAAAAAAAAAATTATGCGTATAATCTACAGGGGTAGAAAGCAATATGTTCAAAATGTAATATTTCGACATGTTAGCAACAAACTTTTACAACCATTATATCAATGCTGCTAATTATAAATAAGTAACAAGTCATAATAATCATGTAACACACACAATGGCAATCCAAGATTTGGCAGGTAGGTCACCACCATAGCAAGTTTCAGTGCACAAGTAATATTTCGAATTTCCAAACTCTAACCATATCCATAAAAACATATAGTATCAGAATTTAAACCATGTGTATCCATGATTTCTAATTCTATCTATCAAAATTCAGTAGTTTAACTTACCTCCTTCAAATTAATTAACCAAAATCCATCAACAAAATGCCAAAAACAAAAAACAAAAAGAAAATCCAAAGTGAAAGAAAAAAAAAGGCACCTATACATTGTAGGTCGCGCCGATGCAGCGGTGGTGCAAGGCAATGAAATACCGGGTGAGCAGGACTATGGGAAACAGGATCGAAAGCAGTTACATGGCTGAGTGCAGTAGTGGTGCGAATTGTGAACGATTTTATCTGAGCCTCCGAAGGAAGTAGTATGATGACAAAAAACTTCCCGTGCATTTTATCATGACATAGCTACATCAGTCACTGAACGCACGGGTCATAAGCCGGTTTTAAAATATATTTTGATTGCACGATATGATTATAAAAACTTTAAATCATGACCTAATGTTCAAACCATGATTTTAGGATAAACATCCTAAAATCTTAAATTTATAAAACATAATATTCCCGCACATTTTAATGTTTTTTTTTGTTTCATTTACGTATTTATAGATGTATATATCACGATTATAAGATTTTCCAAGTTTAAAATGTTGTAACAAAGGATTTTTATATATCATGAAAAAAAAATTTACAATTTATATATTCTTTCAACCTTAAATGCATGAATTCTGATAATTATGGATTCAATAAATTTGGAACAAAAACAACTACTTAATAAACAAAACAATTCCTATGCATTATGCACAAGTCCAAATCATATCTACATAAAACCTACCGTGCATTTTTGCACAGGTTAAAAGCTAGTTATAAAATAATTTCCTAACTTATTATGCCAATTTATTTTAGACTTTAGTGTATTTGAAATAAGTGTTATAACCCAAGAGGAAACCAATTCCAATTTTCTCTCTCCTTCCTCGTCTCATATATCCTTCTTCTTCGTGGCTGCATAAAGAGAAGCCAGAGCTTCCTGCTCCTTATTCGTGTCCTCAATTGCAAGTGCCAACAATCTCCTCCCATTCTTTCACATAACTCCTCCACAAATTAAAGCAACAAATCCATACTCATTTGATTACCCACCCGATTGAAGAGAAAACTAACAAAAAAACCCAACCCCAAATCCTCTCTCTCGCCTCTTGTGCTGCGCTGGCCGCCGGTGTCGCGCCGCCTTGTCTCGCCGGTGATATGCCTCTCAAAACCCGGTGTAGTCACGCCTCCAACGTCCTTGTTTTCGTCCCATAGTGTTGTGGTGTGGGTTGTTGCCGCTGCTGCCCCTGTTTTTCTCTTTTCTTCTTTCATTGCTACTGATTCTTCGCGGGCAGGCAGTGCTGTCGCCGCTGTTCTTGCCGGAGTTGTGGTGCCACTCGCCGCTGCTATTCCCCCTTCTTCTTCTCGTTCCTGTGCTGTTGTGGCTAAACACCACTCTTCTCTCTATTCTGTTGTGTTGTTGTGGTGCTGCAGTGTTCTCCTCTCTCCTCTATCGCGTGTTGCTATTCCGCTGCTATACATCTCCAGGTCTGCCGTTTCTTGGGCACATGCGTCTGTATTGTTGCCATTGCGAGATGGTTCTCTTACTCCTCCTATTGGTACTCACCCTTTACATCTCTATTTTGAATTGGGTTTTGTTACTATTTACTCCCTCCGTCCCAGAAAGATCTGAACACTTGTTGTGACACGTAGTCTAAGGTGATAAGTAGTAGTGTGGTTATCAAATGTTATTTTATTTAAAAAGTAGATGTGAAAGGAGTTTGTGGGGTATTTTTTATTAGAGGAGAGAGAAAGTTGGATAACTTTTTATTAATAAAAGGTAGAGTGTGGGCCAAAGATGTGTAAAAGGAATAATATATTAATAGTGGAACCATGCCAAAAATGGAAGTGTTTAAACTAATTTGGGACAAACATAAAAGGAAAGTGTTCAGACTATTCTGGGACAGAGGGAGTACAATTTAGAATTCTGATTACTTATATTCATTATTGTAGGAATTTGTGCCTTGAATCTGGTTGAATATCGTTGAAGTGAGCTGTTCGTAGGACCGCCCAGTTAAGTCGGGCGGATGCCGCCCGAGCGGGTGGGGTCGAAGGTCCAAGTTGAGGCTTGGAAGCAAGGGCGCCCGATAGTGTCGGGCGTGTTCGCCCGATCGGGCGAGAAACCGATCTCAACAGGGGGAAGGCAGCCGGATTGGGCCCGAGTACATTTTACGTTTGGTAAAGTGGATCGCCCGACCTGATCGGGCGGTGGGCTTTTTGACACGGAAGCGCGTTTTCTGAGTTGGGTATAAATAGGCTTTTAACCTAACTCGTTTTATGCAGTCATTAGTGCCAAAATACCTCTGTAATTCTGGTTATCCTTCTCATCAATAATATTATTCTCTCTCTACCCGTGGATGTAGCCAACACTCCGTTAGTGAACCACGTTAAATTTGTGTGTGATTTTCTTTGTTTTGCATTCGAATATTTGTTTTCTCTCATGTCTGTCATAACAAATTAGTATCAAGAGCTTTGTGTTCGATCCGGGTGAGAAAGATGTATGAGATGAATGTAAAAATCGATAAATTCACTGGGAGAAACAGTTTCAGTCTGTGGCAGATCACTATGCGGGCTTTACAGAAGCAACAAGGGTTTTGGACACCGTTGGAAAAAAAGTCAACGGATTCAGTTACCGCTGCGATGGCCGTTCTGGAGGAGAAGACACATTCAACGATTATGTTGTGTCTTTCTGACGACATAATTACTAAGGTCGCGGAGTAGGAAACCGTCGCTGGTCTGTGGTTGAAGTTGGAGAGTTTGTATATGACAAAATCTCTAAACAACAAGTTGATTTTGAAGCAACGTCTGTTTAGCCTACGTATGCAGGAAGGTACGTCTCTTAGGGACCATCTCGAAAAGTTGAATACTATCTTACTAGATCTTCGTAATATTGGTGTTAAAGTAGATAATGAGGATGCTGCTTTAATTTTGTTAGTATCTTTGCCTTTATCGTATGAGAATTTTGTGGATCCTTTTATTGTTGGGAAAGATAGTCTGTCATTAGAAGAAATAAGATCTGCACTTCATACTAGAGAGATTCGTCATAAGGCGTCTGGTACAGATACAGTCGATCAGGCTGCTGGATTAGTAGCCAGTGGTAATGAACAGGGGAATTCGGGGAGAAAATCCAGGAAACCTTTTTCTAGAGTTCCTAAATCTAGTGATGTATGTAATTACTGTAAGGAAACGGGGAATTGGAAAAGGGAATGTCCTAAAAAGAAAAATAAATCTGGGTCTGGTTCTGCTGTAAGTTCTGATGATGATATTGCTTTAGTTGCTAATGAACAAACACATTGCAGTGATGTGTGGGTTTTAGATTTTGGAGCGTCTTGTCGTATGTGTCCGCGCAGGAGTGGTTTATGAACTACAAACAGGTTGATGAAAGTGTTACTATGGCCAACAATGAGGTCTGCAAGACAGTTGGTATAGGGTCCATCAGAATTAGGACATGTGATGGCAAAGTCTGTATTTTGAATGATGTTAGGCATGTTCCACAGGTCACAAAGAATTTGATTTCACTTAGTCTATTAGACAAGAAAGGGTTCAGTTTCAAAGGTGAAGGTGGAAGGTTGTATGTCTATAGGGGTTAAAAGATAATTCTAAAAGGGGTTAAACGGGAGACATTGTTTGTATTGCAAGGGTCTACGTTATCTGAGTCTGGAGTTGCCACATTGGCTGTTTGTGGTAGTGTTGAGAAACAGGTGGAGCACAGAGGCACTCTAGGTTGGAGTGGTGGTTCACGTCAGGCAAACATCCGTCAACACTCACAATCTGAATCTGGAATTCCGTGTTCTTCGTCGTCAAAATCGGGTCAGTCAAATTTGGCTCTTGGTCGACGTGTAAGTTTTGGGAACTCTCCCCGAAGTGACGGTTGTGAAGGCACGGTGGGTTTTGCACTATATGTCGGAGAGGTAAATATATTTGGGCCGTCCAAGGAAGGTGTTACTTGTGCTAGGAAAGAGTATAAGCAAGCCATCTGTTCGAATCTGGTTCCACAGGGTAAGTTCCAAGGTTGTTTGGACTTACAAACTGTTCGTGGTTGTTAGTTGCCCATTGGGGCAAGTTTGAGGCCCTTAGAGGATAATCTGGTGTCCTTCAAGGACAAGTCTGGTTCTGGTTGTCCTTCGGGGCAAATCTAGTTAGAGGGAAAATATGGGCATTATATTCAATGCATCTGGGCATTGTGTTCAATGTATGTGTCATCTGGTCATCTGGTTATCTGATTATCTGTTAATCTGGTTATCTGGTTCATTGTAAGAGGATTCAAGTCAAGGTTGAGATTTGTAGGAATTTGTGCCTTGAATCTGGTTGAATATCGTCGAAGTGAGCTGTTCGCAGGACCGCCCTGTCAAGTCGGGCGGATGCCGCCCGACCGGGCGGGGTCGAAGGTCCAAGTTGAGGCTTGGAAGCAAGGGCGCCCGATGGCGTCGGGCGTGTTCACCCGATCGGGCGAGAGACCGATCTCTACCGGGCGAAGGCCGCCCGATCGGGCCCGAGTACAATATTCGTTTGGTAAAGTGGACCGCCCGATCGGGCGGATGTCGCCAGACCTGATCGGGCGGTGGGCTTTGTGACGCGGATACGCGTTTTCCGAGTTGGGGTATAAATAGGCTTTTAACCTAATTCGTTTTACGCAGTCATTAGTGCCAAAATACCTCTGTAATTTTGCTATCCTTCTCATCAATAATATTATTCTCTCTCTCCCCGTGGATGTAGCCAACACTCCGTTGGTGAACCACGTTAAATCTGTGTGTGATTTTCTTTGTTTTGCATTCGAATATTTACTCGTTCTCACGTCTGTCATAACAATTATGAAATTATGGTTAATTGAATTATGCTGTGCTAGTTGAGCATATGAATGTGGTATTGTACAAATTATTGCTAGTTGTGGGTGATAACCCAATTCAAACAATCTTTTAGTTGATTGATAATTCCAGTTAATATTCTACTGTTTTTTTAGAAAAGAGTTTTGATTTTAAGTTCTTAATTTAGTTCAGTATAGTTTGTTAGTGTGTAGTGCGATTGACGGTTGTCTTATTAACACAAATCAATGAGGGATAATGAATAGGTACTGGTATGTATTTGATTAATGAGTTGCTTTATGGAGTTAACTTAGAGAACGTTAATATTGACGCAGTATAATGTTTACTCGAACTTTAACAACAAAACCTAGCATAATGACATTAGTTGTTAGTCTCTTAATAGCCCTCAATCGATAATACGAATTAGTAATCTTGCCATTAACTTCTAAGGAGTAATTGATTCCATTGAAAAGTCTTGGCTAAGTAAGAACTAAGGAATATTTTAAATCACTCATAAATTTGGTTAATGTTATTCTATTTACAATTGATTCCAATTAGCATAATGACATAAGACATCTGAGTAGATTAATACAAAGTTGGGTTAGTGGTTAAAGTCTTATAAAATATGTTAATATATCTGTTTCAATCATTAAGTTGAATATAAGTTCCAAATTACTCTAAAGGGGTCTCAATTACATTAGTAGGTGGTGTTCATATTAGAAATAAGTTGTAACGTCAGGAATATCGGCATTAGCATCTTTCTTATAAAAAAATTAGATTATCTTTCTCCCGCTTGAAGGTACACAGCAGAGGGAGAAAAGAAAGGTTAGCAAGGAGTTGCTATACGTTGTTATAAATATGAGATTAGAATCAAGTTGTTTATTAATGTAGCTAATTATGACCATGAATCTACTTCTTGTTTTTAAGATCGGAATACTAATTGATGAGACGATAAGTGTTGGTTATTTGTATGAAGGTCGAGGTGCGTTAATTGTCAATTAAAACTTTAAGTTGAAAGGTTATTACTTTATGTTTTAGGTGATGACGGTTAGTATTTGAGGGTAGGTTAAATATTGAATAGTTTAATGTAGATCAAGTACTTAGTTTTGTTTCTTTGGTTCACTGAATATGGTTATTGGTTGTTAATGGTAGTTTATTGAGTTTTGGAAGATAAAATATTTATATAAAGTAAGAGCTACAACTATGAGTTGTTAATTAATGAAAGTCTTTATTATAGTAGTAAGTGAATTATTTTGGAAATCTTATGACAATGTTCTAATTTTAACTAGAGTGATTTCCTAAAAAAATTGCTTCATTTTGGTTCTAAGAGGATGTTTAATAAGGTGGAAGTTTACAATAATGTGTATTCATGAACTAAAAGAATTAGTTTCTGAAAAGAGCATAAAATCTTATTGGGATTGTTCAACTGTGTTGTAAGGAATAATGATCTGACGGGACTCTAAAAGTCAATTAACTTAATTAGTTTCCATATAGTTTGAAAAGGGATTTCACTTTAATAACAATAATGGAGTTATATAATAAAGTTTGATGGTTTAATTAATATTCACTAAAGTAAGTTAGTACATGAGTTTGAATAAATAAGTAAGTAAGTATAAGTTCGTGAGTTATTTATGATTGAGTAATATTGTAACTAAAAATGAGGCAGATGCGCTCTATGTAATTATGAGTTTGATTTATTAATAGCATGAAACTTGTTTTATGTTGGATATAGATTGCCTATTTGTGTTCTGGTTCATGATTTCATGGTTAAATTGATATGGAATTGAATTGTGTGGAAATGAAAGTGATTAAAGAACTAATCATGTAAAGTGAAAGAATGGCAAAGGTTGGAAGGAGTCGATGAGGATCGCTTATGGAGTCCTGATGGCCCCCTCATAGGTTACGAACACATGACCAAAGGCTTAGGGCTTCTCGGGTGGTCGACCCTAAGGACCTTAAGGATTACTCTCTTGTAGCATTTGTAACAGGTGAGCATTTCTGACCAGCTTACAAAGGATTAATGCACAGCAAAAATAAAAAAATCTGTTTGAGCTAACCAACTACTACCATCACACTCACTGAACTATATCAGATAATATGGAAACCAAAATCCCAACTCTATTCAATTTGAATCAACTATTACAACATCGCTCTGATTCTCCTACTCTATATATTCCTCTTCAAAACCCGGAAGGGTTTCCTTTGAAAATAGAACAACCCTAAAGCGGAAAATAATTTAAACATATTCACAAGTACAATTAACTAAAATATTCCCAACTCCGACACTCAACAGCTCAACGTTTTCGCGTAGAAACACCAAAAGAGAATCAAGTGCATTGACGCCTCTTAAATACAAAATGAAAAACAACTATTATAAGCTCCTTCTAACCTTTGCCATCTTTCACTTTACCTGATTACTTCTTTTAAGAGAAATGGGTTTCGTTGGGCTATAATTATAACCTTGAGAAGTTAGTCTTATGTTAGGCCATAAAATAGAAGAACAAGAAGCTTAGTAAGCAAACTGCTTGCTGGGCAGCACCTATTGTGGCTTAGCATGTCATTTAGGCAATCATGAGGTGCCCTGATTCCCATTTATCTTCACACCATTGGGCATGATTGGACCATTCCAAAACAACATCACGGGGCAGATAAGGAGGGAAAGTTAAGGATACCTCCTGTTGCACCTCGCCATATATCACTCGAGCAACACACACATTTGTAAAGACCATATCTCACTCAAAACGTAACTAAATCCAACAATTCTTGTTGCTATAGAAAGTTGTAGATGTTATTTAACTCTAAGAGGTGGAAGTGCTCAAAAATAATATCGTTAAGGCATCCAAAGAACCAGATACTTTTAGTCGCGTCATATGTAATCTTTCAAGCCCGGTCTAGGTATGGCATACTAGACACCTTGATTAGCATCCAAAGAACATATTTCGTATATTGAGGTTTTCTCTTATTTCTTATTACGTTTTAGGTTGTTCCAAGTTTGTATAGCATACTAGACACCTTGATTAGCATGAGACATGTATTGGATTTTACTTTTAAGTTACAAATATGTATGGAAAACGGATTCAAAGATCATGCTATGTTCTGTCCGAGAACAACTTTACCCCCTCCTTGTTTGTTAAGATTTTTTAGTAGGTTATACTTCGTCTTTTGGCCTAATATTTTTTGTGCATATGGTTAACATGCTATATTTATGTTTTCAATAATTTTTAGGAAACTTTGAAGTTGAAACTTGAGGAATAGGAGGTCTAATTTGTGAGTAGTGCTGGTTAAACTTATTTTGGCAAGGTGAGACTTATACCTATGTTTTCCTTTAATTGTTTATGCTCCTTAGTGAAAATATCATGCCAAATATGTGTTATGACCTAGACATGAAGAGTATTTTGCAAAATTAATTAGGCAACCATGGTAGAGACTTATTTCTAATGCTTACATGTAAACTGTTTGAACTAAACATACAGCTACTGTTTGTATTGTATTGAGGTTGTTAACTACTTAATTGGATGTCATTTCCTATATAAAATAAGTTCTAAAACATGTCAGGATTATGTGTAAATTTTCAAGGAAAGATATTTTGTAACGAAGGAGTTATGCTGGATATAAGTATGTATGTGCACTGTATGAGAATATCTATTATGATGCTATGATTTGAAAGTGGCTATCTTATGTTTTGTGATGTGAAATGTTTTTGAATGTTAATTTAGCTGTTAATAATTCATTAATACATAAAGTGGAAGACTAAAGCATGCGTTAAGGAGCTTTAAATGGAGAGTATCTCCATGGTCATGAACTAAGGACAAAATTTTGTGTAACTCTTATGGACCCTCTTGTGGGGTAATATATTAGTCGCCTAAGAGTGTATCTCTGGTGGATCGCTCTAAGGGAGTGCACACTTAAGACATATAGGCCTTATCATTTATCGAGTGAAGACGTTCCCTAGCGAGCAATGTGTCTGCAATCTGGTGTAGCCACTATCCCGTTATTCCCTTACCTGTTGGTAATAAATTAATCCATTACGTGATATTATTTAAGAGTAACACTCAAGATAAGTTGGGAGATGAATTTTATGTACTTGTAAGTGCTGAGTTAATTTATGGATCAAGGTTCGAGGACTGGTGTACCTCGCTTATCTAAATGTTTACGTTGTAGGATAAGCTCACATGTCCATTCCATTCATGGGGTGGGGCCACCATTAATGTAACAAGCAATCCATCTAAAGGAGTCTAGGTTAACATGATTATATATAAGCAAAAACGTCAAAGTTGCATTACATGCCTGTCACTAGTGTATCTTCCTCCATAGGAGATACAGGGTTATGTATCTTACAAAACTACCAGCTTTATTACACAACTAACTTATAAAGTTATACTTATTACAAACTTTTATAAAAATCGAAGTTGATACAAGTGATCTACCATTTGCTTAACTGGGCTTCCATACAAACCTGTACAACACAGCACAACCAGGCGGTCCACCACATGAATGGAATGGACAGGGGTAAAATCAGTTTAACTGAGTGAGCTTATCTTACAACGTAAACGTTTGGGTAAGCGAGGTACACCTGCTCTCGAACATTGACTCATAAATTAACTCAACACTTATAAGTAAATATTTTCATCTCACAACTCATCTCGAGTGTTCAACATTTAAATAATATCACGTAACAGATTAATTTATTAGCAACAAGTAATGGAAAGACGCGATAGTGGCAATACCAGATTGCAGACACATCGCTTGATAGGGAACGTGTTCCCTCGATAAATGATAAGGCCTCTGTGTTTTAAGTGTGCACTCCCTTAGAGCGACCCTTCAGAGACACTCTAAGGCGACTAATATATTACCCCATCAGAGGGTCCCCAGGGTCATCCACCAGAGATACCCCAAGAGTTTTGTCCTTGGTTCATGACCTTAGAGATCTCCTGCGAGTGATCTTTAAGGCTCCTTAACCCATGATTTAGTCTTTTACTTTATGTATTAATGAATTACTACCATATTGACAGCTAAATAACATTCAAACACATTTTACATCACAAAATGTAAGATATGTTTCACTTTCAAATCATTACGTACACCTGCATATATATGCTTATATCCAACATAACTTATTCGTTATAAAATATCTTGCCTTGAAAGTTTACACACATAATCCTGACATGTTTTACAACATATTTCATATAGGAAATGATATCCAATTAAGTAGTTAACAACCTCAATACAACACAAACAATAGCTGCATATTTAATTCAAACAATTTACATGTAAGCATTAGAAATAAGTCTACCATGGATGTTGTAACCGTCACTTTTGTCGGCACTAGTCAAAGAGCTGACTACGTCTAGGCGCAATGCTAGACATTGGACGAGGCCATGGCGGTTAAGATAAATAACTCGTGAGAGTCGCACGCGACTATGAAGTTATACTTGACCCTTGCACGTCCAAGGCAAGTACCCTAAGAGAGGGGCTAAGATCTGAAGATGGGTGCACGTAGTGAAACGTGCGAGTGAACCCGAGGATGGTCCCGATAAATCTCGTATGGTGGTACGACGCGTGGTGTTGATGGTTTCATCCGTTAAACCAGCGTCGAAGGATACCTAGCATGGCAGTTACACAAATATCCACGTTGTGGGATTATGGGAGGCGGTTACCATGGGTTGGTAACAGCCCAACAGTTGTAGACTGAGTAGCTTGGTGACTTGGCGGCGGTTACCAAGGCTACGGCTGGGATCATGGAGAGCGGTTACCATGCGATGGTAACCGCCCGTCAGTTATTAAAGGGCGTGGCTTGGTGACTTGGCGACAGTTTCTAAGACTACGAGAGAACAATGGATAATCAGAGGCGGTTACCGTGCGTGGGTAACCGCCCAGGTGTTATAAACTAGGCGGTGGAGTGACTTGGCGGCAATTACCAACGTACGCCTAGTACTGGTGGTTATAGCCGGCAAAACAAACCCGTACCCGTTGACCCGACCCGAAATACCCGACCCGAAACCCGTTTTCCACCCGAAAATAATGACCCGAAAATGAACCCGAAACCCGAAATAACCCGACCCGACCCAAACCCGACCCGAAAGCAAATAGACCCGAATAAAACCCGAACCCGAATCTACCCGACCCGAAAGTGACCCGACCCGACTTGACCCGATAATGATGACCCGAACCCGACCCGACCCGAAAAGTTGTCATATTAGTTATTTTTTAAACAAATTTAAGGAAAAAAATTATCGTGAGATACTATATATGACTTAACCACTTCCCATTAACTATTTAACTTAGTTTTATTAGTCTTATATGTGCTTTATTTATTTTCTAGAATAAAAACCCGACCTAACCCGACCCGTTTTAACCCGACCCGACCTAACCCGACCCGTTTGAACCCGGCCCGATCTAACCCGACCCGATGTGACCCGAAATCCAATGGACCCGAAACTAACCCGTACCCGAACTGACCCGACCCGGCCCGAACGTAACCCGAACACAAAGTTGACCCGATTATGACCCGACCCGTAATGACCCGACCCGTACCCGACCCGTTTGACCCGTTTGCCACCTCTACTGGTGGTTAGTTCCTTAAAATAAGGACGGTTACTCCTTATTTTAAGGGGCGGTTAAGGGAAGTGACCAAGAGTAGTGGGTGGTTATATTAACCACCCACGCTGCCCCATGTCTCCTTAAAAAGGGGAGCGGTTACCAGGGGTGTGAGAGGGCACACTCCTACTATTTAGGAGAAGTTACGTTGACATGGCGAGTAGTGACGCCTGACGATGAGCGGTTGCGTCTAAGGGCATAAGCGGTTACACTTGGCTTAGGAGCAGTTGCGTCAATGTCTTCGGCAATTACTCTTGACTTGGTGAACGGTTACCCGTGGGCGGTTATGGCTGGACCCTTGAGCAGTTACGACAAGTGGAGGGGACCCTTGTACGCTACTGAACGAGCGGTTATTCGCGGCAGTTAGTTAGTGTGTGAGGGAAGTGGACGGTTGAGTAACCACCCACGTTCCTCACCTCGCTCCTTGATTTAGGGAGCCCATTCAGCAAGTTAGTAGGAAGATTTCCCACGTTTGAGGAGTATCAGCATCATGGAGAAGTTAGTGGGTGGTTATCAGAGTTAGTGGGCGGTTACCTACTTATGTGGCTGGGCAGTAGCCACTATGTTGTATCATAAATAAAGGATTTGCCTTAGGCATTTGGTAGAGAATTATGTAAATACTTAAGTATTGTATGAATGTTGCTCTCAAGAAATAAAAGCTCTCTCTCTTTCTCTAGTGTTCTTATGTGTGTTCTTACTTGCGTTATTCTAATATATAAATTGCGTGAGTGTCGTAGGCTGGTCTAGACGGGGTCTAGGCGCCATCACAGGAACCTCTTAGTGCGGAAAAGGGGTATTCGAAAAAATTCCTGTGACAATTTGGTCCGACATGCAGGAAGAATCTTAGGCGGTTTCACCATGAGAACTCCGTAGAGACACGAGAAAGGTATTTTGAGTGCTGACTCTTCTCCCAAACAATATTGGTCTCCCGAAAATGTCCCGGAATGCCACCATGGAGGCCTCTGTCCTCTCCTTCTGTCCCAAAACTAAACCCTCCCTCCGTTGAAGAACCAGAGGTGAACTCTCCCCTCAGCGAAGGAGATGTTGTGTACTCCAAGATGATGGAGTACATGAGCGATTTGGCCGGATCAATCCTGGATGCCGACCATCCTCTAGAAGCCTTGAACCGGTTGAGAACCTTGGTACACAATAACCAAGGAAACATTGGTATCGACCAACCCGGTATGTGGAGCGACTGGAACGAAGATGTGGCTAATGATCGTGTGTTTGAGATCGACGACAAGCTGGCCGACCTTCTGAACGGAGGGTGCTCTAGGATGGAAGATCTCTCGAATCGTGCTGGGATCCCGTTGCCAACTCCCCTCCCCACGACTCCTAAAGTTGGAGCCCCGAAGAAGAAATCTGTTATGCGCTGCTTGGGAGGATGGTTCAATGATGAGGAATTCAAGACATGGGATGCAGTCCCGGAGCTGTGGAATCTCGAGCCAAACAAGGAAGCGGTAACCCCTGTGATACCGAAGAAGACCAAAGAGGTGGTCGTTATGTCTGACTATGAATCGGAGAGTGAGGACCCTTGGACAAGATCAGACTCTTCCGCAAACTATTATGGTGGTAAGTACAGCGACGAGGACGAAGGATGCACTCCTACGTCCCTGTCCAAGCTCCAATTCGGTCCCTTCCAGCCATAAGGCGGGCAGCAGTTAGTGTGCTTGGTGAAGCCCTACTCCCCGTATGCTAGTTTGTTAGCTTTCTTTTTGTGTGGTTTTACTATTAACTTGTTATTAGAACGTTGGTTTGTTTTTCCTTGATTTTAAAGTTTGGATTGTAATGGAAATATTATTATGTTTGCATTTATGGAAAGTTTGCTTGGTTGCTTTTCCATTGCTTGTACATAGCCAAATTTAAATGCGTTATCGTTTATTATGAGCGTTCGATTGACTCCGAGCCACAAACTCGCGAGTTTAAACTAATCATAATTGGGCACATTTGAACCAAAGCGAGTTGGGATGACCCTCGGATCTGTCCGGATGGCTATGCAATGAATTATAGAGAAACCCTTTGATAGAAAAATGTTGCGCTTGTAGACCTTGTTCATGGCTCTAACCTAAAGGGATCCCGGAAAGATAGACTAAGTCTATCCTTTCGACAACTATGTTGTGGGTTACGCCAGTCCCTTGGCATGGAGCTTGAACACGGATTCATGAAGGCCAAGCCAAGGCATAAAATTCAATGGTCGCTGTCTCGAAATCATTAGTATTGAACTTGTGTGTTAACCAAGATCTAACAAGTACATAAAAATGGGCCGAAAAGGTAAGATGGAGGGACTCACTAAAGGTGACCCCCGCGAGTGTGTGATCTCGTAACTTCGGTAAAATCCGAAGCATCTGCCATTGGATAGCGGAAGTAAATGTGTTCAACTTGGTATCTTCAACGAAGTTCGAAGGATTAAAGGTGAACATACCTACTGTTTGTAGGAATACGTGGACTTGATCTCGTTTGTTCGGCGGAATCCGAAAGATAGGGAATGAAAGACTTGCCTACTATTTGTAGATGTGCGAGAGTTTAGCTTCGCAGCATCGTCGAGGTTTGAGGAGTACATACTTGCGACCAGTAAAGTGTGGGGACTAAACTCATATGGAGGAACTGGGGCAAGTGTATCCTAACTCGGGCAAGATGCGTTGGACTTCGGATTCATAGCGAGATAAACGTTAACGTTTACTCGTATGGATTAAAAACCAACCTTGAGACTTTCATTCCAAGTGATGAAGTTTGGGGGAGTACAATCGATGGACGGAACCGTGTGAGGTCTTCCATCCGTGGGCGTTGTCTCTCCTCGCCGAATTACAGTTCCGGCTCGAACTTGTAATTTGGGAAAACCCCAAGAGAGGGTAAAGGATGTGTTAGATACTCTTGGGTGAGGAGAGTAGACTGGTCTAAGAGGCGGATGGCCTCAGAATGTGGTGTGTCGAGTACAACAATGACGATTGTTGTCGACACGGGTTAACGATGGTTGACCTAAGTCTTGAGGAAAGGGCTTGCATGTGGTTCCCGAGAACATGAGCACTCAAGCACGCGATTGGATGACGGGTGAAGGTCATGATTCGCACCAAAAGAGACCCGTTGTAAGGGAGTCTTTTGGAAAAGGGGAAGATGCCCCTCCTCCGTGGAAAGGGAGGTACCTCGGATGATTACTTCCATTGATGTGGGAAGTAAGCCATAGATTCCTATGCCGGATTTGAAGGAAATAATGGCGGAGAGGTTATGAGAATAATCATTGATTCCGTTGGCTTATGATTAGAGACCACGAGGTGGCTCGGATCCGAGGCCCGCAAGTGTGCGAATGCCATTGATCTGTTTAAGATCGGAATACTAATTGATGAGAAGTTAAGTGTTGGTTATTTGTATGAAGGTCGAGGTGCGTTAATTGTCAATTAAAACTTTAAGTTGAAAGGCTATTACTTTATGTTTTAGGTGATGACGGTTAGTATTTGAAGGTAGGTTAAATATTGAATAGTTTAATGTAGATCAAGTACTTAGTTTTGTTTCTTTAGTTCACTGAATATGGTCATTGGTTGTTAATGGTAGTTTATTTAGTTTTGGAAGATAATATATTTAATATAAAGTAAGAGCTACAACTATGAGTTGTTAATTAATGAAAGTCTTTATTATAGTAGTAAGTGAATTATTTTGGAAATCTTATGACAATGTTCTAATTATACCTAGAGTGATTTCCTTAAAAAATTGCTTTATTTTGGTTCTAAGAGGATGTTTAATAAGGTGGAAGTTTACAATAATGTGTATTCATGAACGAAAAGAATTAGAGTATGAAAAGAGCATAAAATCTTATTGGGATTGTTCAACTATGTTTTAAGGAATAATTATCTGACGGGACTCTAAAAGTCAATTAACTTAATTAGTTTCCATATAGTTTGAAAAGGGATTTCACTTTAATAACAATAATGGAGTTATATAATAAAGTTTGATGGTTTAATTAATATTCACTAAAGTAAGTTAGTACATGAGTTTGAATAAATAAGTAAGTAATTATAAGTTCATGAGTTATTTAAGATTGAGTAATATTGTAACTAAAAATGAGGCAGATGCGCTCTATGTAATTATGAGTTTGATTTATTAATAGCATGAAACTTGTTTTATTAAGAGCATGAAGGGTTTCCTTTGAAAATAGAACAACCCTAAAGCGGAAAATAATTTAAACCTATTCACAAGTACAATTAACTAAAATATTCCCAACTCCCAACACTCAACAGCTCAACGTTTTCGCGCAGGAACACCAAAAGAGAATCAAGCGCATTGACGCCTCTTATGTACAAAATGAGAAAAACTATTACAAGCTCCTTCTAACCTTTGCCATCTTTCACTTTACATGATTAGTTATTTTAAGAGAAATGGGTTTCGTTGGGCTATAATTATAACTTTGAGAAGTTAGCCTTATGTTAGGCTATAAAATAGAAGAACAAGAAGCTTAGTAAGCAAACTGCTTGCTGGGCAGCACCTATTGTGGCTTAAGCATGTCATTTAGGCAATCATGAGGTGCCCTGATTCCTATTTATCTTCACACCCTTGGGCATGATTGGACCATTCCAAAACATCATCACGGGGATGATTAGGAGAGAAAGTTAAGGGTACCTCCTGCTGCACCTTGCCAGATATCTGTCGAGCAACACACACATTTGTAAAGACCATATCTCACTCAAAACGTAAATAAATCCAACAATTCTTGTTGCTATAGAAAGCTGTAGATGTTAACTCTGAGAGGTGGAAGTGTTAAAAAATAATATCGTTAAGGCATCCAAAGAACTAGATACTTTTAGTCGCGTCATCTGTAATCTTTCAAGACCGGTCTAGGTATAGCATACTCGACACCTTGATTATCATCCAAAGAACATATTTCGTATATTGAGGTTTTCTCTTATTTCTTATTACGTTTTAGGTTGTTCCAAGTTTGTATAGCATACTAGACACCTTGATTAGCATGAGACATGTATTGGATTTTACCTTTAAGTTACAAATATGTACAGAAAATGGATTCAAAGATCATGCTATGTTTTGTCCGAGAACAACATTACCCCTCCTTGTTTCTTAAGATTTTTTAATAGGTAATACCTTGTCTGTTGGCCTAATATTTTTTGTGCATATAGTTAACATGCTATATTTGTATTTTCAATAATTTTTAGGAAACTTTGAAGTTGAAACTTGAGGAATATGAGGTTTAATTTGTGACTAGTGCTGGTTAAACTTGTTTCGACAAGATGAGACTTATGCCTATGTTTTCCTTAAATTGTTTGTGCTCCTTAGTGAAAATATCATGCAAAATATGTGTTATAACCTAGACATGAAGAGTATTTTGCATAATTAATTAGGCATCCATGGTAGAGACTTATTTCTAATGCTTACATGTAAAGTGTTTGAACTGAACATGCAGCTATTGTTTATATTGTATTGAGGTTGTTAACTACTTAATTGGATGTCGTTTCCCATATAAAATAAGTTCAAAAACATGTTAGGATTATGTGTAAATGTTCAAGGCAAGATATTTTGTAACGAATGAGTTATGTTGGATATAAGTATGCATGTGCACTGTATGAAAATTTATGTTATGATGCTATGATTTGAAAGTGGAGCCTATCTTATGTTTTGTGATGTGAAATGTTTTTGAATGTTAATTTAGCTGTTAATAATTCATTAATACATAAAGTGGAAGACTAAAGCATGGGTTAAGGAGCCTTAAATGGAGAGTATCTCCAAGGTCATGAACCAAGGACAAAATTCTGGGTAACTCTTGTGGACCCTCTTGTGGGGTAATATATTAGTCGCCTAAGAGTGTATCTCTGGTGGATCGCTCTAAGGGAGTGCGCACTTAAGACATAGAGGCCTTATCATTTATCGAGGGAAGACGTACCCTAGTAAGCAATGTGTCTGCAATCTGGTGTTGCCACTATCCAGTTGTTCCCTTACATGTTGCTAATAAATTAATCCATTACGTGATATTATTTAAGAGAAACACTCAAGATAAGTTGGGAGATGAATTTTATGTACTTGTAAGTGCTGAGTTAATTTATGGATCAAGGTTCGAGGGCGGGTGTACCTCGCTTATCTAAATGTTTACGTTGTAGGATAAGCTCACTTGTCCATTCGATTCATGGGGTGGGGCCACCATTAATGTAACAAGTAATCCATCTAAAGGAGTCTAGGTTAACATGATTATATAAGAGCGGAAATGTCAAAGTTGCATTACATGCCTATCACGAGTGTATCTTCCTCCATAGGAGATACAAGGTTTTGTATCTTACAAAACTACCAACTTTATTACACAAATAACTTATAGAGGTATACTTATTACAAACTTTTACAAAAATTAAAGTTGATAAAAGTGATCTATCATTTTCTTAACTGGGCTTCCATACAAACCTGTAAAACACAACACAACCAGGCGGTCCACCCCATGAATGGAATGAACAGGGGTAAAATCAGTTTAACTGAGTGAACCTATCCTACAACGTAAACGTTTAGGTAAGTGAGGTACACCTGCCCTCGAACATTGACTCATAAATTAACTCAGCACTTATAAGTAAATAACATTCATCTCACAAATCATCTTGAGTGTTCAACTCTTAAATAATATCACGTAATGGATTAATATATTAGTAACAAGTAATGGAAAGACGCGATAGTGGCAACACCAGATTACAGACACATCGCTTGCTAGGGAACGTCTTCCCTCGATAAATGATAAGGCCTCTATGTCTTAAGTGTGCACTCCCTTAGAGCGACCCTTCAGAGATACACTCTAAGGCGACTAATATATTACACCATCAGAGGGTCCTCAGGGTCATCCACCAAAGATAACCCAAGAGTTTTGTCCTTGGTTCATGACCTTAGAGATCTCCATCGAGTGATCTTTAAGGCTCCTTAACCCATAATTTAGTCTTTTACTTTATGTATTAATGAATTATTACCATATTGACAGCTAAATAACATTCAAACACATTTTACATCACAAAACCTAAGATATATTTCACTTTCAAATCATGGCGTACACCTGCACATATATGCTTATATCCAACATAACTTATTCGTTACAATATATCTTGCCTTGAAAATTTACACACATAATCCTGACATGTTTTACAACATATTTCATATAGGAAACGACATCCAATTAAGTAGTTAACAACCTCAATACAACACAAACAATTACTGCATATTTAGTTCAAACAGTTTACATGTAAGCATTAGAAATAAGTCTACCATGGATGTTGTCACCGTACTTTTGTCGGCACTAGTCAAAGTGCCAACTACGTCTAGGCGCAATGCTAGACGTTGGACGAGGCCATAGCGGTTAAGATATATAACCCGTGAGAGTTGCACACGACTAAGAAGTTATACTTGACCCTTGCGCGTCCAAGGCAAGTACCCTAAGAGAAGAGCTAAGATCTGAAGATGGGTGCACGTAGTGAAACGCGCGAATGAACCCGAGGATGGTCCGGATAAATCTCGTATGGTGGTACGACGCGTGCTGTTGATGGTTTCATCCGTTAAACCAGCGTCGAAGGATCCCTAGCATGGCAGTTACACAAATATCCACGTTGTGGGATTATGGGAGGTGGTTACCATGTGTTGGTAACTGCCCACCAGTTGTAGACTGAGTAGGTTGGTGACTTTTCGGCGGTTACCAAGGCTACGGCTACCGTGGGATCATGGAGAGCGGTTACCATGTGATGGTAACCGCCCGTCAGTTATTAAAGGGCGTGGCTTGGTTACTTGGCAACAGTTACCAAGGCTACGAGAGAACAAAGGATAATCAGAGGCGGTTACCATGCGTGGGTAACCGCCCAGGTGTTATAAACTAGGCAGTTGAGTGACTTGGCGGCAGTTACCAACGTACGCCTAGTGCTGGTGGTTAGTTCCTTTAAATAAGGGCGGTTACTCCTTATTTTAAGGGGCGGTTAAGGAAAGTTACTTGAAGTAGTGGGTGGTTATATTAACCACACACGCTGCCCCATGTCTCCTTAAAAAGGGAAGCGGTTACCAGGAGTGTTAGAGGGCACACTCAACTATCTAGGAGCGGTTACGTTGACATGGCGAGTAGTTATGCTTGACGGTGAGCGGTTGCGTCTAAGGGCATAAGCGGTTACGCTTGGCTTAGGAGCAGTTGCATCAATGTCATGGGAAGTTATTATCGACTTGGTGAGCGGTTACCCGTGGGCGGTTATGGCTGGACCATTGGGCAGTTACGACAAGTGGAGTGGAAACTTGTATGCTACCAAGCTAGCGGTTACTCGCGACAGTTAGTTAGTGTGTGAGGGAAGTGGGCGGTTGAGTAACCACCCACGTTCCTCACCACATCCTTGGTTTAGGGAGCCCAGTCAGCAAGTCAGTGGGAAGATCTCCCACGTTTTAGGAGTACCAGCATCATGGAGAAGTTAGTGGGTGGTTACCTGGTTATGTGGCTGGGCTGTAGTCACTCTGTTGTATTATAAATAGAGGATTTGCCTTAGGCATTTGGTAGAGAATTCTGTAAACATTTAAGTATTGTATGAAAGTTGCTCTCAAGAAATAAAAGCTCTCTCTCCCTCTCTATCTGATGTTGTCGTTTCTTACTTGCATGATTCTAATATATAAAGTGCGTGAGTTTCGTAGGCTGGTCTAAAAAGGGTCTAGGCGCCATCACAGGAACCTCTTAGTGCGGAAAAGGGGTATTCGAAATTTTTTTGTGACAGATGCCTAATTAATTATGCAAAATACTCGTGTCATGATATAGTAGGTCATAAATCATATTTGTCATGATAATTTTGACTTAGGAGCACAAAGAATTGAAGGAAAACATAGGCATAAGTCTCCCTTGTCAAAATAGGTCTAACCAGCCACAACTTAGACCTCCTATTCCTCAAAAGTTTCAAATTCAAAGTTTCCTAAAAATTATTGAAAACATAAATATAGTATGTTAACTATATGCATAAATAATATTAGGCCAAAATACGAAGTATAGCCTATTGAAAAAATCTTAAGAAACAAGGAGGGGCAAAGCTGTTCTTATGGACAAAACATAGCGTGATCTTTGGATCCGTTTTTAGTACATATTTGGAACTTAAAAGTAAAATCCAAAAATGTATCATGCTAATTAAGGTTTCTAGTATGCTATATAAACTTGGAACAACCTAAAACGTAATAAGAAATAAGAGAAAATCTTAATATATCTAGATTGTACCTGAAAAATTACAGATGGTGCGGCTAAAAGTATCTGGTTCTTTGGATACCTTACCGATATTTTTTTTGAGCGTTTCCACCTCTCAGAGTTAGCTAACATCTACATATTTTCTTAGCAACAAGACTTTTTGTATTTAGTTATGTTTCAAGTGAGATATGGCTTTACAAAATGGGTGTGCTGCTGAAGTGATATCTTGCGAGGTGCAGCATGAGGTATCCCTAACATTCCCTCCTAACAGCCCCTGGTGATGTTTTGGAATGGTCCAATCATGCCCAAGGGAGTGATGGTTGTGTGAAGAGAAATGGGTATGAGGTTACCTCATGCTTGCCTAAATGAGATGCTTAAGCCACAATAGTTGCTGCAGAGCAAGGAGCTTGCTCGCTAAGCTTCTTGTTCTTCTATTTTGTGGCCAAACATCATGCGAACTTCTTAAGGTATTGAAAGGTATTAGAACTCGCGTATTCAAGGTGGAATAATATAATTTAGAAACACAAGATCCTAATGGAAACTAGTAAAAGTTTAATGTTGCATCTAAAGGTCTAATGGCATGGTCCGTAAGACATAAACATGATTCCACTTCTTGTAATTCAATGAAAACCCTAATCATAACTTTTATTATATTTGTAAATCAAGCTATTCACGAATATTAATAAAGGTTTCGTGGTGGATATCACACTCTACCCTACTTAAAAGAAGTTTTGTCCTCAAAAATGTAATGTTTACCTTTTTGAAAAGATGTGGGCATTGATTTCTCATGTCTGCGTTGAGCTCCCATGTTGCTTCCTTTACTCCATGGTTATTCCATAGAACTTTGACAAGGGAATTACTTTATTTCTCATAACCTTTTCCTTCATATCCATACTTTCTAGCTGGTGTTCCTCATATGATGGATTGTCGTCCACGCCTAATGGTTCTTGATGTAATATGTGCATTGAATCATGGACATACTTTCGCAATTATGAGACATGCATGAAAAAAATTTATACTCGAGATAGCTCCACAAGTAAGGCTAATTCATATGCAACTTCTTCTATTCGGCTCAAAATTTCAAATGGGCCAATATTTTTCGGGCTCAATTTTTCCTTCTTCCAGAATCTCATTGTTCCCTTCATTGGGGATATTGTAAGAAATACTTTCTCGCCTATCTCGTATCCTTGAGATCTCCTTTTCATCGGCTTAACTTTTGCGTCGGTCTTGTGCGACCTTCGTCTTATCTTGAGTCAACTTAACTTGGTAAGAGATTTACTGAAAATAGTTAAGTAAAGTTCTAAGAAGATGTTCAATTAGATGAAAGTTTATGCTAAGGTGTATTAATGGATTGAAAGAATTAGTTTCTAAAAAGAGTAGAGTATCTTATTGGAATTGTTCAATTAATGGTGTATGAAGAATAATTATTTTACGAGACTTTAAAATTGAATTAAAAGAATTAGTTTCCTCACATGAAGTTAGAAAAAGGATTAAGTAATCATTGTTAATAATAAGAAGAGTATTGGAGAAAGTTTAATTAATTGTGTGATTAGCGTTCACTTAAGAAAGTTAGTACGTGCGTAAAACTATTTAAGTAAGTATAAGTTTGTGAATTACTTAAAGGAAGCCTTTAGTGGTTTACTAATTAGAAATTTGGTAATGTTAGAGAACTCCAAATCTTGAACCTGCAACAAATAGAGCATTGCCACCCACCAAGTGACAGGCCACAGAAATGACAAAACAAAATGTACACACATCAACAAAGCTGAATACTAACCCATCAAACACAGTTGAAACATGTTTTGGTGTTCCTTTACTTGAAAGCTATTCAATTATAATTATAAACAGTAGAACAACCTTATCAAAAACAGTCACAGCAACACATGCTTCATACTTGTCATCTAATACTCTTGGAGACTATACTGTTGTTTACAGATCAATCACAATAATAACAACAACAAACATGCTTTGAACTTGTCATTCTATACTATGAGACTTCACAGTTCTTTATAGAACAATCACAACAGCAAACATGTTATAAACCTATCATTTAATACTCTTGAAGACTTCACAATTCTTTGTAGAACAATCATTAATCCTTTCAATCAATTCTTTATACACATCCGCACTTTACATCCTTTTAACATAATTATCTAGCAATAACATGTAAGGAAAGACGCGAAGGTGGCAACACCAGATTATAGACACATTGTTTATCGGGGAACGTCTTTCCACCAATATAAGGCCCACCATAGTCTTTCATGTATACACCCCTTGAAGCAATCCACCAAAGGTAATACTTTCAAGGCGACTCTTTAGTGGAGTGTCTTAAGCATATTCAAGATTTGAAGTTCTCTAACGTTGAAGTTTTTGGATTACTAGAAATATGAATAGTAGTATAAATTTGTATTTCGAAGTGAGGTTGCTCAACTTTGTAATAGTTAGTCGTTAATAAATTGTTTTCTAATTTTGTATTTAAGAGTCGTTAATGCGCTTGATTCTCTCTTGCTGTTGCTCCGCGAAAGCGTTGAGGATGTTAAGTGTTGGAATTGGGAATATTGTACTTAATTGTAATTGTGAGCACGTTTAAATGATTTCACTCTTAAGATTGTTCTATTTTCAAAGGAATCTCTGCCGGGAATATAATTCAAATTAAATAAAGTCGGGATTTTGGTTTTCACATTCTCTAATATAGTTCAGTAAGTGTGACGGTAGCACTTGGTCAGCTCGATCAAATTATTTAATTTCGCTGTGCATTAACTCTCTGTAAGCTAGTCGAGAAGGACCGCCTGTTACAACTGTTATTATTATTATTATTACAACTGTGCATTATTATTAGTAGTGAGAGGAGTAGGAGCAGTAGTAGGAGCAGTAGCAGGAGCAGTAGCAGGAGCAGGAGGAGCAGGAGCAGCAGCAGCAGCAGGAGGAGGAGCAGCAGCATGAGCGGGAGCAGGAGCGGCAGCGGCAGCGGCAGCGAGCAGGAGGAGCAGCGACAGCGGCAGCAGCAGGAGGAGCAGCAGGGGTAGGATCAGCAGCAGCTAGAGCAGGAGCAACAGCAGGAGCGGCAGCGGCAGGCGGGGGAGGCGGGGGACGGGGGAGGTGGCAGGCGGCATGCGGGGGAGGCGGCAGGCAGCAGCAGCTGCGTAGTAGTAGTAGTACTAGATAAATGAGTCAAGTTTATGTGGTGGTGGTGGTGGTGGGTAGCAGTAGCAGCAGGGTAGTAGTAGTAGTAGTACTAGATATATGAGTCAGGTTTAGGTCGAAAACCTGATAATGACATGTCTGTCCTGATTTTTACAAGGGACAAATTTTACGAAAACCCGAAAATGGGGGCCGTCTAGCCCAAATCCTAACTAGCCCAATCCTTTTTCTTTTTCACTCATACATAAACTAAACCTAACTTTTTTTTGAAAAAGAAATTTCATTAATTGAAGGCCCAACGACGTCTACAATAAGTATTAAAGAAAAACAAGATACAATTAAACAAGGCTAAATCAAATTCGTCTTCGAAGAAACTACAATGAACCAGATCGAGCAATACAGCGCAACCCCCTTGTATTTGTTGAATCAAGCAGCTATTGATGAGGAAGTCTATCATTCTGATATAGTTTGGGAAGAACATTCTTGGTCGAGTCATGTTGAACTCATCCGAGATTCCAATACCTTCATGTTGAGTCTCGAACTTCAACCAATGAGAACAATTTCTCATACCTAAAACCAAAAAAACCATACTCACAACTCCCATAGGGGAGAAGGAGATTTCCAGAACATAAACTAAAAACCCCATAATAGGGTTTGAAAAAATCTCATAAAGAGAGACTAATTTATTAAACAAAACAAGAAAATGAACTAAAAACTGAAAATAAAAGGGGAAAAGGGGCTTACCATGGATGAAATCATCCATGGTAGCCCCTAACAGATGAAGAAGGGGTAGGGAAGGCTAGGGTTTGAGAGAGAAAGGGAGGGGGCGGCTTATTCACTCACTCACTCTCATTTTCTCCTCTCCTCTTCTTCTCATCTCATTCTCAATCTCTTTCCTCTTTGCTGCTCTTCCACTACAAAATCAAGCTTGCTGCTCAATCAGGTATGTCTTTGCTCTTCTTTTCTTCATTTCTTTACTTTCTTTGTTTCGTATTTTGTATTTTCATATATATTTGCTTCTCTTCTCTCTCCTTTCCATATTTCTTTTCAATTCTTCCTCCTCTTTGTTTCTAAACTTAGTATTTTCGTATTTTCGAACTTATTACTTATTTGCTGCTTCTCTTTCTTTTCCTTTTTTTATTTTTTATTCTGTTGTTCAAGAAGCTTTTTCCTGTATTTAAAATTTAGTATATTTTTTTCTAAATTTCTATTTTTGTTTTCTATTATTTTTAATTTTTGTGCTTCAATTATTTTCGTGCGTTTTTAAGCTCTTTTTGTTATGTCTTCTTTTTTTAATTTATTTATGTATTTTTGTTAAGCCTTTATTTTCTGTATTTTGTAGTTCATGTCCTCTGAATTTATGATCTTCTGATTTTTTGTGCATTTTTTAAGCCGCCATGAAGCTCAAGGTGGAAGAGGAAGTACAATCGACCTCAACAATATTTGCTTGACTTTTTGGTTGTATTAAGGCCACATTAATCTTGTTTATTTTATGAAACTTAGCTGAAATATGGGTTGTAATATTTCTATGACTATTTGTTAGCTTAGAGCCTGATTTATGGTTTTTGTAACATATTTAGTGTGCCAAGTGCCAACTGCCTGGTATGAACTTGGTAAACTAAAACCTGGTGCTTTTAATTTAGTGAAGCAGATTCTAAAGTCTAGGTTCTATTTTCATTTCATATCATTTTCAAAAAAAAAAATGTTATGTAGGTTCGGGTCAACCTGAAAAAAGAAGGTCAAACAGGTTCAGGTTGACCCATTTAAAAGCAGTTCAAAAAAATCAGGTCAAACAGATCAGGTCAGGTTGACCAGATAAGCTTCAGATCAGGTTAGGGTTAATGGTCTTGACCCGAATATAAAAACAAATCAGGTTCAGGTTAGGGGATATTCAACCCGATTATTGGTGACCTGAACACGAACCGGACCCAACCTGACCTGTTTGTCAGGCCTAGTTTTGACTCATGGAGATCTTATCTCTTTTTGTTCAAACGATATTAGGAATTATCTTTGAAAGTCCTCCTTAATATTCAATAACACGATGAGTCCACTCCTTAACTGAAAACTCTTGTTTTTTTTAATTTCGTATATTTGTAATTTGGTTGCATGAAAATATCCTCATTTGTTGTTGCACATTTCTTTAATTCATGTTTAAGGCTTAATTTCGTTTTATTTGCCCTATTTTGCCTTGTTCTACTTCAAATTCAATTATTTATGGTTTGATCTGCTAAAAAATAGTATGATCTGATGAATTTTGAAGTCCTGTTGCGGTATAATTCATGATTTGGCTTGATTTCCTCTGTTTGATTTTCTTCAAATTCATCTATTTGTGGTTTGATGAACAAGGTTTTGATGCTTTGGTTGCATATCATCATGATTTGGCTTGATTTGCTCGATTTTGCGTTGATTTACTTGAAATTGACCTACTTGTGGTGAGATCTAAATAGAAATAGATTGATATATGGAATGTTGAGCTAAGGCTTGTTGCTTTTACTGAATATGAGCATGAATTGGCTATAGATGGCTCTGTGTTTTGGTTGATTTGCTTCAAATTCATCGAATTCTGGTCTAATATGCATATAAACAACTTGATCTGTGGAATTTTGAGCTAGGGTTTATTACTTTTACTGTGTAAGCATGAGTTGGCTTCATTAGGGATTGTCTGATTTGTTTTGTGATGCTATGTTCATTAGGCCTGCTAACAAAAATTCGATCCGATCGGTTCGATCCGCGATCCGGTCTATCCGGTTTGAAAATTGGATATCCGATGTGAATTTTGAAGTTTCGGGTTTTTCGAATGGGATACGAATCACGAAATTTTTTATTTCGTATATCCGAAATATCCAGAACTTGTTGTTGTATTCATGAGGGTTGTGTGTGCAAGTTGTTGTATTCCTCAACAATGACATAGGATTAAACATTCAATAATGCATGAACAATATGATTTTAATAATTTTTCCACCACTATGATCGAGTAGTAACTTATTGATTAATCAAATGAGTAATTTATGGTATTTCTGGCTTTCTAAAGTAATTTAATTTAAATGTATCACCTGAGAGGAATGTTACTCTCCTCAGTGATGAATGAGGTCTTCTGAATGTTTACTTGGACATTTGTCATTTGCCACTGACCACTAACTGCCACCAATAGTAGTTGCTCTCCTAGTTTCTCGTGCTAGCTTGATTAAATTCATTTATGTTGTGTGTATGGATGAGTGGGGACTTCCTGAGAGGAAAAACCAACAAAAAAAAATAGTTTTCATTGTTCCAAATTACCTTGGTTTGCTTGATTGACTATGATGTGTGGATTGCCTTGATCTGAAGTACCTTGAACTGCTTTGCTTCCATTGATTAGTAAGATGAGTGAGGAGAAGAGGAAAGTTCATAATGGAAAACTTGATGAATGTATTGAATTTTCCTTTTTTTCTTACTTATCTTTTACATCTATAGATTCCTTCCCTCTTTTTTCAGTTGCTACATTCACAAAGTTTACCTAATTTGCTTAACATCATGTAGATCATGTTTTGATAATAATACTTGCATTAAAAATGTATTTCATCTTCATTACTTACAAAATGTTCTTCATACGCAATTACAAAAAGTGTTCATCTACTTTACCTAACTGTTTTACTTACAAAAAACTTACCCCATTTCCTTTTACTTACATAAACTTACCCCATTTCCTTTTACTTACAAAAAGTTTCTCCATACCTTTGCAAAAAACTAAAGTTATACATATTGTTGACTATAGTATGCCAAATCCATCATCTGAATGTTCATCTGAGCTTGTTTCATTGTGTTTTTCCTCCTCTGGCTCTTCTAAGTGACCTTGCTCGGCCGAATATGTGCGCTCCTCAACTAATTGTGGTGTTATTGTGATTGATGTTGGCAGTTCCCCTCTTCTTTCAAGTGTGTTTTTGCCCATATGAGGAATATGGTAGTTGTGTTCCCTTTTTCTAGGAGTGATTCCTTTATACATTGTTATAGAGTTTAGAAAATATGATTGCATAGCTTAGGACCATACTTGTTGTCTGCTCTTTCCACTACCTTGATTAGCTGCTTCACATTTCTTGGTGCAATTTTATCTTTGAGTACTGATTGTATTGCATTGAAAAACCCTAGATCCAAGACATTCATTATGATTGTGCTGGTTAATTGCTTAGCTTGATGTCAAAACCATCCTTAGTTGCCTCTACTATAAACTCTAAATCATCCCCTCAAATATGTGGCTTGGCATTGTCATGCACTATCCATATTTGTTTGCTAGCCCATTGTGGACATTTTTCTATAATTGCTGGCAATATATGTGCTACTCCCTCCATCTAAGAATACTCTTTACACTTTCATTTTTCATCTATCCCAAAATACTCTTTACACTTTTATGTTTAGATATGACCCACTATCCACTATTATTTCAATCCTTCTACCTTCTACCATTGGCCCACACTTTCTCTCTCTCTCCTCCAAATAAAATAATACCACTCCTACTACTTACCAATTGTAACCATGACCCACACTCTTTCTCCTTAAAATAAAATAATACTACTTTTACTAACTTCTAACTCCTATCACATATACTTTTCAATAAAATAACAATTGATAACTAAACAATAACTTATCATCTAAAACTACGTGCCCTAATAAGTGTTAAGAATATTCTGGGACGGAGGGAGTATATCATCTTGCCCTTGATGACCTATTTTGTCACATTGTTGATTGGCCTTGTTTCACTGACCCCATCATCTATGTTCTTGATCCACCTTTTTGCTGGTACCATTTTAATGAATGGAAATATACCTATCTTACCATCAAATACAACCTCACCACTTGGTGTTATGTGGGGTCTGCCAGTGCTGATATTGATGATGAATCTCTTGCTTTTGCATCTTCTATATGTCTCTTTTCACCTGGTGCAAGGTAGTATCTCAGGCTGATTTTAGACATACAAAACCAATTTTCATCAATATGTACTACATCGTACACATTGCTAAACCTTGGTATTGTCTTCATTGTACTTGGTATTACTGCTTTTAAGCACCACAAAACTCTTGCAACCTTGTGTGCAGCTGTTAGACGTGATTTAATTGAATTTGTGGGTTTCTTGATTGCACCCCTCTTCACTAACCTATGCAATGTACTTCTATGTATGCTTATTGTTGCTGCAACTTACCCGATACTTATTCTTTTCCTTAGGGGTATTTCTTTCAACGTCTCTGGGTTAATTTGAATTCTTTTTCTGCCTACTCTTTCATATATCTTATTGTTCACATCTATGATGGCATTAGCATACATTTGTGCTTGGACATTCTTCTATATTTTGCTCACTGTCCATCTTGAAGTGTTGAACTCTTCTACTAGTTTGTTGATTGTTTCATGTGGTAACTTGTATACCCTCCATTGTTCTCTTTGCATAAATAATTGGATCTTGTCTGCTACATTTGATTTATTCTAGCTGTTGAGTACATTCCCCATTCTTTTCCTTGAACCCTCTTGCAATTTTTGTTTATGTGCAGTCTCAGATTCATCAACTGTGTAGTCATACTCTGTCACCTGGACATATGAAACATCACTTAACCACTCCATTACTAATTCTTCTTCTGGATTCACAAGCATCTCATTGAATTCATTATTTTGTTCTTGCTTCTCCACTGCCTTTGCGGATGGAAAGTTGCGATAAAAGACCTCTAAAAATGGCTCATTAAGGTTGAAATTAAGAACTGGTCATTGATCCTCTAGTGCCTCTATTGCCGAGAATTTGATATACCTCTCTTCTTGGTCTGACAATGGCTCATTGAGATCAAATTTGAGAAGAGGTTCTACATGGTTTATTGGTTGAATGGGTGCAATAGCTGATGTAGAGGTTGTGGATTTTCAAGATGAGAATCTGTCAACAACTTTTTCAGTTAAAGCTTTAATAAAATTGAAAACAGTAACACAAAAGGTAAGCTTAAATCATTCAATGATGTTTAACCAAATAGTGGTACTACCCTTAATCACCGGCCCCTTGATTAACTCTGGTTTTTCTAATGTGTTTGTATAAACAGCTTCAACTCATTAATGGCTAAGGATGAAGATTTTGAAGAGTGTAATAAATGGAGAAGCACTAGTGGAAAAAAGCCCATCCAATCCGGTCAAAATCGGGCTTACTGATCCGGTTTTGGTCCGGATCGGGTGGACTCGCAACAGTTTACAATGATTAACTGATCCAGTTCTAAACCGGATCAGTTAATCATTTACTGCTCCGGTTTTGAGTGAAAAATTCCGGTTTCCTAGTTGTAATGTGTAGCTTGCTGTAATTTTCCGAAGTTGTAGTGTAATCTAAAATTTTGGTGTAAGTTTAAATTTTGTTGAACTTGAAATTTGGAGGGAATTATGAAAATTTAGAAAGTTCAACAACTTCCCCCAAAAAAAACCATCGATATCAACAAAAATGGCCCACTTGCATGTTTTTAATGAATTTTATAAAAGAGATTAAACATTGCTGCTTTTTGCTTAGACCTTCTATTACACATTGGGCCGCACCACTTCCTTGGCAAATGTGATAAAGAGAATGTACTAACCAAAAAAAAGATGGAGGGAGTAACTAGTCTAATTTGCAAACTCCCTGCCTCCTTAAGCTTGTTGTAATCGCGTTATAGTTTTTTTTACTGTTTTTTCAACATTTACCCTTCTGGTTTTTCAAAATAAGTATAGTACCCCTGTAGTTTAAAAAATACACCGGGTACTAATGTGTCATATTTATATATAGTTTTTAGGTGTATTTAGGTTGCATCTTAGAGCATTTAGATTCATATTTAGGTTCATATTCCATTATTTTCTGAAGTTATGCTATTCTGCTCCTATTTGGTATGTTTTCTTATTTTGATTTCAGGTATTGATAACGTATTTAGAGTATAATTAACTAAATTTGAGTATTAGGAGCATTTAGGTGCATTGCATAAGGATCCTTTGGAGTATAATTAGTACGAGTTTAAGCGAAAACAAAGCGGAAAATCGTTAGAAGAAATGTGGAAAAAGACCCACGTCGAATCTTTTTACCATAACTTTTAATGTGTTTCTTAAAAAAATAATTATTTGGAAACTAGACTTAAAAGTTTTCCAACGATAGGTGGCACCCCTCGAGAAGAATTATAGTCAGGGAGTTATGCCTTTCGTATGTTTCATGCTGGAATCTGCTACCGTACGCGCGAATTATTATTCTGACTTTCCTTATCTTGAAAACTACTTTCCTACTCATATTAGGACTATATATATAGGAATCACTTCTTGTGAAGAATTCTCTCTCCGTCTCTCTCTCTCTCTCTCATTATTATTATTCATAGTCATTTTAGTTTTAGTTCTTCTTTTTTCTCTCAAACTTTTTAGTAAACCCTAGTTTTCATTGTTATTCATTAATTCATGAGTTCTATCTCTTTCTTTCATTGATTTATTTAATTATGTTTTTTTTTTGTAGATTTGGATTTTATTATTTATTTTATGATTGAGTAGTTTTTATTTCTAGGGTTAGGAATTCATGTTTATATGTTGTGAATCTTGATTGATGTTATTGTTGGTTTTATTAGTCATTGATATTTCTAGTTGATTAGATTTATTTTTTTAATCTTACAACCTGATCAATTGTCTGATTAAATCTTGCTAATAACGAGTCATAGATCGAGAGATAGTACTCCTTAGAAGCTTACCTACAATTAGCAAATCTGGTTATGTTAGCGACCGTACTGCATATATGTTGATTTGAGAGCGTTAAGACCCGACCGTAGGATTAACTTGTACTCTAGATATTTGATTAATTGCACTATTGATGGTATGTTAATAGATTATAGATATGAAAATGGTGAACCATTCCCCTAGATCTTTTTAGTTTGATTTTCGTATTTTATTATTAATTCTCTTATTCGTGACCTTGTTTAATTTTCCCATACCTTAGAAGTTAGATTAAAACGACCAACTCTCTGTGACATCGACCCTACTTACCCTACTTACCCTACTACATTGTTTGGAGGTTTTACTATGAATTATTTTTTACAAGTGTACGCCAGCCTAGGTACCCCAAAGATTTATAGAAGTACACCAGGATACCCTTAATGACTAAAGGTTGTCAACTCCATTAGTCAAGACCAAATCAACCTGATTAACCCCTAACTAATTAACCTTGATTAATTAAAACTTTTTATTTTATATTCTCTCTTCCCCTTTCCTTCTCTTCCCTTCCATTTCCTCCATGGAAGACGACCTTCCTTTCTCTTTCCTTTTCTCGACCCTCCACCCGAACCACCACCACCTAGCCACTTTCTCCCTCCTCTGCTACCCCACCCAACCCATCGGAAACCACCTCCCTTCCCTCCCTAGCCCCGAAACCACCCCCATAAACCCCTCCCATAATCCCAAAACCCCTCCTCACCTTCCGAGCCCTGAAAACCACCTGTCAACTATCCATTAGTTTTATTTCCGTTTCGTACTTACACTTAACCAAATCCTCATTCTATTAACCGAAATTGAATCAAGATTTATTTTTTCCCCTGCTAGCATGAAATGATTTTGCTTTTTGGATTCAAAGGATTAAAATTTGATTGCTACGACATCCAATATATCCAAAGTATCAAAAGTAATGATTTGCAACCATGTGTAAAAAATGTGAGCTAGAAGAATTTATTGGGTAGCCATGGTAGAAGATACCAAATTAAGAATAAAAACAAGAAAAGAACCCTAAATAATTCAACCTCGTCTGATTTATGTGTAACAAAGGGATTATACTAGCTCTATGAAAATTAAGTAGCTATTTCATTCAATATACATGAAATTAATATAAATATTGGTTCATTATACATGAAATCTCCATAAATATTTCGTTTAATATACATCAAAACTATATAACCATTTTATAAATCTTACATAAGATAGGGAATGAAACATCCTCACGAGTCACAAAATCCATGCGATTGCTTAATACGTGTTGCCCCTTAGTGTTTGATGACGACATGTAAACTTGTGAATTAATGGTTTAAGTTGTGTGAAGGTTACAAGTTCTAGAGTTGGAATAAAGTCAAGAGCGGAGAAGTTTGCATTATGAGTTCCTGAGAGAGGAACATGCAACTAAAAACTAGAGAAACAACAAATCTTGAAGAAACTAACTTAACACAAGTTTGAGACCTGCATTTGATGAAGAAGAATCATTTCAAGCACAATATCTAGATCATGTTCCTACAGAGGTTACTAAGTTCCTACGGAGATTTATGAATGTTTTGTTGGAACTGAAGATCAAGCGTCAAAGTTGAAACTTCTAAGTGCGAAGACATGAAGACTAAATTATGACTTTATTTTATTTTAGGATTAATTATGTGTTTCATTTGTTAGGTAAAGTTTTATATATGGAACATGAGAAACAATTAGGTATGATGAGAAATTTATTAAAGGGTTACTAAATGCAACCCTTCAGACCCTTATTTCACATTCTCTCTTAAAGAAAGCTTCACTCCTAAATTTTTTTTTTTCTCCTCCTACACCTTAAATAAAGAAACATAAAATTACAAGAGACCAATTGACCTATATTGAAATTGATCTTCAATGGATGGTGACTTTGACCTACATGAACTTGAATCATATGTAAGTTTAAATCGAGAGGAAGAGGGCAAAAGGGGTTTACATAAATAGAGGGGTATTATTTCTACAGATTTTGTGAGAATATATATATGGGAGAAAATTGGATCATTTTTTGGACAAAGTATTAATTATTGGTTATTCCCAATGTGGTTTGAGTTTGCATTCGATATTCCCCAGTGGAACGACGCAGTCTTGGGGGAGAAAGACAGAAGAGGAAGAGGGAGAGAGGATGGAGGAAGAGGGATAATTTGGTTATTTAGGTGGGTTATGTCTAGTAGATAAAGGTTGTATTTAGCAACCATGTTTTATTAAAGTAATTTTGGGAAAATATTTGTGAAAAACATTTTTGGATCATAATCCTTGATTATTCTCCAAGAAACTTTATTATTTAAGTTTTCTAAAATTACTCTGATAATGTCGTTGGTTTTTTTTTATGTTAACTGTGATTATTGGGTAAGTGTTCTTCGAGTTTCTCAACAACCTAACTGAGCTTTAGGCATGATGATAGTTAGGAGAGAAACGTGGAGAAGTCTTCAAAGCAATCTCCCTAAATAAAAGGAGGAAGGATCCTACCAAACAAATCAAAACTGACATCCACAAAAACATTTCGAGCTAATTTTTTTATTAAGTCATAAGTTCCTAGTCGATTCTTAATACAATACTTAGCGTATTAAACACTAGAGTTTTTATTCATTCAAAGAGTTGTAAGTTGGAAAAAGAATTGTAGGAATTGTTGAGTGACTTAGAGTTAAGTCGTGAGTATTAAGAGAGAAAGAGTATACCACTTTAATCATAGTGGGGAGAGTGAAATCCTAGTGGAACTTGCGAGAGTGTGCATGTAATAGGCTATAAGAGTGAAGCCAATGATTGAACACCTTTAAGGATTCATCAAGTATTTTATAAATTTCTCTCTCCTCCACATCACTTATACCCAACTTACTCAAGAGCCTCTATTTATTTTTTTACTCTTAATAGTTAGACCAATTTTGGGGGTCATCAAATTCTCCCTCCTACTATTTACCATGCCCCCATCATATTTTCTTTCTCCTTTGATTCTAACCCAATAGTCACCATATTTATTATGTTCGGTTATTTGAAGATATACTAATGATCAATAGTTGTAATTATTAATTTTTGTATTCGTATTAAAAAAAGTATTTATATTAATCGAATTCATGAAAAAAAGAAGTGTGTGGAAAATGTATGGAATGGCCTGAATACTGGGGTCCATTTATAGGGGGGGGGGGAAATAGAGTTGTTGGTAAGTGATAAGTACATTTCTAACGCACTTTATGGACTCCTTTTTAGCTCATCTTGATCCTCTTTATCCCCTTTCTTCCCTCTTTCTTCGTCCTTTCCCCTTCTATTTCATTCACTTGATCATTCTTGATCATAGTGACATTTTGCTAGATTTTCAGTCATTTTTGACCGAATTTCTAGTACATTTGCTTTCACCCTGTTTTGCCATGTTCTTAATATAGGTGGAACTACTAAGATGGCTATGTGTTGTAGAGTTGGCATAGGAAGCAATGAAAATAGAGCACATGTTGAGAAGTGGTGCGCTTGCACCATGCCCCTTGTCCGCTCGCACAAAGGAGCACATTGCACAATATAATTTTGAACAGAGAACTTCAAATGGACATAACTTTCAAACCACAAATCGGATGAAGGTAATTCTAGTTGGAGGTGAACGCTTGTTTCGATAGCTTTTCGATGACTGGTCATAAGCTTGATTTGGATCTAAAACAAAAGAGTTATGCGCATTTTAAGTTGAATTGTCCGACCAGAACAGAGGAAATGGTGCGCCCGCACCTAATTTTGGTGCGCCCGCACCAAACTGGTGTGCTCGCACCACATACTGAGGTGCGCCCGCACTACCTGGAACTTATGAAACCCAAAAGTCAGGAGAAATGGTGCGCCCGCACTTGATTTTGGTGCGCCCGCACCATTCAAATCCGCGAAGGAAAAAAACGAGGCTTGCGTTAATAACAGGGGAGTTTTACATTTTGCACGGATGCTTTATTCTAGGTTTTAGAGAGTATTATTAGGGTTCATATTAGAGAGATAAATACTTAGTTTTTTATCAAGATTTGAGATTCGTATATTATAGTTTGTGATTTCTACAACATTGAAGGTACTTTTATTCAATTAAATTTCAAAGTTTCAGTTTTTATTATCTCTTTTCTTTGCTATTATTTGTTCTTCCCTTTTATTAGATCTACTTTATTATAGTTTCATAGTTGTTACTTTCATTAGATTAATTATCTCTTAATCATGTTTAGCCCTAGATTAGTCATAGATTTCATGTTTTATTGCTTAGAATCCATGATTAGTGAGTAGTTTCCCATCTAGGGTTAGGGTGAAAGTATGGATTAGGGTTTAAATGTATTATTAATGTGATTGTGATGATTTGAAGACGTTTATGCATTGATCTTGGTGTTTTGAGGCCTTAGGATAGATATTGATCACATTTGTGCTATGGTATTTTGATTTCAAATGTTCTTAATTGAATTACGAATTCTTTTATCATCCCCATGAATCAACTTAATTTCTAGGCCAAGATATTGGGTAGAAATTAAGGGGATCCTATATTAGGGGTTTTCCAAATTCATTGGATCTCTTAATCAATTGACTAAAGACCATTCGAGAGAGGATTTAGTTGATTGACTAAGCGATCATTCTCGAGGACCATTCGAGAGAGGACTCGAGTATTTTAGAGGAAAACTAAACCTTGTGTAATCGTTGCCTTTGAATCACAATTGCATTAATAATTGTTGTCCGCTTTGATCCATACTAGTAACCTTAACTCTAGTGTCTTCCCTATTCATATTTTCATCATCTCATATTACTTGCTAGTACTTTTGGTACGTGTCGTTTCCGCAACAAAATTAAATTTATAAATCACTCACTAACTCTAACAGATAGATAGGAGAAAGTAAGGGTCGAACCCACAGAGACTGCGTTATTATCTTAAACTAATTATTTAATTATATATATAATAGTTATATAAATGGGGGGGGTTTTTAAATATCAAAACTATACTAAACTATTAAACTGAAATTAGGAAAATATAAATTGTTGGAAATTAATTTGGTTTTAAAATATAATAAAGAAGCTAATAGGAGACAAGTAATTTCCTCTTGATGATAGGGTTTAATCATTGAATCATTAAACTAGTCGATAGATAGATTGGTTAACAAATAATCCCTTGAACGCAAGAAAATTAGTCGCTTTATCATTCATACTATCTAAACCTCGTGAACACACGCAAGTTCAGTCCTAATCAATATTATCAATTTAACAATGAAAGCATGTATTAAATTAACAAACTTGACCGCTTTAAGAACACCAATCAGTTAACTTTAATCAAGCCAGAAAGCTGCAACTAAATTAAAATTAACATCACACAAAATTCCAGCAATAATATCAGACAAGAAAGCTTCAACCTAATAATATTACTGTTAATTCAAGCAGATAACCATGAATAAAACCCTAGGTGATCAATCTAAAATTAACATTCATGAATTATAAACTTAGATAATGAATTTCGTGTGAATATCCACTCAAACTAATCAATTGAACAAACAAAAATCATAATCTCATAAACCCATAACAAGATTCAATTACATGTTCCTACTAGTTTAAACTACTCTAAATTAGACATGAAAACAAAGAAAAGAGATAGAAAAGAGTAGAGAAAACTCATTAGGGACGAATTTCTAGACTGAAATTTCGTCTTCTCTGAACTGCTTCTGTTATGCTGTACTGCTGTGCTCTCGTTCCACTGCCTTCTTCTTCGGCTTTTTTTTGGTCCTCCTTCTTTCGCCTCCTCTAAAACGCTCTGCCTGCTCTTTTTATTGTTGCTGTCCAGTCTTAATCAAAACCCTTGCCAACTTATCCGTGTATCAGCCCAACAAAACAAACAATGAGGCTTGACTTCTCTTTTCTTTTTAATTCTTTTATTTTCTTTCTTTTCACTTCCTTACTTCCATTTGCTGCGTGGACTTTGATGACAAATATTAGACTGGCCCATTCTTTTCAACCTTGTGCATTCACATAAAAGGAAATCCAAATTCCCTTTTTGTACTTCTTGCTTCATGGTTTGATTTAAGTGGCCTTAGCCCATTTAATTGCTAAGGCTAATTTTCATCTCTTTAACTCTAAAATTATAATGTACCTGCCAACATTCGATAAATTATTAATAGTATAAAATATAACATAGGTTAAACTAATAAATAATCATATAAACTCAATTACTAGGTAACCTATAAAAATGATTAAAACCCACAACTCATAGTTCATAATATAAATGAATAGCTACTAAGAGGGAATAAGAAGGTTATAATATATAATAATTATTTTCCAACTCTATTTAAATGCGTTATCACTTAATAATTAAAACAGACACAAATTAGACTTATTACTCTAAAAATAATTATCAAGTGATTATAACCGAAATATCATAAAAGTATAACATTTAACCCATATAACTCAACAGACGACACTAAAAATAGTAATAAATAGGGCAAAAATATGTATAAATAGGCACTTATCAACTTTGATAGTAGTGAGTCATTAGTTGATACTAAATCATTTTAAACCCCCCAAAACCCTTCAATTAAGTAATTTAGACTTGATAGACTTTAATTAATCTCATTTTCCCTGTGGATCGACCCTTGACTTGCCTTTACTACGTTCTTAGTAATTGCTTGTTAGGTTTTATAAATATTGTTTGAAAAACGATTTTTGGTGCCTTAACGACACACTAAAAACCTCTTATCAGTAAAAAAAATTGAATTTTTTTTAAAAAATAAATATTACCGTTATTCACACAAAATAAAGTTAAAAAAATATGATTACTTCCAGTTGCTCAATTGTCGTGAGATCCAACATATTGGAGTCATTAGATTGAAGTAAAAGAAACAATGGTTTGTTGCCACTTGCCTACATTCAAAACTGTTAGCTTTCAGAAAAATAAAATGGGATGAACTTGGGGATGAACCGTTCAACATTATCTCTCCTCTTTTTTCTCTCTCTTCATTGTATATATTATTTTCAACCCTCTCTCTCCTCGTATACCCCTTGTTGAAAATGAAATAATAAAATGAAACTTATCTCTTGAAGCGTGAGCGGAGAACAGTTTGTCGTGACGTAGATGACCACTGTCCTAAAAGATGATTTCGCTCTACCCCGGTGCAGTAGAAATCAAGCGATCGCCCTCTAGGATTAGCACGACTCCAAGATATGTGTGCACTCACACACCTCGAATGGAGACCAGAATATTGCCCAAAACCAGAGAACTTTTGAGGAGAAGTTTAGAAGAGAATATTTTTTTTTGTGTGTGTATGACTGAAGAGAAGAAGCAAGGAAACATAACGGCTTAATCATAAGGAAGGTAATCAATTTTGGCTCCGAAAATCTTGCTAGCAAACGGTTACAATATATGCTAATATCAGCAATCCGAGATTTTTGCGATTTGCGTCAAAACAAAAGGAGGTCTAAACCGGAACACAAACCCGGCCCACAGCCCACGCCCGCGCCGCGCTCGCCACGAGCCCGACCCTGGCCAAGCCGGCGTGCGCGTGCGTGTGTGGTGCATCCATACTTCTAGCACTCTATCAAACAATAAGTGCTAAGGAACTCCCATTAATAAACAAGGTGAAACATAGCTATTTTTCCAATGTGGGACAAGAGCTTTTTACTATGTTTTTCCACTCCTTACTTTGAGGTTTTTCTTTGAGAGCAATTGTTGAACTTCCAACAATCCCCCACAGGTTCAACAAATGAGAAAAGAAAAAGAATGAAATTGGCTTTGGGCAAAACAAAACAATTGCACCAGTGTCAATGTCTTGCGACTTGACTTAACACTTAGTGATTTTAAGCTAGGATTTCTTTCCTATCATGTGACTTGAGTCTTGAACTTAATAGGGAGGAAAAGATACATCACTTAAAGCACACAACTGAACATGTATAATATTCTGATTCTCTGCTAATAACAGTGACACCTTATACTGGCCATACGTCCAGACCTGGATGCTCATAGGTGCTCTAGAGAATTGGCCCATGCAATTCTCATAGGCAGCGGCCACACTTCCACACCTAAGTAGGTGAATCCCATCAAGTGTGAGCTACATCACACCTCCAAAATATGGATATGGGTTCATTAAGAGCCTTAGCTCACCCTAAATCTCAATTTGTAGCAAGCACATTACATCATAAACATCTAGGGATGGAAAATAACAATTTGTGCTTCTGAATTATTCATAATGTTCTCCCTTGAACTCATAGTGAGTAGGAGTTCATTACTTACAATTTATCCAGTGGGCCTTAAGCCCATCCCTTCTGATGTTACCAAAACTAGTTTTCTATATAGGCCTTTGGTTAGCGGATCTGCGATGTTCTTTTCTGATTTTATATAATCCATTGATATCACTCCATTTGACAACAAATCTTTGACAGCCTTATGCCTTAAACGAATGTGTCTCTTTTTCCCATTGTAGGCATGGTTGTTTGCAACAGCTATGGGCCTATGGCAGCTTGTGAATCACCGTGGAGAGCAACAGCTATGGGAGCTTTTGAATCACAGTGGAGAGCAACAGAATGAGCTGGCTTCCCTCACATTGGAATATCTGTAAGCATATTTCTCAACCATTCAGCCTCATGACCTGCCAATTCAAAAGCAATAAATTCAGATTCCAAGTGGACATAGCAGTACAAGATTGCTTGCAAGATTTCCAAGATACAGCTTCACCCCCTAAGGTGAAAACATAACCACTGGTAGAGTTTACTTCATCGTTGTCAGATACCCAGTTGGCATCACAAAAACCTTCTAATACTCCTGGAGATTTGGAGTAATGCAAGCTTTAATCCATGGTACCTTTTAGATACCTGAGCAATCGCCTTAGAGCATCCCAATTATCTTTGTTTGGGTTTATGAGTGTACCTGCTTAGTCTACTTACAGAATAAGCAATGTCAGGTCTAGTGTAATTCATAAGAAACATCACACTACTAATGATTTTAGCATATTTAAATTGACAGACTGGATCACCTGTATTTTTCTTTAAGTGGACGCTTGGATCATAAGGGGTTCTAACTGGATCGACGTTAAATGAGTCAAACTTTTTCAAGAGTTTTTCAACATAATGCGACTGGCTAAGACATATGCCATTTTGATTTGTTATAATTTTGACTCCCAAAATCACATCTGCTTCACCCATATCTTTCATTTCAAATTTGGAACTTAGAAATTTCTTTGTCTCATTTACTCGATCAAGACTAGTACCAAAAATTAGCATATCGTCCACATAAAGACAAATAATCACACAACCACTTGAATCATGCTTAAAATAAACATATGAGTCTCCTTCATTGACATGAAACCCATTTCCTATCATAGTCTTGTCAAACTTGTCATGCCATTGTTTTAGAGCTTGCTAGAGTCCATACATTGACTTGACCAGTTTACAGACTTTGTTTTCTTGACCCAGAATTGCACAACCTTCCGGTTGAACCATATAAATCTCTTCTTCCAAATCCCGATTCAGAAAAGCAGTTTTACGTCCATTTGATGTACAATGAGATCATGGATACAAGCAAGAGCAATTAAAGTCCTAATAGTTGCAATTTTAGTGACGGGGGATTAAGTATCAAAATAGTCAATTCCTTGTTTTTGAGTAAAACCCCTCACTACTATTTTGGCCTTATACTTGTCAATGGATCCATCAGGTTTCAATTTTTTCTTAAAGAGCCATTTACAAGTAATGGGCTTGCAACCTCTAGGCAAGTCAACCAATTCCTAAGTATTATTGTTGAGAATTGACTTTAGTTCACTATTAATTGTCTCTTTCCAAAAAATTGCATCAATTGACCTCATGGCTTCATCATAAGTTTTGCGATCATTATCCAAAATGAACACACTTACAAAATCATCGTCAATTAAGAGTGGTTCAGATAAGAAAGCAGTAATGAAATCAGATCCAAAACTGTTTTCCTTTCGCACCCTTTTGCTTCTTCTTGGTTCCAAAACAGAATCATCGTTACTTAAAGAAGTGTAGACACAAAATTTCAAACCCCTTTTCAGATAAATAAAGGTTCTGAAAAATAAAAAATAATAAAAAAATGACAAAATCGTCATGTCGTGGAGCGCGAGTTTCATTCCGTCGCACGATTTTCCATTTTTTGGTATTAGTCATACAGTTTCGGCTTAGAAGTATAATTTTCATGAGTCGTAGTCAATAACTACAACCACCATTTTAATAAAATGATTCATAGTATAATCATGCTCGTCTTTATTGATTTAAAGAGTTTTCCTTAATTGTTTTAAGTTAGTCTTTCGGAAAAATGAAAAATGAGTCGCGATTAGGGGTCGGGATTTTAGTCGTATCCCAAAACCAACATTAATCAGTTTTCTTGATGGTCAAGTCATTGTTCATTGGATAAAGAATAAGAATATATATCCACTAACACATCCATAATCCATTAGTTAGAGAATAAGAATCATGAAAAGATGTAAGAATAAGAATCAAATTCCATGTGAGAGTAAGAGAGGGAAATCTAGATTCTTTCCAGAAGAATCAAGTGTGCGCCAAGCACACAATCATGCGCTTTAATGCATGATTGTGCGCCTAGCGCACAAGCATGCTCAGCGCCAGACGCATAGCCTTGCGCCTAGCACAACTTCCTGCGCTAGGCGCAGCATCCTAATCAGTTTCGTTTTGCACGATTTTCGATGCATTTTTTACGTATTAGGATGTTTAGGGAAGAATATTTTCTGAAAATCTGATTTTGCTTCATTTATGAGAAAATCCAAAAAGAATAAGAATATTTGTATTTCCAAAGAGATTTGATGATGTCATTAGGGTGAGGTCATTAGAGTGATGTCATTAGGGTGATTAAGGATGAATAAAATCAGATTTTTTGGGTGAAAAATCATATATTTATGGGTGAAAAATCTGATTTTCTACCTCTTTGAAACCCTAGTTCACCTCCTTCATTTCTCTATAAATACCTTCATTTTTTCGACTTCAAAACCAAGTTGAAAAGAGTTCAACTTAAGTTCACTAATTCTCTCATCTTCTCTACTCCTTTTCTCTAAAGAAATCACACTTAAGAAAACAAAGAAAAGGTTAGTAAGATAATTAGTAAGTAAGAAGTTAAAGAAAACACAATTCAACTTCACTCTCATCTTCTCTACTACTCTTCTCCTCCTTAATCTTTCCATCTAAGGAAAAGTATTAATAAGTAAAAGAAGTTCATCAAAAGAAGAAAAAACACAAAAAAGAGTTTAAGTTAGTAATTAAGTGGATTTAGAAACTCACTTAGAAATTAAGAAAATCACAAAAAAGGTAGAAAAATTTGCAAAAAGGAAGTGCATCATTGAGCTAGCAAGGTAAAATTGAAATTATTGTTTATTTTGATTATCTTCTTAATCATCTACTAACCTTCTTCCTTGTTTTCTTCTTATCATTTTTTTTAATCTTTGGAGTGATTTGGGTATGTGGAAGTCCTAATAAGTTCCCAACCTTAAATCACCCCACCTAGAATAGTCATCTCTAATGGGGTGACTCTTGGGAAACAATGTGATTATGTGATTTTTGTTAATCAAGTTGTTATTTATAACCAAAAATGTTTTCATAAAAAAATTCAAGATAAGTTGTGCATAAACATCTCCATAAAAATAAAATATGATGCTGTAATTATAGTCAATTTTACTTTCCTATCTTTTTTCATTTTTTTGTCTGCATTAACTAATTAGTTCGTGGGATTTAATATTTTTCCTATGAATTGCAAGATGTTTCCAGAACCTGGGATTTGAAATTTCTATAAAACGAATTTTGTGTAAATAACTACAAATCATACAAATTTGTTGTGCAAAACTGATTTTGTCCAGTACCACCAAGGATTGTTCTGTCAATAAAATAAAAAAATAAAGTAATTTAGATAAAACTAAAAACATCAAGTTTGAAGAAAACATCAGTAGCTTTTCAAAAGTGTAACAATCATGTTCATATGAATTTTAGACAATTTTACATAATTTTTTCAAAAATGTTCATGTAAATCACTAAATTTCATAATACTGATTTTCGTTTTAGTTAGGAAAATAAATAAAAATGGTCTTACAAATTTCTAATTCAAGTAAAAATTTCCATTCTAGTCTTTCACAGTGTCTAGAATGTTCATACCAAATTTCACTCCAAAATAAGTTCAATAAGTTAGGTCTCAAAGAACAATTTGAATAAAGGTCCTGTTTTGACCAATTTTGATATAAAATTCACCATAATTCAAATGGTCACTAAAAACTTGTGAAATTTTGATACAACACAAAGAACTCACTGATCTATCCATAGATGTATCATATGCTCAGTTTAACACTTTGTACAGAAAGTTATGATTTTTGAAAGTCAGTACAAGAACAAAAAAGCAATCTGAAAATGAAATAAAGTAATTAATTCAACTTTCATAAAAAATTGGCAACATTGGCCTCAACACCCTAAACTATAGCTCGGGTGCACCCAACACCACCAACTACGACTAGTAGCCTAAACACCACCAACTATGGGGTGGGGTGCATTCCGTACCATAAATGAAGCCGGAAGCCTAAAATGTTGCCGAAGACAGTGGGTTTTTATGGTACAGACTGCACCTCACCCAGTAGTTGGTGGTACAGATTGCACTCCACCCCGTAGTTGGTGGTGTTTAGGCTAATAGTCATAGTTGGTGGTGTTGGGTGCACCCGAGATATAATTCAGGGTGTTGAGGCCAATTTTGCCTAAAAAATTTGTTTTCTTGATCCGAAAATGTGATGTGAATAAAAAATCATGAATTTTTAAGTTTATCTTAAAATGACTTATTTTATCATGTAAATAAAAATCAATAAAAAAAGTCATAAAAAATGAAAATCAAATAAGTTAATTAATCTTTAACTTTCACAAATTCACAAATTCACAAATTCACAAATAAACATGAATTCCAAAGCCCATTCAAGGAGGTGAAGATCAAGGAGCATCATGGTGAAAACCAAGATTGAAGATTTGTATAGATCATATATTGTGTACATATTGTTGTAATAATAGTTTCTTTGTAAACAATCACTGCATCAATCAATTAATAAAAAAAACATGGAGATGTTTATGCATAATTTTCATAAATAATTCCACAACTCTTTTTAATAAAATGAGCAACCAATGTTACAAATATTGCATGTTGGGCCAATATATCATAGTATATTAATCAAATGACCCAATCTCAATTAAGAGGAAAAATTGCAAATCTAACTAAGGTAAATTGTACGATGATCCATCTTACATTTTAAAAATGTTTTCTCCATATTTAAATGGATTAATCATATAATTTGACATAATTAGATTGGTAATTATGATTTCCGAATTGGTTTTTGGCCGTTTCACGTGTCTCGCTTTAAATGGCCAAATTTCAATTAGCCAAACACAAATCTCCAAATTCAATCTCAAATTGATCATTTCTCTCCAAATAACTTAATAATCTTCAATTAAGATTATTTCTCAAAAACCTTCAATTAGGAAGCAAACTTTCTTAGACCTCTCGAAAATCATAAACGTGATCACTATTAAGGTGGTTATTTTATTCCCCGATTAATCGCTAATTAGAGCGGTTGACCCAAACTTTTTTTAAATCACTAATTGGAGTGATTACCTTAAACCCTAATAATTGTTAATTAGGATGATTATCCTTCTCATTTTTAACCACTAATTAGATGATTACTTCAAACGCTAATAATCGTTAATTAGGACGATTATTTTCCTCATTTAACCACTAATTAGGGTGATTATCTTAAAACTTGGTTAACTACCAATTAGGCTGATTAGCTTAACCTTTCATCATATTTAATCACTAATTAGAGTGATTATCTTAAACCTCAATAATCATCAATTAGGGTGATTATTTCCTAAACCTTCATTGTTAATCACTAATCAAGGTGATTATCTTTCTTTGAATAATCACTAATTAGGGTGATTACTTATTTCCTTCCTTATTAATCACTAATTAAGGTGGTTATCTTAATCCTTCATATTTAATCACTAATTAAAGTGATTATCATAACCTCATTTCAATCACTAATTGGAGTGATTTGCTCATTTTAAATAGATTTGTTTAGTTCTAAAAGTGAATTATTCATAATCTGTTCCCCCTTTTCTTTCCCCAGTGGAATTGGCCATTTGGGGTGAGACATATGCTCGAACTACGACGGTTTTGATCTATGACTGGATTCCAATCCCACAATGAGTGGTACGTAGTTCAACTTCAGTGCTCAAACCTACCATGTACAAATGATATATTGGTCCTAAATAAAAATGGTTAATGTGTATATGTGCAAATTATGTGATTTTCTTTCTTTTTAATAGCCATGATTACTTTAAAATGGAAAATAACGCATTTAGTAAGAGCCTGTTATTTAGAACGGAAGAGGAGACTAGTTACAGACGTTTGCATCTCTTAACCTAAACCCCGAACCCTATCTCATGGTATGAAAGAGACCAATTTTCAAAAAAGCCTTATCCATATGAAGGCATCATCGTTTTAAATGATTTTTCTTGAAATTGATTTTAAAACGATTTATTAAATAAATCTGTCCCTATTCAGATATTAATAGTGTAGCGACTTCCAAGTTTTCTAAAACTCAAAGTCCAATGAGAGACTTTCGTGGGATTCAGACCGTTAATTAAGACAGTCAAAAATCGGATTCCACAGGCTGGCGACTCCACTGGGGAAGTACTTCCACTAGAAGTATATGAGGTTTAAACTTGAACAATGCGTTATTTTCCATATGTATATATAATAAGGAAAGTTAATCATGGCTATTTCCAATTTAATTTTTGTATATAGCATGCTTATGTGAAAATTATGTGTGCTTGGTAGTTTAATTTATCCATACACGTGCACTCTTTTTTACCATTTGCTTATTAGGTCTGATACCTCTGTCTATTGGCAAGGGTCAGAATTTTAGAATGACAAATTAATGAATTAAGGGTGTAAAACCTGCATCCGCGAGCTATTGCGACCGGCTCTGTCAGGAGCGTCCACCCTCGATGGACACAATGTAAGTGACTCGAGGCCACTTTAACATAATCTCTCCCTAAATGAATCACTTTTTAGTTGACTTCTAGGACACAAGGATCAATGCACAAATGTCCTTTATTTATTTCAGTTATTGAATAATGTGAAAAAAAAAACTTTCAAACAATTCCTCAGTTCGTTTTCAGTCGGTCAATATTTCAGTAATCATTAAGTGTAGCTAAATTGCTGCCGAAATGATTATTGAAATATTAAGAGTATTTTTGTTTATCTATCACATGAGTCATAAAGAAAATGTGTGTGTGCTCACCCATTTTCAAAAAAAAAAACTCACTTTTACTTCATAATTCTTTTCCATTCAAATTGTTAATTGTTTTAAAAAAAAAAGAAAAAAAAAACTCAATTAATTCAAATTGGTTTTTTAACAAAAAACAACAAACAAAATTTATTTCTAAAACAATTTGTTTTGAAAATGAAATCCCAAAACAAGAAAAAAAATAAAAAAAAAATGAAAAATGACAAGTCATAATCACGAGTTCAAAACGTGTCATGTTTAGGAATTAGAATGTAATTAAAACATGGTGTAAAAACACGAGACGTCTAGTCTAAAGAAAAAATTGACTAAAAAAAATATGTCTAATCAAAAGGAATAATCACATTTGAAAAAAAAAAAAAGAGGATTCTTCCATTTCTTGCTAAGAAAAAAAAAACATATAAAGGAAAATTTTCATTAGTCATTTACTAACGTTATTAGTATGTACATTTCAGGTACTTCACATTCAAAAAAAAAACAAAAGGAGAAAACTTAAACCTGCATCATTTCACAATGTCTGATTCTGGAAAGCAAATTCAAACTAAAGCTTCAGCAAAGGGCAAAGGCCGTTGGAGGTCTATTAACCAAATCTATGCAGACACGGAAGAATCTTTGGGAATCATGTACAGTCGTCTGAAAAGACAGGGTCTTCTAGAAGCGAAGCATCATTGTTACACTTTGCCACCACCAGGGGTGAACATGGGATTATACTGTAACTTTTGCCATCAGTGTGGACACGAAACAGACCAGTGTGTTGATCTTCGGCATGCCATCCACCAGCTAATAGAAGATGGAAAAATTCTCATTCCTCCATCATGGGTGCCCCTAATTGTGTCCTTCACTAAGGTTGATCTTCCCAAGGAACTAGATTCTCATCAAGCTTTGTACATCACTTTGAAATGCAATGGGCGAGAAATGAATAATGTACTGATAGATGATGGATCGGCACTTAATGTTTGCCCCAAAGGAACACTTTATGAGTTAGGGAATAACAGCATGTTATTAAGCCCTACTGATATAGTATTAGGAGCATACGACAATTCTTCAGGGCGGACTATAGGAACGATCAATATTCAACTGGGGTATAAAGACTGGATTTGTGATGCAGATTTCACAGTGGTCGAAGCTTTAACCTCATTCTCTCTGTTGTTGGAGCGACCATGGCTCCATGCGAACAAAGCTGTTGGCTCCACTGCACACCAAAAACTCAAATGCCTAACAACTTCGGGAATAATAACCATCCATGGGAATCCTACGCGACCAAGAAATTTCACCCCCGCACCGCCAACAGTAGAGGATGATACGGGTCCTCAGGAGGTTCCCTTCAACCCCTGCATGCTAGGGAGTATTGTTCCTTCAATACCCAAAGGATCCAATTCAGAAGCCATTTACACTATCCCAATCACAATTGATCAACTCATAGCTTATGCCGACATCTGTTGTGCTCAGAATATGCCAATAGGACCTCTCAACACAGATCAGGCTGAAACCACCTCTGCCATAACCTTCTCTGATAAAGATCTCCCCGATAACCCAGTTCATAACAGTGCTTTTAACATTGTTGTTAATCACAGTGCCAGACATATCAAAGGTGTAATGGTCGATAACGGAGCTTCTACCAATCTTTGTCTCCTCAGTACCCTTAAATGGCTCGGTTTTTCTCCTCATCAAGGAGAAACCTCAATTGGGACCATGGTTACATATGATGGTTCCAAGCGGGAAATTATGGGGTAAACAACTATGATCTTGCGTATCGATTGCGAAGCTCATTTCACAATGTTGTTGGGACGACCGTGGCTCCACGAAAACCATGCTATCATCTCGACGTTGCACCAAAAAGTAAAAATGGCAACTCCGCACGGAGTAATCACCATCCTAGGAGATATAGCCATGATGGAAACAATGCAAAAATCTCACATATCTCATGTGTGTCACTTAAATCACAAACAGAATGGCAAGGATTCGGTAAAAACTGCATCAGATATGCCGCCCCTCAAATAGGTAAAATCCTATTTCCACTGGCCTATTCCCGAGGAGGATCTTGATCAACCGAATTGGGTACCGGATATGAGAGAAGTGAAGAAAATTGAAGAGAAGTTTCATTGGATATACAAAGAAACATGGGTCGTTCAGTGTGAGGGAATAGAAAGTTCAGCACACAAAGTTGTCGCCATCCAATCTATCATGGAACCCTATATATTCCTGGATGAAATTGATTATGAAACAAGAGATTCTTGCATGCTGGTGTGCAAGGCATGGGCATCATGGATCCTCAGCCGAGAGGACAACCCCTTATATGTCAAGAAGAAGAAAGAAAGGTGGGACAAACGTCTTCAAACAGGAGATCATATGGCTTGGCGCCCGACAAACTGAAGCCTGAAAAATTTAGGAAGTACCTGATTCATTTAATCGCTTTTATATTATATTTGTAGGTAGAGCTACGTGCGGCTTGATCCCCTAAAAAAATATCTATAAAAAAAAATCTAATGTTGTATGCATCTATGTTAGTTTCTCTACTATGTAATGTACTAAAAGGGGTAGGTAGGCAACTCATTTTCTGAGTGCAGCTGCAAAAAAAAATTTATGTAAAATTTCATATATCAGAACTACGTTGGGCCTGGTTCTCCATTCAAAAAAAATCATCACCGGAAAAATTTCTTCCCTAAATCCAAATCCACTTATGAAGATACACAGGCAACGTTCGGGTGCGGCCCTTTTTGCATTTAATACTTTCTTTTGTGGTTTCTGCACTTAGAAGCAATCAATAGATGCAAACCACTACATAAAAGAACGATATATGGGGCATTATAATTTGCCAAAATGAGGACACAGGCCTCGTTATACCTCTTTTCTCTTATTTTTGTAGCAGCAGGAAATGGAAGGATATTATTAAATTGATTTTGAAAAATGTTTGTGTATTATCCCAAAACAACATAAAAAAATAATTCCAAGAGGCAGTTTAAAATGTAAATAAAAGTTCAAGTTTAAAAAAAAAAATAACAAGTCAAAGAAATTTAATGAAAAATCTCAAAACAAATGATTGAGTCAAGGTTTTACACCTTTTAAAAAATGATAACTAAAATTGGGGTAAAAAAAAGGGAGAGAATTTTCAAAGATATCATTTCTTTCATTCCCTGCAAAAAAAAAAGGAAAAAAAAGAAACAAAGTCTGGACAAACTTCCATGTTAACTTTTCATCTCATTTCACAGGAACTCTGCCTGGGCCCGCTCAGGATCTAGGCTAATTCGCCGAAGTTCTGACCATAGTGAACGTTCTCTGTCAGTAATACTGTCGTCCTTGTCTACACCAGCTGTATTCTCAGCTACACGTCTCAACAACATGTCTGAAATTCCAAACAACGAGCACCAACAGAACTCTACCCCTCCACTTGATCCAATGACTGAGCTCCGAGGACTTGTCCAAGGCCATGCTTGACCGACAGGATAATATTGAGCAAGCTGTGTTAGGCATAATGCGGCAAAGGGCCCAGATGCCTCCTCCTCCGGAGTCGGAAGTAGCTTCGCCTTTTCATCTTGAGCCTCTAAACAATGAGAGAGAAATTCCCACTAAACTCGAGGAAGAGGTAGTCAAGCTTAAACAAGTCTTAAAAGGCATGACTAAGGCTGAACTATGGATGGATATTCATGGATTAACTCTTTTCCCGAAGGCACGATTACGCCATGGTTTCAAAATGCCTAATCTGACAAGGTTTGATGGGACAAGAAGCTCCACAAATTTCCTGAAAATGTATGTAGGGGCAATGAATCCCTGGGGAGTTGAAGAATCCTTGATGGCCCAACTATTTCAACAATATTTAGATGGTGCTGCAGCACATTGGTTCCTTAATCTTGAAACTACAAAGAAATCCACTTGGGCTGACATAGTCAGAGAGTTCTCAAACCAATACAAGTATAATGAAGAAATTGATGTTACTAGAAGGGATCTAGAGACCACTTCTCAAAACCTTAATGAGACATTTTCTTTATTCATCACTCGATGGAGAAATAAGGCTTCCAAAATGATGAGTAGGCCTAATGAGGAGGAAAGACTGCAAATGGTTGTGAAGAACCTTCTTCCTGTTTATCAGAAGCATATGGCATACCAATATTTCCCGACCTTCAAAGCTTTGATTGCTACGGGAACTCTAGTTGAGGACGCTGTGAAAAGGGGAGACATCAAGAAAGATGAACCTACTAGCAACGCCCCTTATAATGCAAAGTTTGGAAATAACAAAAGAGCCCCAAACAATGATTCAGCAGCTCCTAAGACAACTAATGCGATCCATGCCACTGGCGCATCGTCTGCATCCCAGTTGCGACCCCAAAGGAACTTTACTCCTTTGAACATGACTTATTCCAAGCTCTCTCTAAGTTAAAAAAGGCCAATCTCATTCAACCCTTGAATCCACGCCTACCTCCTAAAAATCCTTACCCTGGTTATGACCCAAATCAAAACTGTGAATACCATCAAATCCTGGGGCATAATACTGAAAACTGCACGACTCTAAAGCATCAAATTCAAAACCTTGTGGATGATGGAAAACTTTCTCTGGGATCCATCTCCAATAAATCAAATGACTCTCAGCCTAACATCACAGAAAAACCCCTCCCTAATCATAAACCCTCATTCGCCATTAATGCCATCTCTGCTGCTTCGGAAGGATGCGATCCAGCTCAGTTAATCCGCAAGACAATTCCTCAAATGTATGAAATGCCGATAGCCGTAGGTTACAAGCATCTGGTCTATGACTATTCCATTCAAGAAAAAGTCAAAATGATGCCTTGTAAAGACCCCAGCTTTACTCTCAACAAGGATCCATTCTCTGACATGTATGGAACTTTGGATTATGACGGTGCCTTCTTCATTTTGGACTCTGATTCTGATGCTGATGAAGATGTCTCTTCTGTTTTAACAATTGTGGAGAAAAACACTAGAGGACATTCCACCACTCAAATACATACCGACTCCCCATCTGCCTCGATGATCTTAGTGATGAGGAGTATGTGGATATCTCTCATTTGACTAGAGCATGCCGCCACTTTAAACCATCCCATTTGGAGGATGAAAATCCTTTGGAGGTATTGAGAAGGAAGGAAAAGGGCAAAGAGCCAATGATAGAGGAAAGTAACAAGGAAGATGATGATATCAAGCGCATGAAAGAAGTAAATGCTAATGTTTCCATCTGGAAATTGTTAATGCATTCCCAGTCTCATAGGGCAGCTGTTCTAAAGCGTCTTAATGAAGCCTCTGTAAGCTCTTCTATAACACCTGACCAGATGGTGGGGCTCATTCATGGGGCAGATCGAACTCTTATGTTCACAGACAATGATCTCCCTGACAATATCAACCACAACAATTCATTACACATCACTATACGCTGTAATGGATGGGAGATACCTAGGGTGTTGATCGACAATGGCTCCGCAATCAATGTTTGCCCTCTGCGTGTGCTAACAAGGCTCGGGTATTCAAAAGAGGATTTGGTACCATCCAACCAGGTGGTCAGAGAATACGATAATGCTAAGAGAGAAGTATTGGGTTTGATCAGCCTCCTCATTGAATGTGGTCCCGTGGCAAGGAAGGTGGAATTTATGGTCATTGACATACAAGCCTGTTTTAACTTCTTATTAGGAAGACCATGGCTACATGAAAATAGAGCAGTAGCCTCTACTATACATCAGAAGGTAAAGCTTCTCACTGATCAGGGTATTGTGACTATTTCTGATGATCCAGAAATTATGACCATCTCCAACGCCTGAAAATCGATATTGTATCTGAACGAAGTGGAGGGCACTAGGTTGGATGGTTACACTATCCACTGTATTCTAGCAGACCTGAAAATTCCTGGATGAATAAGGTCTCAGCTGCCACACCAGATGCCAGCGCTGAAGAAACAGAACCAGAGTATAGTGAGGATGACGAAGAAGAAGTGGGAGCTCCAAGCATTGACATTCATGATACGTTAATTGAAGCACCAGAGGAATCCTATATCGGCAATCCCCAAGACAATGATGATCATGACTCAAAGAAGAGATTAGGACCGATGATTTTGACCTGGGCTTTAATGTAGTATGCCCTGTTCGAGAGGTTCACACTGAGTCACTGATTCTCTTTCCAGGATATCAACATGAAGATCACTATCGTGAATTACCCCAATTCAGAAAATTTGATGGGAACGGTGATCCTTTTGTCCACTTAGTGGGATTTGTGAATGCCTTGCATCCATGGGGCATAATAGAGGAAGATTACCCCACGCTGTTTGACAAGAGTTTAGAAGGACCAGCTCTGGACTGGTACTATTCTTCAGATTGTGTAGATAGGGCTAGTTGGGAAAATGCTAGCCAAGCCTTTGTTAATTGGGCTCTCGAGCATAAACAAACTGATGTCAAGAAGTTCAAGCTAGTCACTTTGCGTCAAGGCGGCTTGGAAACTTTCTCGCACTTTTGTTCAAGATGCACTTACATTGGCGCCCAGCTTCGTGTCCCTATTACTGATCGAGAATTCATGCTTATATTGCTGCGAAACCTGAATGATTTCTATTATCGTCACATGGTTATTATCAAATACACCTCCCTCAGCCACATGGAACAACATGGTTTAGACATCGATACTCTGAAATTGCAAGAAAAACAACCTCGAGAAGATCTTGAAACGCCCAACACAAATCCAAGGGTATATGCTAAGATGAATGAACCTTTGAGTATGGTGTATGATCGTCTTCGGAGGCAAGGTATACTTCATGTTCCAGCGCATGTGCATTGTTTACCCCTTACTGGAACATACATGAGCAAACTCTGCACTTATTGTCGTCAATTTGGGCATGAAACTAATCGATGCCATGACCTTTACTACAAAGTGCAAAGCCTGATTGATCGAGGCATCATTAGTCCAACCCACAAAGAAATACCTGCAAAGATGGTGTCATCACGTCCACGACCGCAATCCCAAGTCGATATCTTTCGCAAACTAGTTGAACAAGGTAAGATTCATCCACTTCCTAGATGCACAGGGGCAAGTCCCGTAGGGTCAGATCTTCACAAGTACTGCCATTATCATCAGTTGCATAGTCACAGCACAAACTAATGTCATGCTCTCAGCTATCACATCAAGCAAATCACCAACATAGCTCTTGTCTACCGCAAAGCTACTTGATCGTCTTCCAGAAAGAGAAAAGTCTTCGGTAAAAATCCTGTAGGGGTTAGCCCATCAAAAAAAAAATCTTTCAGCTTGTTAGGATCAGAGAACTACGTGTAGCTCGAATCTCCATTATCACTTACACTTGCACTGCGAGATCACTCCACCTATGTAACACCTGGGGTACGTAGGTAGCTCAATATGAGTGCAGCTGCTTTATTAAATAAAAAACTTTAGTTCTTTCTTAAAAAAAAAAAAACAAACTACGCTGAGTCTAGTTCCCCATAAAATGCACTTGGAGCAATGGGGATATGTAGGCAACCTTCGGGTTCGACTCAAATATATTAACCATTGTATTTCAGGCAATATGATCATAATTCAAGATGACAGTCATCACAGGAGCAATTTCAGAATGCTGAATTGACGCATCAATGGGGATACAGGCCCTAATCTCTATATTTTCTGTCTTTGTTCAAATATTAAGCAGGGAATGGAAGAATAAAAAAATATGTTTTCAACCCTAAGGACAGTAAAATCATTTAAAAAGGTCAAAATAAAGTCAAAAAAAATAAAAAAATTAATAAATAAATAAAAAAAGCAAAATTGCGAAGGTGGACCATTCCAGTCAAAATATGGCAAAGTTGTTTTCGAAAATTTTCTTTACTTTGCAATGCATTCTGTAATATGTAGCCTTCTTTTCTTTTCTTTTAATTCTTTTTCTCTACCTTTAGGTCCAAAAAGAAGAAATTTGTCCCTTCTCTAAGGATGACCAATTACCGTCAGAAAACAAACACCTCAGCCCTATCCACGATTGCGGTCAAAGAGCCTGTAGGGATTGCCATGCAACCTTTGTCCAAAGGACTTCAAATTATGATGAAGATGGGTTATACTCAAGGAACCGGATTAGGGCGTGATGGTAGGGGAATGAAGCAACCAATCCATGTAGTAGACAAGCAGAACTGACATGGATTAGGATATGATCCAGGCAGCACTTCTCAAAACACCAAAAACCCTTCTTCTACCCTCAATGGTCAGTTCATCCTATAAGGAGATACTGAGCCATACTATGAGTTTCCAGAACCTTGGCTTAGTAGGAAAGAACAGAGGATTTTACCGGGATTGGAAATATTCTTCAATGAGGCTAGAAATCTGGACTTAATCAAAAGTTGATTTATCCGAGAACAAAACATGAAAAAAGAAAATGACTGGGTGAATAATTTGGAACATGGAGTCCTTAAGAAGCTTTTCGCTTCTGAGTCCTCTAGGGAAGGGGATTTTGACCCGGTGTCTTTGATGATACCTTTTGGCGAAAGCATTGAACATAAATGGAGTATTGAGTGTAAGGCAAAAGACAGGCCTATAGAATTTAAAATGTTTTTAGGAAACCATCCTCCACATCCATCTCATGAAAATACCTTTTCACCTCCTTTAGATGGATATCATACCGAGAGCTCATCCTCCAGCCAATCTACCTTACATACCCAGTCAGAAGACTCTGACAGTGAGGAAATTGAATGTGAACCTTTATCTAAATACATTTGCATGCAAGATATTATTTCTGACAGTGAATTTAATAATGATGAATCACTTGATACAACTGAAACTTACATAAAACCCATGGAAGAAAATCCATTGTAATTAATATTGGTATAGAAAATGTTGTAAAAGAAGTCAAAATAGGATCATCCCTCTCCCCAACTGAACAGTCTATGTTTATTGCATTATTAAAAGAGTATGTAGATGTGTTCGCATGGTCTTATGCTGATATGCCTGGTGTTAATAGAGAAATTGCGGAACATCGCATTCCGTTAAATCCTGAAAGCAAGCCTAAGCAGCAAAAGCTCGGCCGAATGAAGCCAGAGGTTAGCCTGAAAGTGAAAGAAGAAATCCAGAAACAGCTTGATGCCAAATTCATCCAAGCTGTAAAACATCCAAGTTGGCTCGCCAATATAGTGGTTGTACCCAAAAAGGATGGGAGAGTTCGGGTATGCATTGATTTTCGAGATTTGAATGTTGCGTCACCAAAAGATTGCTTTCCTTTACCCGACATCGATGTTCTTGTTGATAGTACGGTTGGTCATGCAATGTTTTCATTCATGGATGGATTCTCAGGGTATAATCAAATACTCATGGCTCAATAAGACATGACAAAGACATCTTTCATCACTCCATGGGGCACTTTTTGCTACCGGGTTATGCCTTTTGGTCTCAAGAATACTAACCTTCATGAACTCATCCACGACATTGTGGAGGTTTATGTAGATGACATGATTGTGAAAAGTGAAGATCGTGAGGGACATATTCCTGCATTAAGGTCCTTCTTTGAAAGAATCAGGAAATACAATTTAAGGCTGAACCCTCAAAAATGTGTGTTTGGCGTCACTTTGGGGAAGTTGTTGGGATTCATTGTCAGTCAAGACGGCATCAAAGTGGACCCTGAAAAGGTAAAAGCTATTCAAGGACTACCTCCTCCAAAAACTAAAAAAGAAGTAAGAGGATTTCTCGACAGAATTCAATATATCAACAGGTTCATTTCACAACTCACTATGAGATGTGAACCTATATTTAAGCTGCTCAGAAAAGGGGCATCCCATGAGTGGAATGAAGAATGTCAGGAAGCTTTTGATTCTATGAATGAATACCTTTCAAATCCACCTGTTCTAATGCCACCTAGACTAGGAGAACCTCTGATTTTGTACCTCACTATCACAAAAACGGCTATGGGAGCTCTCTTAGCCCAATATCAAGAGGGAACAAAGAAAGAGGTCGCCATATACTATCTCAGCAAGAAATTCTTTGAGTATGAAACAAGATATACCCCGCTGGAAAAAGCATGTATCTCCTTGGTCTATTCCACGAAGAAGTTGAGGCATCACCTTCAAGCTCATACTACCTATTTGATCTCAAGACTTGATCCCATCAAGTATATGTTTGAAAAACCCATTCTTAGTGAAAGATTGGCAAGATGGCATGCTATACTTTCTGAGTTTGATATTCAATGTGTCAGCCAAAAATCTGTTAAAGGACGAGCCATATCTAAAGCCCTAGCAGAAGGACCAGTGTCAGGAGATGAGTATGATGGTGCATTCCCTAATGAGTACTTATGCTTTATTAACAATCCACAATGGTGCATGTACTTTGATGGAGCTTCTAATAAGAGAGGAAATGGAGCATGTGTTTTGTTAGTAGATCCTGATGGAGTGCATATTCCATTTGTTGTCCAGCTGGATTTCCCAAAAACAAACAATACAGCCGAGTATAAAGCCTGTATATATGGAGTAAAGGCCGCCTTGGTAGCAGGGGCGAGGCATCTCACTATATACGGAGATTCTAATCTCATCATATCTCAAACAATAGGAATTTGGAGGGTTAGAGATGAGAGACTTCAGCTCTACACTGAGTACCTTCAAGAGTTGATCCCTTATTTTGATGACATCAGCTTCAAACATCTTCCTCGAGAACAAAATAGTTTTATTGATGCTTTAGCCAATCTCGCTGTTAATTTAATATGGGAAAATGGTACAAAGGTCCAGTCAGTTTTAATTGAAGAAATGAAGGAACCAATAGTGACAGTAGCACAAATTGTCTCCACGATGGTTCAACAAGATGATGATGATGATATCTGGTACAAGGATATCAAGAATTTTCTGGAAACAATGCAATATCCAGAGGGAAGTGGCAAGAAGGACCGCATAGCCATCAGAAGGCTAGTTGCTCATTTTCACATACTAAAAGGCAGATTGTATCACAAAGGGTTTGATGGTACTCTACAACTCTGCGTAAATAATAGTGACAAGCAAGTCATCATGGAAGAAGTTCATGAAGGGGAATGTGGACCCTATATGAATGGAAGAATGTTGGCTCATAATATTTTGCGAGCAGGTTTCTATTGGAGCACTCTAGAAGGTGATTGCATCAGCTTTGTCCGCACCTGCAAGCAGTGTCAAATATTTACTAACCTCAATCATATGCCACCAGTGTCATTACATAATATGACTTCTCCTTGGCCGTTTTCAAGATGGGGCATAGACATAATCGGACAAATTCATCCAAAGGCTTCAAATGGGCATCAGTATATTCTTGTAGCAATTGATTACTTTTCGAAGTGGGTTGAAGCTGCATCATTTTCAAAGCTAGGGCAAAGCAAGTCTCGAAATTTGTGATTAACAACATCATCTGTCGGTATGGCATACCTTTTGAAATCATCTCTGATAATGGATCACAATTTGAGGGTCATCAGAAGACCACTCTTGCAAATATATGCAATCAAGCATCATCAGTCCTCACCTTATCGTCCCCAAACAAATGGAGATGTGGAAGCAGCCAATAAGATAATCAAGAATATTGTTGCCAAAATGACTGAAAAGACTAGGGAATGGCATGCCAAACTACCATATGCCCTTTGGGGATATAGGATATCAATTAGGACTCCAACAAGAACAACACCGTATTCTTTGGTTTACGGGATGGAGCCAATCCTACCAGTTGAGGTGGAGATACAATCTCTCAGGGTCCTAGCAGAAAGTGAAATCTCGGAAGACCAGTGGTACAAAACTCGCTATGATGAGCTTGCATTCGCAGATGAGAGCCGACTACAAGCATTGCATAACATACAACTCTATCAACAGAGAATTGCTCGTGCATTTAACAAAAGGGTTCAAGATAGAGACATTCAAGAAGGTGATCTAGTTTTAAACATGCCATGAGTTTCTAAGATGTTCATATGATGTATGCAAAAAAAAAAAAAAAAGAAAAAAAAAGGGGGGAAAAAAGAAAAAAAAAGGAAAAAAACGAAAGAGGAAAAAAACGAAAAAAGGAAAAGAGGAAAAAAAACAAAAAAAGGAAGATGGTGAAACATGTCTTTGTCTGTTAAGGTTTATATATTATGCTTTTATGTGTCATATGATTGGTTAATTATGATTTACATGTCATATTTTATGTTAAAGTGTGCACGTGTTTAGAATTGTGTTCACATTGAATTTCTCTCAAGCAGATAATTCTCACAAACAAATCTTTTATTCATCCCAACTGGGGTACTTCATTTCATACATAAAAAGACATACAACCTTCATTTCCTACAAACTCAAAGAAAAAGGAAAAAACTAAAAAAAAAAACACAACATAGAAAATAAACATGACAATTCTCTCAAACCCTTCTCCTCTTCATGGTAGGACCGTCTGAATCTTTGTCTTGACCAATATCCGCTAGAAGCCATTGAAGGTAATCTTCATCAATCAGTGGAAAACAAGTTTCCGGTAGCGCTGATATAATTTTAGCCCCCTGCCATATAGTAGGCATTCTCTGAATACTACTCATATCAGCCTCATAAGTGGTACAAGATGGAAGAACCTGGAGGGCAGGAATGTGCTCTTGCTTCCAACCAATTTGCCTGAGACATCTCCATGGAAGGAAGAAAGTGACTTGGCAAAGCTCGGGTAATTGTACACCTCTGCGACCAGAATTGTAATATACAATTGCACTAATGCCAAGGTGGCTTGTGACCCACTTTATGTCTTGATGTAGGAAAAAATCCTCCCACCCACCATTCTTGCTCAGTTGATAGAAGAAAGGGAGAAGGCCTCTCTCCCGGACATGACTAGTTTTGTAAGTAAGACTCTTCTGAGCTTTCATGAGAGAAAATTTTTCTAATATCCATAAATGAAGGGCTAATGGACATCCCTTCACAAAGCTTTGAGGGTTTCTTTTGATTTCATCTAAGCCAAGGAACATTTCCCCCAAAATAAGTGGTCCAAGACGACCCCCGCTAACAATTTGAGGAACAAGTGAAAGACACCGAACATGGCATGTATTTAAAGACCATTTAGTGAGGGTACTTCCCAAAATCATAAGAATGCAAGCATTTTCTCTAGCAATCCTATAGTTGGCATTGTTAGAAAATTGCCAAGTGCCAAATTGGAAAGTCAATAATAAGTTGACAAGAAATACCTCACCATATTGTAGGTAGTTTCCATGAAGATTTTCGGGAAGATGTAAAATCGTTGATAAATTTCCCGAGATCCTGGTAGGAGATCTAAGTGTGATAACTGGACCATTGGATGGTAAGCCTAATAAACCTTCGACCTCTTCAACAAGGGGCACAATCTCCCGGTCTCCAAAGCGGAAGAAATGCCGAGTTTCATCCCAAAATTTGGAAGCAGCATGAATTATGTCGTAACAAATAGAAAGTGAAAGCAAAGGCATAAGCACCTTAGTGAAGCGGGAAAAGGAAAAGGATTGCCTTGGTTGCTCCAAGTTTCTTGTGATCCCCGAGAGTTGTTTTTTCTCCCCACTCCGCATTTCATTAGCTTCTTCATAAATGTGAACCATTTTGTGAAAGGAAAATTTAGAGAAAAGATTGGAGTAATGGAAGTGGTGCATTTGGAAATGAAGAACTATGCCCCTTTATAGATGGAGAAGATGATCATCCATGATTTATGCCATGGATAATGAGTTTGAGTATTGTCCATATGATAATAAGGAGCATCCTTCACCATGGCTAATGACCAAGCATTTGTGGTATGGCAATTTTTGCTAAAATCGAACATAAAAAAAAAACAGTGTCAATGATGAATCAAGAACGTTGATACAATCCTTTCCTAAATAATCATCCAAAATAATGACCATGATAAATCTATTTTATATAGTGATCATCATTTTCCAATAAAGCGAATAAGCATTATGCATGAAAATTTTTCTGAAAGATTTCGGACAAACAGATAAAATTTTTTGCCACATGATGATTTGGTCCACCATAGTTTATCTAGAGGGTAATAACCTTTGGTCAACCCTTTAAGGTGACATGACTAAACAATACGTCACTCTAAGGTGACATGACCTGACAATGTCCTAATTTAAGGTGACATGATAACACATGGAGTCATAAAAAGTAAGTAATGGTGACTTGACAACTTGTTTGTCATCAAGGCCATGAAAAACTGTAAAAATTGGAGTCGACCTGTTAATTGTTGGAATTTCTCACATTAACAAAAGACAAATTCAGAAGACTAAAAAAGACGATGGTGAAATCGCATTTTCAAATTTTAGAAAATTAATTGGGCTTTTCTACTTAAGACGACGATAAACTCGCATTTTCAAAATTTAGGAAATTAATTGGGATTTTCTAAGACGACAATAAAGTCGCATTTTCAATTTTAGAAAATTAATTGGGATTTTCTATTTAAGACAACGTCAAAGTCGCATATCCTATTTTAGAAAATTAACTGGAATTTTCTACTTAAAAGCGTCAACAGAAGTCGCAAGTCATGTTTTCAAAATAGCAATGATGATAACAATTTTCTACGGAGAACATGTTATCTCAAAAGAAATTTTCTGTCAAAATTTTGTGTCATTTCAAACATTGGCCATCATTTTCTCCGAAATTCGACCAATGTGGGGCATTCTGTAGACACCAAATTTCGAACCCCTTTTCAAATAAATAAAGGTTTTGAAAAATAAAAAATAATAATAAAAATAACAAAATCGTCATGCATCGTGGAGCGCGCGCCACGGAGCGCGAGTTTCATTCCGTCGCACAATTTTCCATTTTTGCGTATTAGTCATACAGTTTCGGCTCAGAAGTATAATTTTCGTGAGTCGTAGTCAATAACTACAACCACTGTTTTAATAAAATGATTCGTAGTATAATCATGCTCTTCTTTATTAATTTAACGAGTTTTCGTTAATTGTTTTAAGTTAGTCGTTCGGAAAAATGAAAACGAGTCGTGATTAGGTGTCAAATTTTAGTCGTATCCCAAAACCGGCATTAATCAGTTTTCTTGATGGTCAAGTCATTGTTCATTGGATAAAGAATAAGAATATATTCTTTATCCACTAAACACATCCTTTATCCATTAGTTAGAGAATAAGAATCATGAAAAGATGTGAGAATAAGAATCAAATCCCATGTGTAAGAGGGGGAAATCCGGATTCTTTCCGGAAGAATCAAGTGTACGCCAAGCACATAATCATGGGCTAAACGCATGATTGTGTGCCTAGCGTACAAGCATGCTCTGCGCCAAACGCAGAGCCTTGCGCCTAGCGCAAGGCGCTGTGCCTAGCGCAACTTCCTACGCTAGGCGCAATATCCTAATCAGTTTCGTTTTGCACGATTTTCAATGCATTTTTTTACGTATTAGGATGTTTAGGGAAGAATATTTTCTGAAAATCTGATTTTACCTCGTTTATGAGAAAATCCAAAAAGAATAAGAATATTTGTATTTCCAAAGAGATTTGATGATGTCATTAGAGTGAGGTCATTAGAGTGATGTCATTAGGGTGATTAAGGATGAAGAAAATCAGATTTTTTTGGGTGAAAAATCTGATTTTCTACCTCTTTGAAACCCTAGTTCACCTCCTTCATTTCTCTATAAATACCTTCATTTTTTCCACTTCAAAACCAAGTTGAAAAGAGTTCAACTTAAATTCACTAATTCTCTCATCTTCTCTACTCCTTTCCTCTAAAGAAATCACACTTAAGAAAAGAAAGAAAAACTTACTAAGATAATTAGTAAGTAAGAAGTTAAAGAAAACACAATTCAACTTCACTCTCATCTTCTCTACTACTCTTCTCCTCCTTAATCTTTCCATCTAAGAAAAAGTATTAATAAGTAAGTACAAGAAGTTCATCAAAAGAACAAAGAAATACAAAAAAGAGTTTAAGTTAATAATTAAGTGGATTTAGAAACTCACTTAGAAATCAAGAAAACCACAAAAAAGGTAGAAAAATTTGCAAAAAGGAAGTGCATCATTGAGCTAGCAAGGTAAAATTGAAATTCTTGTTTATTTTGATTATCTTCTTAATCATCTACTAACCTTCTTCCTTATTTTCTTCTTATCATTTTTTTAATCTTTGGAGTGATTTGGGTACGTGGAAGTCCTAATAGGTTCCCAACCTTAAATACCCCCACCTAGAATAGTCTCCTCTAATGGGGTGACTCTTAGGAAACAATGTGATTATGTGATTTTCCTTAATCAAGTTGTTATTTATAACCAAAAATGTTTTCATAAAAAAATTCAAGATAAGTTGTGCATAAACATCTCCATAAAAAGAAAATGTGATGCTGTAATTATAGTCAGTTTTACTTTCCTATCTTATTTCATTTTTTCATCTGCATTAACTAATTGGTTCATGGGATTTAATATTTTTCCTATGAAGTGAAAGATGTTTCCAGCAACTGAGCTTTAGAATTTATACAAAACGAATTTTGTGTAAATAATTAAATATCATACAACATTGTTGCGCAAAACTGATTTTGTCCAGTACCACCTAGTATTGTTCTGTCAATAAAATAAAAAATAAAGTCATTTAGATAGAACTAAAAACATCAAGTTTGAAGAACACATCAGTAGCTTTTCAAAAATGTAAAAATCATGTTCATATGAATTTTATGCAATTTTACATCATTTTTTCAAAAATGTTCATATAAATCACTAAATTTCAGAATACTGATTTTCTTTTCAGTTAGAAAAATAAATAAACATGGTCTTAAAATTGTCCAATTCAAGTAAAAATTTCTAGTCTAGTCTTTCAAAGTGTCTAGAATGTGCATACCAAATTTCACTTCAAAATAAGTTCAATAAGTTAGGTCTCAAAGAACAATTTGAATAAAGGTCTTGTTTTGACCAGTTTTGACATAAAATTCACCATAATTCAAATGGTCACTAAAAACTTGTGAAATGTTTACACAACATAAATAACTCACTGATATATCCGTAGATGTATCATATGCTCAGTTTAACACTTTGTACATAAAGTTATGATTTTTGTAAGTCAGCACAAGAACAAAAAGGCAATCTGAAAATTAAATAAAGTAATTAATTCAACTTTTATAAAAAAAATTGTTTTCTTGATATGAAAATGTGATGTGAATAAAAAATCATGAATTTCTTAAGTTTATCTTAAAATGACTCATTTTATCATGTAAATAAAAATCAATAAAAATTGTCATAAAAAATCAAAATCAAAGAAGTTAATTAATCTTTAACTTTCACAAATTCACAAATTCACAAATAAACATGAATTCCAGAGCCCATTCAAGGAGGTGAAGATCAAGGAGCATCATGGTGAAGACCAAGATTGAAGATTTGTGTAGATTATAGATTTTGTACATATTGTTGTAATAATAGTTTCTTTATAAACAATCATTGCATCACTCAATTAATAAAAAAACATGGAGATGTTTATGCATAATTTTCATAAATAATTCCACAACTCTTTTTAATAAAAGGAAAAATTGACAATAGAGGTCTGAACTTTGGGTGATAATTTTTATAAGGTCTGAACTATTGATTAACCTATGTAGGTCCCAACTTTAGGGGGTCTTAACTTTTAGCGGGCCTTGGAGACTTAAAACTGAAGATTTTTTTTAAAATCTCACCTAGTTCCTACATTCCTCCCTCAATTAACCCTTCTGGTGTGACCCAAGTTTTACAAGTGATGACCTATTAAGCCAATTTCAAGTCACTCAGGCCCGCTAAAAGTTAAGACCCCCTAAAGTTGGGACCTACACAGGTTAATCAATAGTTCAGACCTTTTAAAAATTATCACCCAAAGTTGATACCTCTATTGTCAATTTTTCCTTAATAAAAAGAGCAACCAATGTTACAAATATTGCATGTTAATGTGTATATGTGCAAATTATGTGATTTTCTTTCTTTTTAATAGCCATGATTACTTTAAAATGGAAAATAACGCATTTAGTAAGAGCCCGTTCTTTATAACGGAAGAGGAGACAAGTTCCAGACGTTCGCACCTCTTAACCTAAGCCCGAACCCTATCTCATGGTATGAAAGATCAATTTTCAAAAAAGCCTTATCCATATGAAGTCATCATCGTTTTAAATGATTTTTCCTGAAATTGATTTTAAAACGATTTATTAAATATATTTGTCCCTATTCATATATTAATATGGTGGTGACTTCCAAGTTTTCTAATACTCAAAGTCCAATGAGAGACTTTCGTGGGATTCAGGCCGTTAATTAAGACAGTCAAAAATCGGATACCATAAGAAGAAGCAACAGACAAAACAGGTGCAGTACTAGAGGATGGTAAATCATTACTATAGCGGGATGAATTCAAAGGAAATATATTTTCACAAAATTCAGCATCCCTTAATTAAACAATAGTATCACCTGCATAAGAATTGTTAGCACCTTTAAGTAGAAATCGATAAGCAGCACTTTGATAAGCATAACCTATAAAGATGAAATCAACAGTCTTAGGGCCTATCTTATCTCTCTTAAAGCTGGGTATCCCAACTTCTGCTAAGCACCCCTACACTTTCAAATATTTCAGGTTTGGTGTTCGACCTTTCCACAGTTCATAAGGGGTATTATCAAGTTTCTTATGAGGTAATCTGTTTAAAACATGACAAGCAGAAAGAATAGCTTCCCCCAAATGTTATCAGGAAGTCCAAAACTAATAAGCATAGAGTTCATCATATTTTTGAGGGTTCTGTTCTTCCTTTCAGCAATACCGTTTTGTTCAGGGGTGTAAGGGGGAGTTACTTCATGGACTATTCCATTATGCTCACAGAAGGTCTTAAGAGTGTTAGGGTCATACTCACCACCCCTATCACTCCTAAGTCTCTTGATTTTCTTGTCCAGTTGATTTTCTACCTCAGCTTTGTATTTGAGGAACATCTCTTCTGTTTCATCTTTTGATCTGAGAAGATAAGCCATAGTGAAACCAGAACAGTCATCAACAAAAGTAGTGTAATATCTTTTTCCACCTCTGCTCTCATGATTTTTAAAATCTCCCAAATCACTATGAACAAGTTCTAGTACTTCGGTTTGCCTATCTATTGATTTAAAGGGTTCCTTTGCAAACTTGGCTTCAACACACACTTCGCATTTTGGAAATTCAGTTTTAGAAAAACTTGGAATCAAATTCAAATGTTTAAGTCTTTTGATTGAAGCAATGTTAACATGACCCAATTTAGCATGCCATAAATTAATAGACTCAGCAATATAAGTGGACGAAGTACTAGCACTTTTATTCATAATTTCAACTTTTGTATCAAGAGTAAATAGTCCCCCCATTACAAAACCCCTTCCTTACAAACTCCCAATTACGAGTAAGAACAAGTCTATAAGAATCAAAAGAGAGTTTGAGTCCAGCTTTCATGAGTAGGCTTCCAGAAATTAAGTTCCTGCGCATTTCTGGAACATGCAAAACATCAGTAAGAGTAAGCAATTTTCCAGAAGTAAGAGTTAGAACAATCTTCCCTTTGCTTTGAACAGTGGCAGATGCTGAGTTACCCATGAAGACATTTTCACCATCAACCTTACCATAACTTGTGAACATGTCTTTGTTGGTGCCGATGTGCCTGGTTGCCCCAGTATCAACAATCCATTCAGCAACATTACCAGCTAAATTTGCTGCTGACACAACAGCAACGATGTTATCAGTAGCTTCAGCAAGGTTGGCTTAATTCTGCTTCTTGCTCCTACAAAACTTAGCCTTATGACCAGGTTTCCCACAGTTGTTACATTTCCCTTAAAAATGTACTTTTGAACTCCTCCTTGAGGTCTATGAAAATTTTTAGAGCCCTTATTTTTCCCAGAGTTATTGGGTTCTACTAGATTTGCTTTAGAGGAAACAAGAAAAATAGACTGATCACGAACACCAGACTGCCATTTGTCCTTAATTCGGTTCTCTTCCTCAATCTTAAGGTTCTATCAGTTCCTCTATGGTTAGGTCTGTCTTATTATGCATTAGCTGGTTATGAAATTTTTTCCAAGATGGAGGCAGTTTTTCAATCAGCACAATAGCAAGGGTAATATCGCAAATGCACAGTCCCTCGGTAGCCATAGCAATACATATATTCTCATAGGCATGTATTTGATCAATTATAGGTTTTTCATCCTCAACTTGAAAGCCTAACCACTTACTAACATAATAATGTTTGGTTTCAGCATCATCAGTTCCATATTTCTTTTCTAATGCATCCCAAATATTCTTAGCATGATCAAACAACATATTAATATCCAGCAAAGCATTCGATATATGGTGTAGAACCATACCCTTACATGTTCAATCATCCTTAGCAAACTTTGACTCAAAAGCATCCAATTCAGTTTCATCAACAGGTTTAACAACATCATCAATAACATATGCAACATCAATTTGTTCCAAATAAAAACACATCCTAACAGCCCAACATTTATAGTTTTTCCCATCAAGAGGTTCCATCTTAGACATATCATGAATCATAAATTTGGAAGCCATAATCGTCTTTTAGGTTATTGCAAATGAAATAATAAAATAAAACTTATCTGTTGAAGCGTGAGCGGAGAACAGTTTGCCATGACGTGGATGACCACTATCCTAAAAGACAATTTCGTGCTACCCCAGTGCAGTAGAAATCAAGCGATCATCCTCTAGGATTAGCATGACTCCAAGATATGTGTGCACTCACACACCTCGGATGGAGACCAGAATATTGCCCAAAACTAGAGAACTTTCGTGGAGAAGTTTAGGAGAGAATTTTTTTTCTGTGTGTATGACTGAAGAGATGAAGCCTTTAAATAGGTTTAACAAATACAAGAAGGAAACGGAATGGCTGAATCATAAGGAAGGTAATCAATTTTGGCTCCGGAAATCCTGCTGGCAACGATTACAATATACGCTAACATCTGCAATCCAAGATTTTTGCGATTTGCGTCAAAATAAAAGAAGGAGATTTTAAAAAGACCACAGACCCACAGCCCAAGCCCGCGCCGCGCTCGCCACGAGCCCGAGCCCGACCGGCGCGCGCGCGCGTGTGTGGTACATCCATACTTCTAACACTCTATCAAACAATGAGTGCTAAGGAACTCCTATTAATAAACGAGGTGAAGCATAGCTATTTTTCCAATGTGGGACAAGAGCTTTTTACTTTGTTTTTCCACTCCTTACTTTGAGGTTTTTCTTTGAGAGCAATTGTTGAACTTCCAACACCCCTAAAAGACCAACCATTGACACTACTAACTAAGGTGTTCCTCTATTATAGTAAATATTTTAAATTATGAGGAGATCCATATTTCTTCTTATATTGAGATAAGAAGTTTCCTTGTAAAAGTTTTCTCTTGCATTCAAGTTCTTAATCTTTATTCTAGCTGAATTCCACAAAAGTAGTCGATTATTTTATAATTAAACTCCAATTACAATTCACCCCTTCCTCTTGTAGTGTTCCATAAGTCTAACAATATGATATTCACGTGATATCTTTGTTTAATACAATATAAATGAAATATATGCATCTATTTCACACAATTTGCACGAAATCTTTGTATCTATTTCATAATGCTTGTACAAAGTAGGGTATAAAATTCCATACATCTCAACTGAAATTGTAACAACTTTCATTTGAATCAGAGTCATGTGGGTCAAAATCATTATTCATTACAGTCTAATAATTTTGTTTTTTTCATTTGACTAGTATATTCTAGTCAAAAACGCAAATTCTATAAGTTTTATTTTTCCGAGCAGAAAAAAGTTTCGAATTTATCAATCTAAAAACAAGCTATGGACACAAAGATAAGAGTATTAAAAATCGACCAACCAAACTTAAACCTTTTCCAAGCGCAGTGGCAGTTTCTAGATCTCAAGTACATAATAAATTCCATAAGATGATTAGACAAAAATTCTTAATAATTTGTAAAAAAAATATGTTGATGCAACTAATTATTAAAATTACATCATTTGGTAAGACAAAATTGACAAAAGCGATAATCTCATATAATAATAGGCGAGGAGTAGTATTCATGTAGTCGAGGGAAGAGAAAAAAAGAATGAGGCACGAATGAGGCTGGAACAACGACGGTTATTCGGCTAATGCCACTATATCATAGGGTAATACAGTTTTGCTTTACAACGTAACTAATTTTTTATTTTAAAAATTATAAGAGCATTCTTAACCACAAACCAAAAAATGGTTCATGGCCTTGAACCATTTTTTTTGTTAATCATGAACCCAAAAATGGTTTGTGCCTGAATCGAGGCAAATTTTTGGTTTTCCGAACCGTTCGTGAAGACGAAAGAAAGGGCTACGCTGGCGCTGGGAAGGAAAAGAAAAGCAAAAAAAATCAGAATCGCCACATGTCTCAACATGACTGGATAAGAAAGCATAGAAAACCAAAAAAAAGCAAACTGGACTTGCAGGATTTCTGACGCGCGTCAGAATTCCTGGCGGTCCACTTATCACACGCCACGTGGCAGCTTCCTATTGCTTCTATTATTATTAATGTTACAATTTTTGTAACATTAATATTTCAAAAAAAAAATCCATAATTTTTCATTCTCTATAAATAGACGCCTATTTTGCATACTTTATTCACAATTTCAGTTTTCTCTTCTCCTTTTATTATCATTTCTTTCTTTGCATAATTTTGGTTTAGCTTGTAATTTTTCACAATAAAAGTTTCATAATTATGGATTTTACTTATTTTAATTATGTATCTAATCCTAATCCCAGTACAAGACGCATAAATCGCCCAACAAATCCACAACAAAATACAAACCAAACCCCGTAAATTACCAAAAAATCTTAAAAATTATCCATAAAACCCCGCAAATTACCCACAAATCCACATAGCTATCCAACAAAATCTCTCAAACTATCCACAAAATTATACTCAAAACTATCCTCAAATTACCCACAAAATTATCCCAGCATCAATAAAATTACCAACATAACTATACCCCTAATGTAACCCATAACCCACAAAATTACCCACGTAATTATCCCCAGCATCAACAAAATGAAGATGACGAAGATGATGGTGATGACGATGAAGATGAAAATGATGATGATGGTGAATTTGAAGTTCCATGCACTCAACAAACCTTCAGTCAATTCTTGTCTGAACCAACACAATTTCAACCAACTCCTCAACCAACTTCTCAACCATCTCCACAACAAACTCAAGAACCCATTGAAACTAAGAAAAAGACTTGGTCGAAAGCAGAAAAAGAAGCTCTAGTTTCAGGATTCATGAATTCTAGTATAAACAGCATTGTTGGAACGTAGCAGAAAAATAGTGTGTTTTGGGGGAGAGTGAGAGCAAAATACAATGCAGCGAGAGAAGCCACTCTCATGAAATTCAGCTCCGGATTCTTAACAATATGAAGGGCCAATGGTTGAGAATGTCTGAAGCGGTGCAAAAGTGATGTGGATGCTATGACAATGTGGAGTTAAGAAAGAGGAGTGACCAAAATGACGATGATGTCATCTACGAAGCTCATAAGATCTTTGAAAGCATAGGAGGTAAATTTCACTTCTATAATGAATAGATTTTTATTATGAAGTTTAATAAGTATCGTTTCATCTTGAGTAACCTCGTTTACAAGACACCACGTGGACGTCCAACGACTACACCTCAAATGTCTGATTATGTTGGTCCTGGAAGTAGTGGGAAAATATCAAGGTCTGAAGATGGAGACTCCACACCAACCACGCCCATAAGTGGAGATGTTCGGGATGACTCCTTGCCTCGTCCAGAAGGCAACAAGAAAGCTAAGTCCATACTCAAGGGTAAGAGCTAGCCAAACCAGCGAAGCTATTGAAGCTTTTTCATCGTTTGGTGACATACTTCAACTCTATGGTGAGTGCAAGGGTAAAGACATCGATATGCAACATAAGAAACTAGAGTTTATTAAGCAAAAGGAAGCAAGGGCAACCGAAGTTAGAGGAGAAAAACTTAAAATGCAACATTATTAGATGAATTGGCACATGCTTCAATCATTAACATTTAAGGAAAATCGCGCACCATGGGAAGATGAAATGATCAACAATCTGCAAATATACTTTCAGAACTTGAGGGGAGTGTAGTATTTACGTTTGGCGTAATATGTTTAGGCTTTTAGTGTCGGTATAATATATTTTAGGTTTTAAGTTTTAGTGTTATTAATTATACTATGTTGTATGTTTAAGTGTTAATGTATTATGTTAAGTTTAAGTGTGAGTATTAATGTATTAAGTTTTTGTTGTAGTGCCGGTTTATGTAATAAAAGTTGAAGTATTTTGTCCACTATACCACCAACCCAATTATGCTCTGAAGAGACCCATGTGAAACTGTCACTGAAGAGACATCTCTATGCTCCCCTACTCCTTTTCAGAGAACCCATGTGATACTGTCTCTGAAGAGACATCTCTATGCTCCCCTACTCATTTTCAAATAGCTCATGTGATATTATCTCTGAAGAGACATCTCTATGCTCTCATACTACTTTGCACATAACCCATGTGATTCACTTCTTACTTGAAAATATATATTTATGCTCCTCCGTTAGTATATATAAAGAGGATCAGAGTTCTATAATTCTCTCAAATAATCTCCCCATAGTGATTCACTTATTACCAAAATTAGATATCCAAACACTTCTATAATGAATTCCTACAAATTTTTATATTAGTTCAACTTCCTCTTCCGATGATTTAGAAGAGAAAATAAGGCATATCAAGAACAAAGAAGTAGATGACAAGATCGACAATGTCACTCATACTTTCCTCCCATTACTTGTGTCGGCGGTCACTCCTAGAATAAGACCTGGCGGGCGTACTCGACCTCGGGATGATAGAGATCGAGAAGTAGGTCATTTAAGATTATACAATGACTATTTTGCAGGAAATCCAGTTTAGTCAAGTAGATTGTTTCAACGTAGATTTCATATGCAAAAGCATATTTTTGAGCGTATCATGAATGAAGTTGTGAGGAATCGAGTGGTTTCAACAAAAGAGGGATGCTACCGGTTGTTTTGGCTTGTTACCACTTCAAAGTGTATCACAACAATTCGACAATTAGTTTATGGGTGTGCTTCTGACGCTTGCGATGAGCACATACGTATTAGCGATAGTACTGCAAGATTGATACTTTAAAGATTCATTGATGGCGTCATCAACCAATTCAGTAATGTGTACTTAAGACGATCGAATAAGGCCGATCTGTAAAGGCTGTTATGAATTGAAGAACAATGTGGATTTCCTGGTATGATTGGTAGCATCGATTGTATGCATTAGGAGAGGAAGAACTGTCCTACAACATAGAGATGGCAATATCAAGGAAGGGCAGGGGTAGCTACACTTGTGCTTGAAACTGTAGATGATAAGGACTTGTGGATTTGGCATTCTTTTTCCGGAATGTCGGGAAGTTGCAACGATCTTTGCTTTATAGATTTCTTGTTTGAAGAAGTTTAGAAGATCGAGCTTCAGCTATTAATTTCGTTGTAAATAGTCATCAATATAACAAGGGATATTACCTTACTAATGGTATATATCCCAAATGGGCTACTTTTGTGAAGTCCATAACGAGTCCACAATCGCATAAAGACAGACAAGACATCAAGAAGCATCAAGGAAAGACGTGGAATTGAGTGCTATAAGCTCGATTTGCTATTATTCGAATGACATCCCTTGCTTGGGATGTCAACATATTTCATAAGATTATGTTGGCGTGCATAATTATGCACAACATGGTAGTTGAAGATGAGCGAGTAACCTACCAAAATTACATGGATACATCAGAGTTTGATGCTGCAGGCAAACCTCAACGTCGTTCTCCACAGATAAACAACAAAGAGCAAGAAGGTCGTTTTGAATATCATAACGAGTGGATTGTGGACATCAACACATATTTGCAGCACAAATCACTAATCGAATATCAACAAACCCATTGATCCTTCAAAGACGATTTGATCGACATATATGGACAAAGTTTGGGAGGAATGAGAACTGAAATACTGGAATATTGTCCATTTTAGTATTTTGTTTTAGTGTTGTATTTAATTTCCATGTCTTGTTTTCATTTTATATGGGTAATATGTTTTAAATGGGTGCATCTTACTGATCATTTGTCAACTATTATTAATTAATTTCCAAAAATTAATAATTAATTAGTTTACAATAATTAATTAGTCGTCGATAATTATTATATAATAAAAATATGTAATTACGAATTAATAATTATAAGAGTTAATTACAATTAATTAGTATAAATTAGTTTTACACTAATGACTAATCAATACAAATCCATAGAATTAATTGAAGAGAGATAAATGTAGTGAGGTAAGAAAAAAGGATGAGAGAGAGAGTGATGAACCATTATTTATTGGTTCATGGTTAGAAGTGAAATTGAAAATGGTTTATGAAAATGATGTGGAGGAGAGAGAAGAATGAACCATTTATTTGGGTTCATGGTTAAGAATCCTCTAAGCGGGTTTGTGTGTTGAATGACATCGAAAAAATACAAAAGGATCAATGAGCATGATGTTACTAGGAGGCATCACTTATCATCAACCCCCCTACATTTTTTAGCTCATCATAATAAGACGTGTGACATTAATTAGATTATTCAACCGACCTTAAATGGGGCAAGCCAGGCTATCCTTCATGCAATAGAACAACATGGTATTTTTCTGCAGCGACCCTCATATTAGTCCCACAACAGCGAGAGAAGAAAGCGTCTAATTCCACTAGGTTTCATTGTAGCTACGTACTATAGGACAACGGATCGGTGGTGCCCTTGAAATTCTGCTTCAAATTGATGGGCTTGACAGAATTGCGCTCTTAAGGGTAGCTTTGCTTGAGTTGGACTCCCAGTTGATGGGCGACCTATGAGCAAGCATGGGGATCAGGCCCTTTATGCTAGCACAACGCTTGCTACTGAATGTCATGCTTGTTTGTCGGCCTTGAGATGGGGCAACGATCATGGCTATGACTCTCTCTCCATTAATATAGATTCCGAGCTCCTCGTCCAATATCTCCGCCAGGCTCGTGTCCCCAATATTTCTATTCAATGGATCATCCAAGATATTCAAACTCTCGCACGTTCGTTTGGTTGGTGTACGATTACTAAATTCTCCCGTGACCAGGTCCAGCTTGCACATGATGTTGCCAAAATTTGTCGTCATGTGCCTCTTATAACTATTTAATTTTAGTTTTACTTATGTGATGTCAAAAAAAAAAAATTAATGTTCAAAGTAGGGGAATGGTCTATCTCTTTCATTGTCATTGAATCAAATATGTGAATACACATTCCATATTTCCAATATTATCCATGGTTACTTAAGTGAATATTACTCCTGCTCAACGTCAACCATGAACCATTTTAATGCTTTTAACTCCAAAAAAGCAGGTAATTAGTGAAACATTAATTAATTAGATTCTCTAATACTTTTGATTCGTCATCACTTCGGTTGAATGACGCATGCAGTCCTATATACTGAGCAAAGTGAGCATATAGGAGTAGTTTAGCAATTTCACCCAAGTTAAGAGAGGTGTGTATAATGTATGCAGCTAGCTAGGGTTCCTTTAGGCTTAAGAGAGGGAAAGAGAGACTGCGAATCTGCAATGAACAGCATTTGTATTATCGATAATTGCTAAAACTTGCTACTGCCCATAAGCAAAAGATACGATCACTGTAAAAATTTAAGCTCTAGATTTTGGTCATGTGGAACTTAATTGGGCGAGGGAGTGACGTTAACTTCAGTTTCACTGATGAACCTATACCGTACTATTTCCACTCTGCCCAACAAAAATTTAATTCTTTTTTTTCAGCTTTGATTTATTATTCTGTCTAATGTCTCTATCTCACGTTGGTAATGGTGAAAAGCTATTAGGTACTCCCTCCTTTTCTTTTTTTTCTTGCTACATTTAATAATACACAATAATTAAGACAATGTCATTTTCAAGTTTTTAGGATGGTACTTTTTGAGCCATTTAATTAAAATAATGGGGAAATGTGACAAAATAGTTTTTTTGGGTGGAAAAAGAGAAAAACAAATACAATAGTAATACTTTATGGTGGGTCAAGTACTCCAAATAAGGAAATATAACAAGTAAAAAAAAACCCATATATGGAAAATGTAGCAAGTAAAAAAAAACCCATATATGGAAAATGTAGCAAGTAAAAAAAAACAGAGGGAGTACATTATTAGGAGCATGTTCAACAAGTGTTGTGTGTATGCAGCTAGTACTTCCTCTTTTTTTAGTTACTAGTACTACATTTATTTTTACACAATTGTTAAAGAAATATTTCTTCTGTTTTTTTTTTGTTGCAACAATTTTCATACTCTCTCCCACAATACTCTTGACACTTATCAATGCACTTAGTTTTAGATGATAAGTTGTTGTTTGGTTATCAATTGTTATTTTATTGAAAAGTAGATGTAATAGGAGTTGGTAGTTACTAAAAGTAGTATTATTTTATTTTAAGGAGAGATAGTGTGGGTCATGGTTAGAGTTGGTGGGTAGTAGGAGTGGTATTATTTATTTGGAGGAGAGAGAGTGTGGGTCAATGCTTAAAAGGTAAAAGGATTAAAATAATAGTGGGTCATATCCATAAATAGAAGTGTAAAGAGTATTCCTGGACAAATGAAAAAGAAAAGTGTAAAGAGTATTCTGGGACGGAGGGAATATTTAGTTGCAACATTTCCTTTCTTGGTAAAGGTTTTTGGGTAATTTTACCATTTTATCCTCACTTTACCTACCCCACATGCAAAAATCATGGGCAATTGTGTCAAATTATACTCTCTCTCCTCTTTCCTTAAAGTTTGTTCAAAAAGGTAATTGTTGCAACTAAAAAAAACAGAGGTAGTATGAGACCTTTGAAAAGTAGTGCAATTAAGCATAAAATATTTGTCTTTTTGTATAATAAAGATAAAAGTAAGGGTATAAAGGTAAATATGTGGGTACCACATACTAAAAGTAGAAACGTTTAGCAAATGTAGCAAGTAAATTGAGACACCCGAAAAATGGCAAAATGTAGCAACTAAAAAAACGGAGAGAGTATACAATAAATTAATTGGCTGACTACTTTACTTTTTGTCAAAATGGATCACCTATATAGTTATACTCCCTTCATTTTTTTTTATTGTTACATTGTGTTTTGCACCGGATTTTAGGTAATGTCATTTTCAAGTTTTTCGGAGAGTACTTTTTTATATATTTAATATACAATAAGGGAAAAAGCGAAAAAAAATTATTTTTTGGTGGAAAAAGTGAAAAACTCCTCTGTTTCTATTTAAGTGCAACATTTTGACTTTTGCACTATTTACACATCTCATTTTGACCATATCTTTTTACTAATATATAAAAACAAAAATGATCATATAAAATGAAGTTGGATTTGTTTTAATGAATATTTTTATAATATCAACTTATTAAAACTTTTACAAATACATATTTAGAGATATTAATGGTCAAAGTTGTGTGTTGACAAGCGTGAAAGTCAAATTGTTGCACTTATTTTAAAAACCGAGGTTAGTATCATTATTTTTTGGTAGGTGAAGTACACTAAAAAAGGAAAGTTTAAATAATGTAGCAATTAATAAGAAATAAACATTTAAGAAAAATGTAGCAATAAAAAAACAAAGGGAGTAATCAAAATGGATCACTTAGGTCACTTTATGAGTTGAAAGGGTCACTTTAAAGTAAAGAATAATTTTTGACCATAAATAAGTCACCTCTTTATAATAAAAGTGACCCATTAAGAGAAAAAAAAAACCCAAATCGTCTCTCTTCTTTTTCTCTTTAAAACCCCATCTAGACCAAAACCCCACCCACCCCTTAAAACACCATGCACGCACTATCCCACCAAAAACCACCACCTGACCAACCGAGACTCTACCCCAGCCCCTGATGGGGTTTCCATCGATTTTTCTCACCCTTATAAAGTTGTTTACAGATAATTCAATCTAGGTAAGAACTAAGAAATTCATATTGGGGGATGAAGTTGTCGTTCTTCGAGAAGCTAGAGAAGAAGGGGGTGGTCGTTCTTGAAGAAGGGAGTGGTCGTTTCGGCGGCTGGGATAGTGGTTTTGGGGGGATGGGTGGGGTTTCAGTAGGTTAGGTGGTGGTGTCCAATGGTAGGGTGGTGGTTTTGGGGGTTGGGTGGGTTTTAAGTGATTGATAAGTGAAATGATTTGGTTTTTTTTATTTATTTTAAAAAGCACTAATTTATTTTTTTCTAAAATAGTTTACACTTTTACCATTTCGTTAGTTTTGATGACAAAATACAAAATTAATTAGGTTATCCATGATTGGGGTAAAAATGTCATGGTCATTTGGAAAAATGGCCAAAATGTCTGGATTATATGAAATAATTTCCCTAAATGTAAAGTGCTTTCTATTCACATTAAAGACAATACAAAAATAAAAGCACTATAGAAACAAAGTTTGGTAACAGATTTCTAAACTGGATATAAAAAGTAACATATATTTTTTGTTGCCTATTTAAAAGCGAAATCATTTACTTTATATTTCCATCAAATGGTGAAACATAATTTTTTTTTTTTTGTTAAGAAACCATTAGTTTTACTACATGTCATTTTCAATTAGTTGTCATTTAGCAACAAACTACTGCAACAATAATTTTATTTGTTGACACTGAAACAAGTCATATTATTATTTGTTTCTAGTTGACATTAATATTACAAATTTTTCGCCAATTCGAAACAAACTATGGTAATAATTACGGTTTTTTAACCAGCTACCTATGTGATATTTGAAAATTCATGGGGTGTCCCTATTGTTTCAAAAATGCACCAGGTAACCTTACTATTTCAACAAATGCATGAAATGCCCTCAATGACTAACGGTGTCAAGTTTTCGTTAGTCATTAACCCTTATTAAGCGCCCTAACCCTAAACCCTAACCCCCTAACACCTAACCCCCACCATAACCCTAACCCTAACCACCCAACCACGTACCACAACCCCCCCTTTGCCCTCCCACCCGCACAGCCCACCCCCCTCCGCCATCCCCCGTAGCCCCACCCTCCCCCCCACCCCCACCTGCCTCCCCTTCAGCCCCTCCCCGCACCCTCCGCACCTCTGTTTCGAGCTACCACCCCGCGACCACTTACGCGCCCTATGCGCCACTCTCCCCCGAACCGCCAAGCTCCTTAGCTTTCTCGATGCACTCGTCTCGATGCTCTCTCTCCTCTTCTCGCTCTTCTGCTGCACCAGCACGAAGACGGTTGTTGTGGCAAAGACCGCCCCTTCCGGACGCTCTCCGTGTTGCGGTGCCTCACCGTCCCCGTTGCAACTCGCCCGGAGAACGTCTCCCTCCCCTATGTTGCTATTTCGGTTTTCAATTTTCTTTAATGAGGGGTGCTGGAGAGGGGCTGCGGGGGAGGGTTGTGTGGGGGGGTGCGGGAACGCGGACCGAGGGTTTGGGTGGTAGCGGGGTGGAGGAGGGTGGGGCTATGGGGGATGGGGGAGGGGATGGGTTGCGGGGGGGGGGGAAGGGGGGGAGGGAGGGCAGGGGGGGGGGTTGTGGTGGTTGGTTGGTTAGGGTTAGGGTTTAGGGTGGGGTTAGGTGTTAGGGGTTAGGGTTTTGGGTTAGGGTTAGAGGGGTTAATTAGGATGAGAAGGGCTAATTAGGGTTAATGACTAACGAAATCATGACGGTGTTAGTCATTAAGGGCATTTCATGCATTTTGTTGAAATAGTAAGGGTACCTGGTGCATTTTTCAAACAATAGGGGTATCCCATGAATTTTGAAATACCACAGGGGTACCTGGTGAAAAAACCGTAATAATTATTTTCATTGAAATCTAGTCATCTTATTTTTTGTTGCTAAAATATCATAATATTTTTTAGAATTATCCCGCATTGGAGAAATAATTTTAGAAAAAGTATCACCTTATAAGTAAGTTGAGTTACTTTAACTATTATCGGTCGAGTTTAGTATTCAACCTCCTTTGGTTTGTAATTTGTAACTTGTAAGTGAAGTGAACTCTCCTCCTTCTTGTTGGACAAAATGCCATAATACTTGGTGAGAACTGTATAGAATATCATGAACTAAGTTGCTCCAAAGCCCCTAGGCTAAGCGCATGTCTGCTTAGGCGTCACACATCATATCTCCCTAACCCATCTCGCGTAGGAACTAATAATTCGTAGCCATTGTTAGCAACCAATGTTTAACAATTTGTTGCTATTTTTAGCAACTAATATTAATTATTCATTGTCATTTGTAGCAACAATCATTGATAACTCATTGTTACTTAGAGTTGTCAACACATTGACAACACATGGCTCCCAATATGGATATTATCTTTGAATAGATGCAAGACGACAACAAAGTTGTTTTAAAAGTATTAGCTTAAATCATATGGAAAAAAACCTTTTAGCAACTAATATTTTTCATTCCCGATCCGTTGCCAACTCTAGATGGCAACATATTTTTTGTAAATATATTTTGTAGTGAAAAAAAACTAAGTTCTTAGGGAAAAAAGTTCGAATAAATTTCAATAAAGTTATGAAATAACTTTCATAACTCCAATATATTAAAGGAGAAATAAGTTCTAATAACTTCAATTCAAAATATTGATGATGGCAAGGATTTCATAGTAATCAAACATGGGATCCAGTATAACAAACCATAGGTGAAGGCGTGAGGCAATGTTACCATTAATTATTATAAGATGTTAGAAATTATCTTCATGAATAGTAAATAGCCACCCTTTAATATAGAAAAGTTACCATAATCTTATGATATACTTTATCTATTTTTAATGGTAGCATCATATTAACTTTCTATACTATTTGAATAGCAACTTTAACCATGTTTAATTGGAAAATTTATAAGAAACAACCTTTTAATTTTTTTTATCAAGAGAAACCTTAAACGTAAAAAAAACTTTGTCAAAAGAAACCTAATGACGTCATTCCGGCGTTGATCTATATTTTCCGATATTGACTCGGTTAATGATTCGGAAAATTTGCGGGAAACAACCTTTTACAATGCCTTTCTTCTCAGATGCAACCTTTTATAAAATTGTTTGTAAATTAAGACCTTAAACTAAATTTTTTTTTGTGAGAGATCAACCTTACATAGTTTCCCTAAGTTGACCAATCTATTTCCAACGTTGACCAATGAGAGTGGCAATTGACCCTTTTTTTTTAATTTCCACCCCATTTTTCAGTCACAATAGAAACTAACCTGCTTCGTTCTCTTTGCTATTTGTGATATCCTTTTTTTTTTGCTTCTATTATCCAAATCTTCCAAAACATTATTGGTTTGTATTGCCAATCTCAATACAAACGCAGGTCCACGTCGAAAATGGCTTAGTCAACACCGACAAAGTTGACAAGGTTTCATCTCGCAAAAATATTTTAGTATAAGGTTTTAACTTGCAAACAAAAAATGTAAAAGGTTGTTTCAGACAAAAAACTATTATAAAAGGTTGTTGCTGCAAAAATATTTTAGTATAAGGTTTTAACTTACAAACAAAAAATGTAAAAGGTTGTTTCAAACAAAAAACTATTATAAAAGGTTGTTGCTGGCAAACTTTTAATTGAGTCAATGCCGAACAATATTGGTCAACCTGGAATGACATCATCAGGTTTCTTCTGACAAAGTTTTTTATGTTTAAGGTTTCTCTTGACAAATTTTTTTTAAAAGGTTGTTTCTGACAAAAAGCTACTTGTAAAAGGTTGTTTCTGACAAAATTTACCTATTTAATTACTAATTTATAAAGATAAATAATATTGTTTAAATTGCCATTGGGTTTTTCTCAACGTTTATTTTTCAAGATATTATCATTTCATAATTTTTAATTATATAAAATTAAATATATTAATAGTTAAAGTTATACATTGGCAAATATGGCCAGTCCAAATGGTGCATTTGTATGAGTACTCCCCAAGTTCGCTGTCGGACACACCACTTGTAGCTGACACGGATAACTTAAGACGCGATCTCACCGAGAGTATCTGAGCCATTTCTAATAATAGTCCGAGATGAGGTTTGCGGTCACAATAAAGGGCAAAATAAGGGAATCTTCCCTCCAGTCAGACTCATCACAGTCGTACACGTGTCGAAGGATTACACATCCTGTCAGGTGAATAGTACTATTATAAATAGCCAAACAAACTATTCTGCAGGTACATTCAAAACACTACTTTCTCTCTCTATCTCTCTCTCTCTCTCTAAAATCCTTATCGGGCACTTACTGACTTGAGCGTCGGAGGGGGTTTCCTCGCATCCCCCCCGAGGGTAGTTTACGTTTGTCTTCCTTGCAGACTTCCAGTCTCGGATGCCCACTCAATTACTGACGGACATCTCAGTGTCCGCCACCGTTTCAACACCAAAACAACTTGGCGCTAGAAGGAGGGGCCTCCTATCTTTGAGAAGCAGTCATGGATAAGACAAGTAACACAAGTCGTGGTCCACCGGGATTCGAGGTCGTCAGGGATCTTCTCAACCAATAATCACTGGACCCCTCGGTGCACCACATTTCAACTCGATGGTGACAGAGAACAACAATGGCAGCAAACTCCTGAGAACAATGTATCCCAGGTAAACTCTAATGGAGTTCCAATCAAGCTGGCTCAGCTGAGTCAGTTCTCTCCGGAGCAGCTAAAGACGGTAGCATATTTCATTAATATGCTAACGGGCACTCCACAGCCTAATGGTAATACTCCAACCCCTAATGCTAGAGGCGGTCAAACCCGTAAGCGACTACCATCGTTGGCCGGTAGAAATGCTGACGATACGCCATTGAGAAGAATGTGTTCCTTCACTCAGGAGGGACGGCAGCTGGAGAGACAGTTGGATGACCCTGAATATGAAGAGACGCTAATGGAAACCGAAGAGCTTGATAATTCAGAAGACGAGAATCAAAGTAGTTCCTACCGAGAGTACAACACGAATGGTGCTAGTAACTATTCGGCTAGCGGACACTTGCTAATCAAGCCCAAACTCTCCCCATTCATGCCAGAAATCTTGAATCACCTGATGCCGAGAATCAAAATGCCGTCATGCAAATATGATGGCAGTTCAGACCCGAACGATCACGTCGCAGCCTATGAGGGGCACATGTACTTGTACACGCAAATAGATGCAATATGGTGTAAGGTATTTCCGTCCACTCTCACTGGCATCGCTCAGACTTGGTTTAAAATTCTCAAACCTGGTATTGTATCCAGTTTTTCTCAGCTTTCGTCTATGTGTAGTACTCATTTCATGAGCAATAGGCGCCGTGAGCGCACTACTGGCGAACTGTTGTCAATTAAACAAGGGGAAGCAGAATCTCCCCGGGACTACATTGGACGCTTCAATGTTGAGGCTGTATCTATTCCTAGGTTGCAACAGGATGTGGCGGTCTTAGCCTTGATGAAGGGACTGAGAGAAGGATCAGCATTCAGAAGTTATCTTGGCCGAAAGACTTTCACGTCACTAGGGCCAGTGCTTGGTAAAGCAAATGATTTCATAAGAGGAGAAGATTTTTGACAAGGCAGCAGTCAGTATCATGAGTCCGATAAGAAAAAAGAGGACAAGTCACGCAAGGACAAGGGTCGTGAAAGTGATCGTGGCAGAGATGAAAGGAAGGAATCTAATATGTTCAGAAAAGGAAATGACCGAGAGCGTGGTGACCGGGAAAGAGGCGAACGTAAGGATAGGTTTGATGCATACACTCAGCTCACAACTTCCCGGGCACAAATATTCTCCATGAATAAGGAAAATGATAAATGGCAGCGGCCAAGAAAGATGTTTCACAAGAACCGTGACAAGACAAAATGGTGTGATTTCGATGGAGATCACGGCCACGTAACTGAGGATTGCAGGCACTTGAAGGATAATTTGGAGGATCTTATTCGCAGAGGGTATTTCACTCAATACAAAGTTCAGGCTAGTGAAGGTGATTTTGTGAAATCTAGAGATCAGAATGTTCAGTCTCGGATAGGTGAAATACATGTGATCAGTGACGGCCCAATTCATGGCGGAAGTGTCAGTGGGGCAAAGGCTAGTTTGAAGGAGTTCCGGCATCATGTAAACTTCAATGAAAGTTGCCATTGGAGGAAGCCACCAGCCATGCCGACCATGTCATTTTCGTTAGAAGATGCAAAGCATGTGATATACCCCCATGATGACCCATTTGTGGTCACTCTGAAAGTTGCAAACTGTTTGATTCACATAATTTTGGTAGATGGAGGAAGTTCTGCCAACATTATATTTTTATCAACTTTTGAGAAGTTGATGATTGGACGAGAGCATTTGCAGCCGGTACGTTACCCGGTGATAGGGTTCACTGGGGTGTCGGCAATACCTGAAGGAATTATAAAACTGCCAGTCAGAGTCGTCGAGAACGATGATGCCAGAGATGTGATTGTGTAATTCCTGGTAGTGGATGTTCCGGGAGCGTACAATGCAATAATTGGAAGGCCACTCATTCACGATGTTCAGGGAGTGGTCTCTACCAATCATCTGACTATGTTGTATGTGTCCAACAAGGGTACGACAGCAAATATAAGAGGAAATCAAGAGACATCATAGTCATGCTATATAACGGCTTTGAAGCAGCCGGCACGAAGGATTCCTGTTGAAGATCTGAATCCGCCAACAAGGAAAGAAAAGAGAGCTAAAAAGAAGGCTATGGCAGAAGAAGAAGAGTCTGAGAAAAAGAATGAACACGCCATGGAAATAACCACGAAGGAACTGGAATCTCGGCCAGTCAACTTGCCAAGGTGCAAACCTGATGGAGAGTCCAAGCAGGAAATATTGGCGGATGATCCAGAGAGGACTATGGCTGTCGGAACTAACATTGACCCAAATGTCAGGATCAACTTGGTGACTCTCCTACGAGAAAACGCTGATGTATTCGCGTTCTCGGCGGATGAGATGCAGGGAATAGACCCGGCCGTGACGGTTCATCATCTGAATGTCGACAGATCGGTTCGTCCTGTCAAGCAGAATAAAATAAATTTTTCAATAGAAAAGAACAAGGTCGTCAAGGAAGAAGTCGATAAGCTGTTAGCGGCTGATTTCATTGAAGTCTGTGATTGCCCAGAATGGCTAGCAAATGTTGTTATGGTAAAAAAAAGCAAATGGCCAATGGCGGATGTGTGTTAATTTCACGAACCTTAACAGAGCTTGTCCGAAATACTGCTATCCATTGCCAAGGATAGATCAACTGTGGATTCTACTAACGGTCATGCGTTGTTGAGTTTTATGGACGCTTTTTCATGATATCACCAAATCAGTCTCCTAGAAGCTGATAGAAAGAAAGTTGCCTTCATCACAGACTATGGAGTCTTCAACTATAAAGCAATGCCTTTCGGCATGAGAAATGATGGAGCCACGTATCAAAAATTGGTCGACAAAGTGTTCGCAGACCAGAAGGGAAGAAACATCGAAGTCTATATAGACGATTCAATCGTCAAGAGCAAAATGACCGCGAACACATCATTGATTTAAAACAGACTTTCAGCACTCTGAGAAAACACAAGATGAAACTCAACCCAAAGAAGTGTGTATTTGGGGTGAGAGCAAGAAAATTTCTGGGGTTCATGGTCAGCAAGAGAGAGATTGATGCCAACCCGGACAAGGTTCATGCTATTATAGACTTGCCAGAGCCAAAGGGTGTCAAAGACATTCAGAGATTAACCGGAAGGATGGCCGCGTTAACTCATTTCATCTCAAAGTCGGCCGATAAGGCCCTACCCTTTTTCTCACTGTTAAGAGGAAACAAAAGGTTTGAATGGGGAGAGGAGCAAAGCAAAGCCTTCGTCGCGGTCAAAGAGCATCTGAAAACTCTATCCACCATCACTCGACTAGAGACAGGGATACGTTGCAATTACACATCTCGGCCTCGTCGAAAACTATCGCGGCCGTGTTGTTGGTTTAGAAGGAAAAGAGGCAACAACCGATATATTTTGTCAGCCATATCTTGAACGTGCCAGAAAGCCGCTATCAACTGGTTGAGAAGATGGCATTGGCAGTAATGATCGCGGCCAGAAAAGCTCAGACCGTATTTTGACTGTCATCCCATTCACGTCTTGACAAATCAACCGCTGGAGAAAGCATTGCAAAAGATGGACAGTTCAAGGCGCCTTTTGAAATGGGAAGTTGAGTTGTCCGAGTACGACATCCAGTACAAACCGAGAACCGCGATAAAAGCCCAATCATTGGCAGACTTTATCGTAGAGGCATCTTATGAGGAAGAAGAGCAAGTTGAGAAGGAAACATGGATGTTGGAAGTGGATGGCTCATCAGCCGTGAGTGGATCAGGGGCCGGCATTGTAATGACTAGCCCAGAAGGAAATGTTTTTGAGTACGCCATCAAGTTCACCTTTCTGGCATCAAACAACGAGGCGGAGTATGAGGCCGCGATTGGTGGATTAAGGATGTGTATAGCTGCTGGGGCTAAGAGCGTATCTCTGAAAACGGACTCACAACTCGTCAATGGCCAATTAAAAGGAGAGTTTGAGGTTCGAGAAGCAAATATGCATAAATATGTCGAAAAGCCAAGGAAATGATAGCCCAGTTGGGTCATTTTGAAGTTCAAGCCATTCCACGGGCCGACAACACCAAAGCAGACGCACGCTCTAAGTTAGCAAGCTCCGATTCCCTGAACATAGAGAGATCAGTTATGGTTGAAATTCTGAAAGAGAAAAGCATCACCGAGAAGATTGTAACTGTGAATACCATCAATCAGCAGGGTGAGTGGTTCAGTGAGTTAGTGGCGTACAAGCTGACGGGATCACTCCCTCCAAATGCTATGGAAGCCAGGAAATTGAAGCAGCAAGCCAGTTGGTATATCATCTATCAGAATGAGCTTTACAAGAAATCCTTCAGCTTATCGTTGTTAAAATGTGCAACAGCGTGGGAGTCCCGCAAAATATTGGAGGAAATCCATGAAGGAATTTGTGGGAACCACATTGGGGGAAAGGCACTGGCATCAAAAGCATCGAGGGCTGGGTTTTACTGGCCAAGTATGTTGACGGACACACAAAGTTACGTCAAGAAATGTGATAAGTACCAAAAGTTCGCTCCCATCATTAACAGGCCCGTGAATGACCTTCAGCCCATACTACGTCCGATACCATTTGCGCAATGGGGCTTGGATATCCTCGGACCATTTACAATGGCTACTGGTGGCCAGAATTTCACAAAATGGATCGAGGCAGAGCCGACAGCAAAGATAAAGTCAAACCAAGTCAAAAAGTTCATTTGGCAAAACATAATGACAAGGTTTGGTATACCAGCTGCAATAGTCTTTGATCACGGAGCGCAATTTGATTGTCGACCAATCAAGAGTTTCCTGTCCGAGTATAGGGTTAAGTTTGCATTTTCAGCCGTATGTCACCCGCAGAGCAATAGGCAAGCTGAGGCCGCAAACAAACATATTTTAGGAGCTCTCAAGAAGAAGTTGGACGAGTTCAAGGGGGCTTGGGCCGATATGGTCCCAGCAGTATTGTGGGTCAATAGAACAACTGAAAAGGAAGCGACTAGAGAAAATTCGTTCAAATTAGCTTTTGGGATGGAAGCAGTCTTGCCAGTAGAGGTTGGTTTACCGTCCTATCGGATCAAGCACAAAGATCTAGAGAGCAATGATCAGGCTTTAAGAGAGAATCTAGATTTACTACCAGAAATAAGGTTGGTAGCGGAACTTAAAGCTGCAGCATACAAGGATCGTATCAGCAAAGCCTACAACAAGAGAGTTCTGGAAAGGCTGTTAGCGCTGGGAGATATGGTATTAAGAAGGACAGCTGCCACTGGAAAGGCTCATGCAGAATGAAAGCTAACAGCCAATTGGGAGGGGCCATATCAGATAGCTAAAGAAATTGGTCCCGACTCATCTGCTCTGAAGACAATGGACGGCATTGAACTTAAAAACTGCTGGAATGCAAGTGTTTTAAAGAAATATTATGTTTAGACATCTTATGTAATGGGCCCAGGGCCACTATTTTCTTGTCTGAATAATATAAACTTCCGTTAGCACCCCGATTAATTATCTCTTATCATATTTAGATATCTCATGTACAACAGAACTAAATTGTGCGCTATTGATATTCTTAACGGCCATATAACAAGCCAAGTGCAAAAACGGCCACATAACAGGTCAAGTGCAAAAACGGCCACATAACAGGTCAAGTACAAAAACGGCCATATAACTGGTCAAGTACAAAAACGATCATATAACAGGTCAAGTACAAAAACGACCATATAACAGGTCAAGTACAAAAACGGCCATATAACAGGTCAAGTACAAAAACGACCATATAACAGGTCAAGTACAAAAACGGCCATATAACAGGTCAAGTACCAAAACGACCATATGACAGGTCAAGTTCAAAAGCGGCCATATAATAGGCAAAGATCACAAACGACCATGCAACAAGCCCTAATAGCCAAATACCAGGCATAATGTACATAACAAGCTTTTTATAACGAACAATAGTGTCAGAGATATGATATATCGCGGACAATGTGTCCAAATTGGAAGCAAGAGCAGAACGAGAAGCAAGAATTTATAAACATAAACATAATACTTCATTCACGAATTACTGGCGTGGCAGCCAACTATAGGCAAAAATGTGGCAGCCATCAAAAGAGGCATAAAAAAGTCAAAACAGTAATTGTAACTAAAGTATATTCAGGTTACATGCCAAAATAAACCAAATTCAAAAATGTAATATTTGGTACAAAAGCTAACAGCTATTTGAAGCAACTGAAGAGCCCGGAGAAGACCGCCAAAAACATCAGGAGATGGGCATTTCTTCGTCTGGGATAACCGGAAGGACGTTAGCAATCGCCTTCCTCACAGATGAAGGGTTCACCTTCAAGAGGTTGCGTATGAGTGCCTTTACCAAAGGCGGCCTCAATCTCCTCCCAGTCAAAAGAAGGATGGGTGTGGCAAACGCATCTCTTCGCGGCCACCCACCCACAATCATATCTCTCTCCCAGAAGGCCTATAAACTCCTCAAACCTTTTGAAGTTCACCACAGCTTGAGGACCGACATTAGACTTCGCTTTCTCAATAGCTGTAGCCTCTTCAATCTTAACTAACTCCAGAGCCTTCTCTAAAGCGGCCACCTTCTTCTCGGCCTCGTCAAGCTTGCCAGCCTTAATCCGCAAATCAGCTAGCTCCACATCCACTACAGCCCTCTCAGCCTTTTCAGCATCTAAATTCTGTTGAAGATCGTCGGCGCGAGTTTGGGAGGCATCAAGCTTATCTTGAAGATCACCCAAAGAATTCCCTTGGCTCTCGGACAATGATTGGTAATGGAGATACTGCTCGATTAACTCAATGGCAGAATTGTTGGTCTGCATACAAAGTTAGAGAGATTAAAAAAAAAATCATCAAAATCAAAAGTTGGAGAGATTACCACTGCCATGTCATGCGCAAGCTGGGCAGCCGGCGCTACCAGTTTATCTGCCGCACAGTCGATGGGCAGTTGAAGGCCCTTCAGAAGTCGGTAACCCAAGGTACCGCCGTTGGCTGGGATATCAGCATAGAGAGACTCGTCCTCCCTCACATCCTAATTGGGTTGGTAAATCTTTTCGGGAGTAGTCGGGGGACAAGAAAAGGCAGCCTTAACGGCGGCACTAAGGATCACCTCTTTCTTCTTCGATCCACTCATGAATCCGAGGATATATTCCCGGACCCAGCCCCGACAGAAAAGTAGGAGAGCTGAGGACGTCATAAATTTTCTGGCGCATGGAAGAGTCAGACCCCAATGCCGTCCCAATGCTGTCGATAGCTGCATTAAGAGGAGAAACCCTAGTGACAGCAGCAGACTCCCGGACAGGACTATTGTCCGGGATATTAATAGAAGATCCCAGATTGCGGGTTTCGGAAGCAGCATCAGCGTCCAAAGCCTGCCTCTTGCTGGGACTCTCAGTATCAGAATGTTCACGAGGCCGCCTTTGGCCTACATTCCCGCTACCTCCACCGCGGCGGGCAGGAACGTGGACGACAGGACGTGGAGAGTCCTGGTCCCCACGACCGACGTTTCGACCGAGAGCCCGCCCAGGCGTGCGGCCGGCACGACGGACGTTGGCACGACCTGAATTGCGGCCACCACGACCGCGATCAGTGCCTCGAAGGCCTCCAGTAAGGCCGTGAATGGTGTCGTAATAAAAAACGGGGTCCTCAGGAGCTTTAGACATGGATTGTAAATTTTCGTCCAGCCCCAACTCTTCGAGATCTAGGCTACCAGGACCTGCAAGATAAACCAACAAGGATTAGTATCACGATTAACCGACAAGGACCATGAGTCAAAATGCACACCTTCTAGGTGGGTCCGGCAGAAAAAAAAAGCCGAGAAAGGTTCATTTCCAAGTATATACTTGGCATTGGGAAGCCATGTGTGAGGAATCCTTTCCTCCACTTTTTCACCATCAACAATCACGAAGCCAAGCTCGGTCTCAAAGTAGTCAAAGGCTTTCCTCTCGGCCGCAGATAAGCCGTAAGAGGCTACATCCTCCATCCGAGTAACCGGATTGGTAAAGTGACGGTGGAGAGGAAAATTGTCTGGGACCTTTACCCAGTAGAAAGCTGGCTGCCATCCCTTCAGTCCAGTCAGTTTGGGATGAATAGTGAGTTTGTTCTTGGCCGACATTAAAGACCACCATCCCTTCTCAGTTGACCCATTCCTTCGCAGCCAATGGAGCCGGCGGAAAAGGTTTAATGTCTTAGGAAACTCCAAATAGCGGCACATCCAAATATAAGCTATGATGTTCCTAACGGCTAGGGGTGTTAATTGGGCTAGGCAGACGTTAAAGGCCTTTAGTATCTTTACTAAAGTTAAATCTAAGGGAAAACGCAGCCCAAATTCAAAGTGGTGGGCATAAATAGCAATGTGCCCTACCGGGCACTCAGTTACTTTAGCTCCCTCATCCGGGACCACCAACTTGTATTCAGTCGGGAAGCCATACAATTCTTCCCCAACCCGACAATAATCCTTAGTTATGGCGTGCTCTCGCCATGACGAACAAATTTGTACTGACTTTGGGCCACTGATGTAGTCCACCGGCAGCCAAATCCCGAAATGTAACACGTCATCCTGGTCAGGAATCGGCTCGGGCCGCGAACCGGGAGCCACGCTGGAACTCTCTCCCAAAGCAATTTCAGTCCGACAAGAAATTTGTTCCCACCCAGAAGTGGAGGGGCCAGCATCAGTCTCATCCATAGTGGCAATAGGATCGTTGTCAGAACCTAAATCGACAACAGTTGAATGAGAAGGGTCGACATCACGTGTAAGACGGGTGTAAAAGTCATCCGACACTACAACCCCAACGTCGGCCAGATTATCTAGCCAAGCATGCTCCCTCAATGGTGGGACATCAAGTCCGGGAACAGCATCGGTAGGAGGATTTCTAACTGTCCGACGAGCTAAAATTTGGTGCCTTAATTCTCGAAGTGTTTGTCTGTCACCACTCATCCTCGCGGAAAGATATTGAGAAGTTAAATTGTCTTGCTCAGGAGTGGAACGGTCGTTAAGAAACTTAGACCTGAGTTCTTTATCTCTATCAACAGTAAGGGGCAAATCGGCTAATAAACGAGTTCTTCCTTCCTTAGGGCTGGAGGTAGACGAACTATGTCCGTCGTGAAGGGAGGAGGGAGATGAAGGTTCGCTTTCAGACATGAAGTTATCGCTCAAAGTTTTCTGACTATCTGAACGGTCCGACATAGTTCCAAAGAAAGAAAGAAACAGAAAGAGCAGTTGAAGGAAAGATGGAAAAAGGTACATGAGAAAAAGTCGACGGAAAATGATCAGAAAACCAAGCGGAGTCCCAGAAAAGCGCAGCAAAAATGTCCCAAAAGCGCGAACAGAAAAACTCCCAGAGTCAACAACGCCAGAGAAAGTAAATTCGCCGGAAAAGTTGAGAACTTTGAAGAAAACCCTCGACTAAACCCAGATGAAAAGTGGCGAAAATGCCAAAATTCTTCAAGAATAAAAAACGAACAGTAACCTAGAATACTTTTGAAGTGATTCGGTTGCAAAAATCTAAGATCTTGGCAAGATAGAGTAGGCTTGAAGTTCTTGGAGATATCGCACAAACCAGAGAAATTCGGGAAGTTTGAAGATGAAGAGTAAAAAAGAAAAGAAAAATGACGTTACTTTATAAATGCGGGATGTGAACGGCTAGGATGAATCGTCCCATCAACTGCCCTCTTAGATGCAGGCCAAATGTCACTCACTGAGCAAACCCTAATTAAAATAAAATAAATGAGCGGGATTCCTTAAAAAGGTAATGATTGCACTTTTTGAAATCTGCATGGCTCCGCAGAGCAACATGTGGCAGCACGGGAAAATTCTTCAGCATGCACAAGTTCCCTCGCGTCCTATAACATCAATGCCGGTCAAAACCCCAATGATGCCGGGGTGGGGGGTGGGGGGGGGGGGTGGGGCTAGTTGTATGGGTACTCCCCAAGTTCGCTTGTCGGACACACCACTTGTAGCCGACACGGATAAATTAAGACGTGATCTCACCGAGAGCATCTGAGCCATTTCTAATAATAGTCCGAGATGAGGTTCGCGGTCACAATAAAGGGCAAAATAAGGGAATCTTCCCTCCAGTCAGACTCATCACAGTCGTACACATGTCGAAAGATTACGCATCCTGTCAGGTGAATAGTATTATTATAAATAGCCAAACAGTACTATTCTGCAGGTCCATTCAAAGCACTACTTTCTCTCTCTCTCTCTCTCTCTCTCTAAAATCCTTATCGAGCACTTACTGACTTGAGCGTCGGAGGGAGTTTCCTCGCATCCCCCCTGATGGTAGTTTACGTTTGTCTTCCTTGCAGACTTCCAGTCTCGGACGCCCACTCAATGATTGACGGACATCTCAGTGTCCGCCACCGTTTCAACACCGAAACAACATCTATTAACGAAAACATAGGAAATATTATTGTAGATATGCCTCACAATTTGTGATCTTGTGGATCCAACATGAGAGTTAGAGAAAGCAGGAGTTGGAAAATGTGATATAGTTGTAATTCGGAGAAGAAAAGAAGGTAGAAGAGAAAAGAAAGCCAAAGCCTATATTATTTTTGAAAGCACCTAATTATAAATATCCCTTCTCATATATTTTACACATTTTATATTTGTATATTTTACATATTGCTCAATTAATTAAAATATATGACAAATATGCCAAAAAAATTGCTTAAAAACACATAATTTTAGGTGCTTTGGAGATTACCTAACAATTTGCACAAAGTGTCGGCCTTACCTTTATAACGCAAAGTTAGCGTAAGAACATTTCCCTGCTGTCTCTCACTATCATTCTATCTCTATTCTCTCTCCTCTTTGTCACTCACTCATCTGCCAAACATAAACTCCCCCAATGCAAAATCTTACCTTCTGCTCTCCCTGACCCTGTTGTAGGAAACGTGTGGGTGACACATTTCCTCATTCTTGAAAACTAAACCCCCACAAATTTACCAACTCACACTCTCTAAAGCCTCAATAATAAAACTCTAACTTCTCAGACCCTTTACTAACGCCGTAGTATACAGTATACTATCCTTTCATTATCTCCATCCATCATCGTCTTCATTTCACGGCCTTCCTACCCAAGTTCTCTCGTTTTCTCTCACTTAATGCTACTTACGCCATCTTCTTATTACTGGTTTCGTATTATTTTGCAGCAGGTATCTATGAAAAAGTTGGTATCATTTTTAGCCAATTTTCCTTATTTGTGTTACAAGTTAAAATGATGTTGGAAGTAGATCTGATTGTTATTTAAAAAAAAAAGAAATAAGATAGAGCATGAAATTTTATTAGGGTTTTGACATGATGATGATAATGAGCTAGTAGTAGTACTTTCCTTTTTCTCTTTTTTAGCTGAAGCTTTTTGGTTGTAATTTATCTTTCTTTAATGTTTTTTTGTGTGTGTGGTTGATTTAGGAACGTTAGCTTACCGACAGCAAAGCTGTACTATGTGGAGCATAGCTCTTGATGAAATGATATTTTCCTTCCAAAGGTTTTTCTCTCTCCATGCAAATGGAAAATTTTCTCTCTCCTCTTTTTTTTGTTCTATCTTTCTGAATTATTGTTGCAAATTTTTTTTATGAAGGTTTGGTAAGTAAAGTATTGTGGTGGATATATACATATAGTAGTAGAATTTAAAGGGGATGGAAATGAGCAATGATTTTATCCCGGAGTTGCATGTAGCGCAACAAAGGCGACGAGATAAGCTTAGAGTTCAGCATTTAGAGGAGTTACAAGCAAACAATTTCCACCACAACACTTCCCAGATGGTACTAGTACCACCGGATATGTTGAATAATTTTACGGGCTCGCAATCGTCGAACCCGTTCCCTAACATCCACCCAACTCGCTTTATTGCCCCTGTGAGCTCGGATCCGTGTGACAATTGGGTACCGAGTTATAATGGGAATGAAACTGGCCATGTTGAGCATGATGGTAGTAGGAGGCATCACTTATCGTCGATTATGGTCCCGCAATTTTTAGCTCATCATAATCAGACGAGTGAAATTAATTACCAAAATAATGTTCAAAGTTGGGGGAATGGTGGGAATGAGTTGCCTTTACTGCCTGCTAATTTTGTGAGTCAGCCTAATAATGTTGATGTGGGTTCTCAATCTCATGTTCTATCTCTTTCGTTGTCGTCGAATCAAATCTGTGAATACCAACATTTGGGTGATCCAAGGGAGTTAAAGCCGTTGGAGTCCGGAAGCATTGCTTCTGTTGTTAAGCAGTCTATGAGTAACAGTGGTAATAATAAGTTGGAGTGCGGAAATAATCTGGTGCAAGATGTTGCTGGAAGCTCGATTCTTGTGCATCGAAATGTCGGTCCACTAGGGCCTTTTACTGGCTATGCCTCTATTTTGAAGAGCTCCAAGTTCTTAAAGCCAGCACAACTGCTATTGGATGAGTTCTTTGGTGCTGCTGATTTATGGAGAGGGGGTGAAGAGGCGGAAGATGCTCCAAGTGTTATTGCATCTAGGAGTCGTGACATGGCTGAATGTTCTAGTGCCATCGCCTCGAAAATTCGTGAGTCGAATGAAATGAGTGGTAGGAGTTCCTCTTTTGAGTCTTACAGGCCTTACTGCCATGAAAGGAAAGCAAAGCTTCTTCACATGCAAGAGGAGGTTTGTTTCCTTTTGTCTTTTCATATATTAGTTTAGTTTTTCCAATTGATTTATTCTGTTTATAATTGAAGGGTCATTCTATGTTTAACGTTGTGTGTTTATGTGTACCTTCATCTGTTACACAAATTTGAATAATTAAAACTATGGTAATTAAATGACATGCAATAGTCTACATTTCATTTTATGGTCAAATCTTGTTGGTTTTGACTATCAATCTCCATTAAAGAAAGATAAGTATAAAGAATGACAATCTTACGCAACAGTTTTATTATAGAAAACATACTATAAAGATATGCATGTAATGTTGAACTCAATACACAATTTTGACAACTCAAGTTGTTCACCGTTAGAACAAGATTGAACTATCATATAGAAAAAAAGATAATGTAGATTTTGATGATAGATGTAAAATGTAATAATTCAATTTGGTCATGTAGTGTTGGGTTAAGCGTTGGGTAGGTGGGTAGAGCAAATCATGCAATGTAGCTTATGTTGAGCATCTAGAAAAGAAAGGATACCATGACAAATAAAAAGTTGTGATTATGTTAACCAATGACAGTCTGGTGATGTGTATATCTGGTTGTGACATGCTGACAATTAAACTGTCAGTTTCATTGGGGCTGATATGTTACTGCCCTACTTTTTTGCCTTCATCTTTTAGGCTGATGACCAGCCTTGCTTCTACTTTTGAAGCTCGTAATAGTGATGGTTTGCCATATAATTTTTATTATGTTGTGTTGAAAAAAGATAATTTTCGGATGTATGAAAGACGTTTTCATTGTAAAATTTTCTTCTCATCATCAGTATGTCCAATCTAGAATATGCATACCAAAGTATTGAATTTTTTGCTCAAAGAATTGGGGGTATTTGACAATTAGAATTTTGGAGCTAAAAGAGAGTTTTTGATCACTTTTAAAGTTTTGACTAGTCAAACACTCTAAAAGGGGTGTTTGGTAAAAGAGAGTTTTAGAGAGAGTTTTGGAATAAAAACTCTCAAAATGAAAAAGCTCCTAATAGGAGCTTTTTCTTTAGAGGATTAGGTAAAAATATGTTCGATGACTTTTTTGCATCTAATAATAATATTACACATGTGTATTAAAATGTCTATATATGTCATTTCCCACAAATAACTTTTAGTAATCAGTTAATTGTTACCAAATACATTTATAAAAAAAGTTGTCAAATCAGCAGTCAAATCTATTGAACAAAAAGTTGAAACTCTAACAGCAAACTCTCAACTCTAACAACTAAATTCTAAACTCTAAACTCTATTTGCCAAACAGGGCCAATAACTTTATGGTTCAATTTAATAATACCTTTAATTTCTTACTAAAACAAAAGAAAAACTTTATGCTATATTATTTATGCTGTTATGGTTTCATTTGCTTGATGTTGGAGTATATCTCTGATGCAACTTCCCATAACTAGAAAACGTTCCAGCTTCATGAGGAATGACTTCCATTTTCCTTTGGTTGAGGTCCAATTTTAGATCTAGAACTCCATTATCTTTCTTTTGGAGAAGCAAGTTTTCTATTTAACTTTATGTTTATGTAACAAGATAGTGCTATAAGGGAGGGGGGCATATAAATTTCTTCACCTTCTTAGGTGCAAATTATTTTATGCAATAATCCAAACAACATAATTTACTATATGCTTCCAAGTAATCTGTTTATATATGTAGATATTTACTCTTAAAGATTGTTAACTCCAATCCGTGCTTTTAGATATGCAAGCTAGGTATAATATATTTGTGGATATGGTCGTGGGTTCGCTTTAAAATTTTGCTTGGGAAAATGAAAGAAATAGGTGTAGATATAGATGTCCACAACATGAATTATATCAATTCTTTTTCTGTCCGGGACTAAAAAACATAGCATCATGTTTTTAGTTGCTCAAGGTATTGAAAGTGATACGATAAACAACAAAAGATCAATATTAAGGCATATGCTATGTAAGTTATATATTGTTTGGAATTTTCTTTCCAACTTTTCTTATCCATTTCTGATTGATGTTCTAGTTTTGTTTTCTGCCTTTTTCTTACGACCCACAGTCACATTGATGAGCAAGCATCAGACATTTACTAAGTGAAGTTTTAATTAGTTTTTCTTGACCTATCACTTGTCAAAAGAGATTTGCTATAACAAAATTGTGTTGATATTTTCATATTTAAATGCCACTTCCAAATTGCCAATACTAAAAAATGCATCCAACACAGTGGTAAAATGGAAAGCTAGTCAGGTGCTTGATGGAAAAGTTTATTCGATGTATGCATTCTTTTAACATGTTTATGTTTCACAATTAGGTATGATTTACTATTAGCAGTTGTCATTTCTTTACAAATTTAATATCTGGCGGAATCTGGTTCCTAGATGAGATTGTGAATTTCACTTAGAAGTTTCTCTCTTATATATATTGGCAGATAGAAAATTTAATTTGAAATTAACCTCCTGTTCAACTTGTGAATGTTCAATTATTTCAATAATTAGAACTGCTAATCACTCCTAACTTTACACTTACTACCACTCTTTGGAGCTACTACTTATATTTTTGTATATTAGCTAAATCTTGTTTTCTCTTGCTTGTTGGCTTTGTCCTTCCCTTAGCTTGGCACTGTTGCTGATGTGTAGAACTTGTAGCATTTGCTTACGTGTTAGAGGTGTTTTACAATTTCAACAATTTAAATAATTGTTGGAATATATTCAGCACTTTAAGAAACTTGATGTAGAATCTTTGTTTGGGTATGCATAATGCGTTAGAGCAAAACAGGTAAACTGTGGAATCATGACCCAATTCAGGTAAAGGCATACCTCAACTGATTACTTTTCGATTCAAAAGTATCTCTCAGTAAACCAAAACTTTTTTACGACAGCTAGTTTCTGCCTGTAATCTCACCTTTACATCTGGAATATTCTTTGTTATTGTAGATGTTAATCTTAATTAAGGAGTTATTGTGGCGGAATGACTAGCTTACAAAAGCTTCCCGCTAATAGCTTCTTTCGAAGGAGGGGGGGGGGGAGGATAGGTTCGAATGATGAATAAATAGCTTCCCTTGATCCACATGCGCAAAGTTTTAGGAGCCTACACCCTCGTCCCTAATTTATTGCTCCATTTCCATTTTTAGGGTCAAAGTTCACAAAAACTTTGACTGTAAAATCTCATTGATTTTAAGAAAAAAAACACTATCAAGTGGGGTCTTGTTAGATTTATCACAACATGTACTATCATATAATCAACATTTTATAATTTTTACTAATGCATAATAAAAGATATTAATGGTGAAACGACCAAGAAAAAGTAAATGGAGCAATGAATTAGGAGTCTCATGTTCAATGATTTAGCATATGTTCGCTTCACCTTAAAAATAAATTTCTATTGAGACAAGTTCAAATAAGTTCAGATCATTTTAACACCTTATATATTAAGCTTCATCAAGTTTAGACAAGTTTCACTAAGTTTAAATAAGTTCGAATCAGATAAGGTGATGATACAACTATTGCTGGCTGCTCTGGTACATTCTGATATCCAACATCAGTACAAAATACATTTGTACAGAATTTATGAGAATTTGATGTTTAGATGTGGTGTAATGTGAATTTAGCCTAGTGGCTACAAAAACAAGCACCAGGTAGTGACTTTGCTTTGGCTTTAAGCTTCAACATTTTTTTTAAATAATTAATATGAAGAGAACAAGCCAAGATTGTAAACATGTGGAATGTTGTTAAGTCTAAACTTTTTAACTGGAGTACATCAAACAAAGAATGTGGATAATGGTGACCTACGCATTTGAAATATTCTACCAAGAAACAATAAGGTTAGGGTTTGTGAAAGTTTTCTACAACTCTAGTGCTGCTTTGAATTTATTCCTTATTTATGGTTCTCGTAAGTCATCTCTAGCTAGTGGGGAATGTTGAGCTATATAGTCGATTATCACTGTTAAGTTCTCCATATAGATGAATTTTTGCTGCACGATAGTGAAAAAACTATGTGGTCTGATTTCCTCAAGGGTTAAGACCTGGTGAGTTTTCCTATTGTTCTAATAATAGCCTAATAGGTCACTTTTGAAATTTGTACCTCTTTCCCCTATAGACATTGGGCATGACGAAAATGGTATAGATGTTTGTGTGTGTATGTTGCATTGTGTCACTTAGATTTTACCATAAATTCTTTCACTCCTAAGTCCATTGGTCAGGATAAAATATATTGTTGGTAATTTTTAGTGTTGGATTATGATGTAGGAGCATGAATATTAAGTAAAGTAGCCAACCTATGCCTTACAAAATTGGAAGTTTTACATAAAAACCCTTCATCAAGCAACATGCAAGAGGCATTGTTGTATGTTAAGCGGTGATGATATGGCAATGATACTCAGCCAACATCGGAAAGAATGATGATTTTAGTAATATCACAAGTTTATGTTCATCTTTTTTATGTAAGATTGTGGGATTTTTAATTATGATGACCATTTGCTATGCTTGCAGTGGCTGTCTTAGCAGATGATACTTTTCATGAATTGATTGTTTTGTACCTTTGTTCCACAATAGCGTCCCTCTTTCTTGTTTGTGTTGTGCCATATTAATATTTGATTTTGTGTGATATCTAAAATTTGTTAGACTACTTGGGTTGAATAAAATATTCTTAATAATTGTTAGAATTGACACTGGTATGTCAAATATCTGTTAAACACAAGAAGAATAAGGGTGCTGAAGCTTTCCCAGTTTGTTGGACTTTCCAGCTCTGTTTTGTCCTTGCGTACTCATTTAGGCTTTTCTTTGTAAATTGGCTGGTGCTAATGTAACATATGAGGAGGATCTAATGACTACGAATATATTGTCTTGTAGTTATAGTATATATTTTTTTCGTGTGCATGGGTGCTTCACATTCATATGCTTGTGTGCCTTGCTTAGTTCAATATCTGTGGTCTTAAGTTCTCAATATTGATAGTGATTGGCTAACTATATTTTTAGTGTTTATTTGATTGGTAATTTAATCTTTAGTGTTTCTTGAATTTGCAAAGATTTAATGAGTCTCTTTCTTGATTTATCTACTTCAACTCGAAATTTTTGTTCAAGTTTTCTGAATGCCTGCAAATTGATTGCACTTCATTGTCTAGTTGCACTTCCCTCCCTCATGTCAAAATAAATAAATGAAGATCCCATTATTGAAATTTTCCCTTATAAGTTTACATGTGTTACACATCCAGCTGTTACTATAGATTTTGAAGCTGTTGCTTTTATTCGTGTTCTGGCAATAATTTTGCATGAAGGTCCCATTATTGTAGTGAAAAAGTTTTATGTCATAGTGTTTGAATTACATGCTTTGAACTTTGAAGAGTTCTGGAGGCAAAAAAGTTAATAATATCATGTAACAACTGTTGATTTGAATATACTTTTTGTGGGGTCTATTGGCCCATGGATTATCTTTCTGTTGGACATGTCTCAGGAATATTGATCTTTTCACTTAGTCCAAACTTCTGATGGTCTACATATCATTCTAATCCATTAACTGTAGTTGATGATGGATCTTTTAAAAAGTGTGGATCACTTCAGAAATCTTTAGGTCGTAGCATTAACCTTTTTTTCTACTGCAATATGTATATAAAGTAAGTGAGGATTGACCATTCTTTAACTCTTGTTCGAGTTGTTATTCTGGTGACAAGACATACAGCTTTCCTGGTGGCGTCTATAGTAACTAGTAGTATCAAACGTGAAATTAAGTTGTTGAAGTGATCATTGTCTTCCATATTGTATGTTGTTGTCCAACCCTTACATTTTGAATGATTCCTTTTTTGTCTTCTGCAATGTTTTAAGGTTTGCAAACGACAAAAGCAATATCATCAACAAATGCAGATGGTTATGTCAGCATTTGATTCAGTACCAGGGCTCAGCAATGCGACTCCGTATATATCACGCTCACTTAAGACTATCTCGAGGCATTTCAGGTGTCTCAAGAATGCGATTGCTGACCAATTGAAGCACATAAAGAGAGCTCTGGGTGAGGACCTATCAAGTCCTACTAGCTTTCTGAAGGGTGATAGTAGTTGTAGTTTGAGGTATGATCAGAGTTTTGCGAAGGTCAAATCTGGTGCTGTTGGTGGGACAGGTCATGTGGGTCACCAAAGCCATGTCTGGAGGCCACAAAGAGGGCTTCCAGAGCGTGCAGTTTCTATTCTTAGAGCTTGGCTCTTTGACCATTTTCTTCATCCGTGAGTTTATGCCTCACTATCATTTTTCTTTATAACAAGCAGATTTTAACTGTGAAGTATTCTACTCAAGTGCGTCTTCATGTTTGCAGGTATCCAACAGACAATGACAAACAAATGCTTGCTACTCAAACAGGCTTGACACGAAATCAGGTAGATCACCTTCACTAAGAAATGGAACTGACAAACCGTTTTTGTTACTTGTTGTTTGGTCTGAGAGATGGGATGATGGTAAGTTTCATGATGGTAACCATTTCCACCTAGTTATTAGTTCTTACCCTCCTCTACTCTATGGCAGCACATTATGTTAAGATCCTTGATTTCATACTTATAAGTGTTTCGTTTTCATAGTGGAACAAAACATCTAATAAAGATATTAATTATTCGTTAAACTTCCCCCCTCTATCTAATTTGATTCCCGTTCCATTCCATGACTTGAACCAAATATCTATTCGGTGTTTCTAATAGTTTAGTCGTGTTTTAGCAGTGTAGCATACTCGTTCAAAAGTTGATTTAACTGTTTTGTTATCCCCTTTTAATTTGTCCTTATTAACCTTATTTTGATGTTCTACTCATGATTCTCTCATATGCCATGTAAACTTGACCTGCCTATGGAATAAAGACATTATGGCTGGTTTAGTAGAGTCATTGCATTATGAGGATGGAGACGTGATGTCGAAACATGTGGAGTATGAGCAGTAAAGAGTAAGTAGGTGTAAAAGTATACATGCACTTGTTGCTTTTACTTCAATATCTTACCATTCGCAAAAAAAGGACAATATAAGATTTAAGGCTGGATTTATAACCTTTATTTTGCTTCACTAGGTGAAGGCATCTCTTGTCTCAGCCATTCTTTTGATATTTGGATCATCATGTTGCTGATTTATATTTCCGAATTACGCTCACTACGCAATTGTTTTTGAAGTTTTATCCAACCCTTTCTCTTCCATTTCCAATGTCTTACTTGTTTGGATATTCACCTTTGGCCTTCTACCCCCTTGGAAGTTAAAGCCAACTCTTGTAAGTAGGACAAAATCATGAGAGGCTCGAGCAACATAAATACATCTACTTTATATCTAAACTCCATGTGATTGCAATCTTTACACGTAGTTTACAGCGACATGATTTTGAAGTGATGTTCTTCTTCGTAATCTGATTTATATAGATTTGTGGTAGTTTATTTGGCCACGTAGGCATGGAACAGTAGTATACTTAAATATGACCATTTTGTAGCAAACAATTAACTACGAAGATCACATTGCATCTTAACATTATTGACTTGGTAGGAAAAACACTGGTTGAAGCTTTCAAAACCGAATAAGATAGGGAGTTACAGAACATTTCTTGGAGACATGAGATTGAGAAACATTATCATTTTCTTGTTACATGACTTGTATCATTAAAATGTTGAGTGCAATGCTTCAAAATAGTTGAATTAGGTTTATGTTTACTTGTTAATTTATTTTTTGACTAATAGTTGGCAGTAGTGGCCTAGTGGCCAGTGGATTTGTGTTTTTTTTTTTTTTTTTTTTTTTTATCTTTTTACTTGAGGCTGATATCCATTGTTGAAGCATGATTTTTGTAGCGGGCCATATCTCCCACTTCCCAATATTTGTGTTTTTTTCTCTTTTGGCACTTGGTTTATTGACAGAAAGCCTATTTTACAACAAGGAGAACTTTCCGCGGTTACCATAAATAATGTTCTAGAGTGGCCACCAAACTTTAGGGTTATTTAAAAAAATGCCAAATAAGTGAGGGTCATTTTAGAGCGAAGCCTACAGTTCATGGCTACCCTATATAATTTCCCATAATGTAATAGCATTCTGTAATTCATACGAATAATATGCGGCAGTAAGCTTACAATTTGTATCACAATGCCCTTCTCAATTCTTGTTGACCTCCTCCAAATAATCAAATAAATGTTTGGTCATGCAAAAATGGATGCAGGTGTCAAATTGGTTCATTAATGCGCGAGTACGGTTGTGGAAGCCTATGGTGGAAGAAATACACACACTTGAAACCAAAGGTTCATCACGTTCTGAACTCAATTCAAACAACAGTGTAATGTCAGTCATTGCTAAAGATCAACAGGCAGCAGTTGCCAATGAACCAGACTTCAAACTACCTCAGAATCTGGCGTGTGATAAGCAGTTGGTACCATCAAGTTCCTTGGAACGATCAAGAGGTGACACAAAGACGGAGCATCTATTTCAAAAGTGTTCGAGGATTGAAAATCATCAGGTTCCCTCCAACATGGATAGTTCGTACATCGATTTTTTGCCTTACCAAAGGTGGAGGCTTGAACAAGGAGGGATTGGTGCTGTTTCACTTACTTTAGGTCTAAGGCATGGTTCAGAGACAACTCACCCGCAACTGCAACACCAATTCCTTCCCCAAGGCCCAAGGGATGCCTTTTGGAGGTCATGTTATTCATGATTTTTCAGGCTAAGCCATCTTGCAAAAAATTTGTAATGACGGTGCACTTTGGAAATTAGCAACTTCTAGAAGGGTGGAGGTATAGTGTGTTTCAAGGTCAGTAGTCTATGGAACTGCTTGTGCATAATGTTTCGAAAGTGGTAGACGCCTTGAGGAGGAAGAACAAATGAAGTTCTACTTTGGAGTCAGTACACTAACTTCAAGGTAGATACCCTATTCAGATTTCAAGCTTACTTACCTTGTGAAGAAATTCTCTTAGTGGATAGGTTAAAAGGGATAAAGATGGTCAGAAGGATCTCTATTTAGTTTCCATGTTAGGTTCTGTAGTTGTAAAAGTGGAAGGTGTCAAATTTATGTCAAGGTAATAGGAGGTTGCTCCTCCCTAAAAAAGGAAAGAAAAAGAAAAGTAAATGAGGTTGCTAATCAATTTTTTTGTAGTCCTCGAATGAGTAAATTGTATCCTTGGAAATGGATTTTTTTGCTTGACACATTCGTTTCTGGAATACGAGAAGGTTACTTGCATGTTGTGGACTAAGTGGTTAATTGTTAGTGTCTAAGAGGCTATTTGATTAGATAAATAATAGTAGTAGTCTAGGACTTTGGAGCAGTGGGCTAGAAATCAGTAATTTGGTTTATTGACTCATTGTAGATGTTGGTATGAAACGTGGTTGAGTGCAACTTTTATATACTCGGGTGTACTATGTGTATGGTGCTTCTAAAATTACATCTTGCTCCTTTGGAGTTCTCTTCACTGTGCTTTTATTACTTATTTGGAGTTTTGCAAATAGAAAATGAGCAAGAAAATAGTTTATTTTTTTAAAAAAAAAAATCCTCTGGGTTGCCCTCGTAAGGCTCCATATAGAGGTCCATTACAAGCCATACATCCCACAACCCTCCTCCCCTCTTAAATCCCAAGCAAATGCTTGGGTGTACAGTTTTGGACCGGGGCTAGAATGGAATGGACCGGGATCGGGACCGGGCCGAAATGGAATGTACCGCACCGGATTGGAAAATTTCGGTCCGGTCTCTGGTCCATAAAAATTTATGATTCTAGGTTCCGGTTCAGTCCGGTCCACACCTGGAATTTTCCAGTCCAGACCGATGGACCGAAAATTCTATTTTTTCTAGTAAAAAAAAATTTATGAGTTAAAAAAAGTTTAAAAGTTAGAAAGTTAAAGCCTAAACTTCATTGCCTTTAGGTTTATTGCTTTAGAATTATTAAATTTTAATACTTCCTCCGTTTTTTTGGACATGTTACACTTTGACATGTTACCCTATTCACAAATTTCAGTTTGACTATCGTTTGTGATTTTTACGTGAACAAAAATATAGTCATGTGGGATCTTGTTAGATTCATCTTAATATGTATTTTTTAATATGTACTTTTTATAATTTTTACAAATATTAAATTAGAGATATATGTCCTCAAATTTTACATTGACATGCGTGAAAAGTGAAAGTATTGGATTAGAGATATATGTATTTTTATATAGTGGAAAAAAAACAAATCTTTCTTTGTAGAACTTGTGTATTGTCTGCCGAACGTTCCCAACAATTCCAAACTATAGACAGATAACAATTTTACACTCAACCTATTAGTTCGGTAGTTCGGTGAAGATACTCCTAACCATTGGAGGCTTTTAATTCTTGGAGTATTATTGATGTCTTAGGCTATGCCAGTTTACCTTATTTTAGCAGTTAATTTTCATTTCAAAAAATATCATGTAGATTATACTATTAGCGGCATAATTAAGATTCGGATCAGAAAAAAACAGATAAATTACATTTATTTTCTAATGTACTTTACTCCATCCGTTCTTTTTTTTTTTTTGCGAGGCAACCTAAATCATTAACATAAAATTCATTATCCCATTTGCTAAAAGTACTTGTTATACATTGCTCCAATTACATGATCTTGATCAAACAGTAAATGAATTTACCGATTCAATATCTTCACTTTCGAGAATTCTTAAAACTAATACTAAAATTGGATGTCCAACTGTGTTTTTATATATTTGGAATCTTTTCCCTTTCAACAAATATCTTTTCACGTGTAAAAAGATAAGCATTACAACCGAAAAAGAAACAAACTCTCAAGTATATAAGTTTATTCATGTCGAAGAAGACATTGAAACAACATTAAAAAAAAAAAAATATAGATTGGGAATAATAAAAACATTACCATTCTCGGCTTGGAGGACCTTGATACCAATATAATCTCTATTCTATAAGGCAACTATAGGGGGACACCAAAATATAAAATCCCTCTTTTGCCCTTACTAAATAAAACAAATTACATAAATAAAAACTAGCAAGTAACTACTTTATTATCCCTAAAAAAAAAGAGTAATTGTTTTATTAAAAACAAGCAACACTGTGGAAGTAACAATTTACAATCCACATTATCCAAAAAAATAATTTGAATTAAAAAAAAATCCCTAAATTGATGGTGAATAATTGTGGCATGCATTTTACAATTTTCAATTTGAAAAAACAAAACACAAAACACAAATACTCGCTTCTTCACTTCTGTAATCTTATTGCTCTCCTTCTACCTCTACATTGATGATTAAGATAATTAGATGATTGATTAAGATCTTGCACAAAAATAATCAAGTAAGTATATTGATTTTATTTTTCGATACAGTCATACATGTAACAAAACTGACATTGTTTTCTGGTATGATTTGTTTAGGAAATAAAGAGAAAGAAGACACATTTGGCAAATATTGTAAACAACCAAGAAAAAGTCAGGAGTTTGAGGAATTTTATCAAGAAAAGTGCAATTAGCAGGTATTTCTTGATGACATTCAATTGTAAGTAGTTTGTTTGATAAATTAGGAAACAACCAGAAAATGTAACATTTCATATCAAACTAAAAAAACCAAAATGTAAATTTTAAGAGTCGTAATTTTTTTTGGCAAGGAACATTCCAAATGAAAGTGTTCCCACAACCCTGGTCTTTCTCTCAAAAGTCTCAAACATACCCAACAACATACAAAACAGTAAACACATATTATAATTTCATATTAATTCGCAAACTAAAACTTTGTACCATATTAATTCTTTGATTTTCAGTTCAAACATAAATATCTCAATGATACCATTTCAAATTTAATTGTCGAAGAAGAATTTGAACTCGCAAAACCCTGAAATTTGAGTTTAGGCGACAAAGTTAAGAGATAGAGAGGAGTGAGAGACAACACATTGAGTTTCGGATTTCTGAAAGATGGTAGGGTGGAAGGCGGTGTTTTGGGTCTCACGGCGGTGGTGGAAGCCATAGACTGATACTGATGGAGTTGGTTTCAATGATGAAGGAAGGAAAAAAAAAAACTGGGAAAATGGTTTGCAATTGCATTTCGTGTATTGTATTGTATTGTAATGTTAAGGTCCCAAGTTTAATCAATTAAAGTAAGCACTTTTATTGTTGGCTATTGTATAATTTTTTCTTTCTTTTCATGACTCTTCACAGATATGCTATAATTCCCACCCTATGACTGAAAATTTTAGAGATTTAAATTGACATTGATATATTATACACATTATAAATGGAAAGGATTGCACTTTTAATTAATAAAAGTTGTCTGTTGAGATAGCTAGAACTAAGCTTATTGTCATTGTCATTGTCATTTACACTTTGAATGTCTTTGATATATTATGATAGACGTGCTTTTTTGGTATAACATGTTTCTCATTAGCTGCATTATTCTTCATTATTCATGACTTTTTTTAATTTTAAAAAATCATGTTTGAGATTATTTTGCGTAGAAGTAAATAAAATTTAAAATGCTAAAATCTTCATAAACAGATTATACACATGTAAAATTTTTTTTTTTTAAAAAGTAAATACACATGTAAAAACATTTTTTTTTTTGAAAGTAGAAACACATGTGAAAACATTATTATTGTAAAAGTCATGATAGTATATAAAAATTATAAAAACAATAGATAATTATATTGATAATTTATTTTATGTGATTTCACACGCATAGCGTGCATATAAGGCTAGTAGTATAAGAGTAAAGTAAATGCTCAAATTATGGGGAGATAAAACCTATGATTCAAAACATGATATTGTGGCAGAGAGTGACAAAGCTTAAATAAGGCACATGAACAAGCATTTTGAAGAAGCAATTTATATGATGCCGAGACGATACACCATAGTATCTATATATAATTATGAATGAAATATTACTAGATGAGAAAGAAGGATTTACACATGATTTTTATTGACCAAGAAAATGCTAAGATACCAAGAAACATGCTTTGATAGACAATGTCAAAGAAGGGTACACCACATAAATTTATAAACTTTAGTCTAAGTATATGATCAATCGGAGCATGAAAGTAAGAAAAACAGTTTAAGGCTTATATTCTTTGCTCATTTGTTGACCTAGACAAAGAAGGCGATGATATATTCTCATCATAAGGTGTTCATGCAAGGATAGTAGACAAACATATTATGTATCTACAATTATTATCATTATTGTCCCCGTCTTCTTCTTCTTTTTTAAAGTAGGTTTTCCTTCCCTTTCAGCTTCCTCTTCTTCTTCTTCTTCTTCCTCTTCCTCTTCCTCTTTTTCCACAAATTGTGATGTTTATATCAAATAGTCAACCTTATCAGCGAAAGGACGTGAATATTTCAGGATTAATGCTAATCCAATGTCTTCAAGCAAATACAAGCTAATAAAGTTCCACCAAGATCCAAATTTGATAAACAAATCACATGAACCACGGAAAAAACTATATCAATAACTAAAATATTTTATCCCGACCATAATTTGCGTACCAATGTGTGTCACTTTCTTTTATTGGTTGATTATAATGTTACTTATCATGTAATCTAATCAAATAGAGTGGCACTCACATGCTCGTTGATAGATTGGCACTCACATGCTCGTTGAATACATATCTAATGAACCATAAATGAAACAAATAGGCTTGAATTTCGCATCTAAGGACGTCAATTACTGATAAATTCCGCTAATTGTAATAAGCTAAACCTATTTTTGTGGCTCTTGATGATCAAACTAACTAATTGAACTATCACAACTAATTGAAAACTAGATTGAATCCAATTGTAATAAAGATAAAAAGTATGAAATGAAATCAATGATTAAAGCACTACGGTATTTACCATATAATATAACCAATAAACAATATTCAAATAAGGGGATACACAATAGGAAAAATTGTCAAGAATAAACATTTACCCCGTCTGCTAAAAGTAAGTCAATCTTTTGGTTATCCTCGAATAAGCTAAACTTTAACAACTATTTGTTTTTAACAAGTCATGACCTGTAATTAACTTCTTTAACAGGTTAAATTTCCTCTCTTCTTACCTCCCACCACCATCACCCAACCCCTCTATCTCTTCCTCTTCCCCCTAACACCAACCAACCCCCCAAATACGCCTGATCGTTGTTGCCAGAGCCTCCCAACCGCCGCCAACACCACCAATCAGCCAACAAGCAAAACAACCACCTCCGCGAAGCCACCGACCCCCACCCTCCACGATCCCCTAAACCACTTAACCACCTACAAACCCCACCATAAATCCCACCTACTAACTCAAAACAACCTAACCACCTCCTCGAACCACCCCTCCCACCACGTACAAAACCACACCCTCAAAAACCACCACAAACACTGCCTGAAAAACCTCTAATCATCTATATAAACAACCCTAACCATCCAATAAAATAACCCAAACACCCTAAGAGAGATAGAGAGGTGGTGGTGATCAGATATACGCTGGTGGACGGCTTCTTGTGGAAAATTTCGTGGTGGGTGGGTCGTGGGCGTCACTACGCGAGTGGGTTCGACGAGGTAGTGGTGAGAGGGTTAGGCGAGGGGTGGGGAAGGGGTGTTGGGTGCTGGTGGTGGGTCAGGAGCTTCACGTTAGCTGTTGCAGAATTTCCAAATGCAAGGGGCAATGAATGCCTTACCCAAGAGGATTCTCTCGCATTTCATGGTCAAAGTCTCAAATTTAGCCTAAATATGAGGCAACAGTGAACATTAACAATTTAATAAGGTATTCTGCCAAATAAATGCGATCGTAGAAACTAGAAATTTAAGCCATGGTTGGGGTCCTTGGGGATGACCAAGGAAAGGACAAGAAGAGAGGGTAGAGAGAGAAAAAAATTTAAAATTGACCCGTTGAACCGGCAACGAGTTATTTGACTTGTTAAAAATTTAAATGTATCAAAGTTATTTTATTCGAGGATAATCAAATAGTTGACTTATTTTTAGCGGACCGCACAAAGGTTGGCTTATTCATAACAATTTTTCCTACACAATAATGGGATCAAATTGAGGGGAAATCATTCATATGCTTTCTAATTACTTTCTCATGCTAATTAGAGAGGCTAAACTCATTGATAATAACCTATTTTCATGGTAAGACAACTAGTCCAGCATATGCATAACTCATAATGATGAATATCAAACTACCTAGACTAGAAAGTCCCAATTTCACGGTCCTTCAAATCTAGCAATTAATCTAAGTCTACCCATGGCTAACGGTGAAAGTTCGGTGTACAGTTTGGATTTGGGCCTAGTCCAATCCAATCGAAAGAAAATTTGGATTTCAATTTTCCAATCCGAATCCAAACCAATCAAAGTTTGACTCCAAACGATTCCAATTCGAATTTTCAGACACTAGATCAGACCCAATTTGATATATCTAAAAATTTAAACTATATTCTTTTGATGAAATAAATTAGGTGCGAGCATCGAAATTAAGTGTTCGATAATAGAAGTAATTCGTAAGATCCCATAAAAGTCAGTAATAACAACTAATAATTCATACAAACCCAAAATTTTTATCGAAAACACTTAAGCCTAAAGCCATATATACCAATATATAATATTGGACTTATTTGCTATCTGATTACTCCCTCCGTCACTAAATAGAGTTTTCATTATTTCATTTATGTTTGTCCCAAATAGATTTCCCATTTCCTTATTTGGTACGTCTCAAACAATTAAAATATTATTTAGCTTTCACTTTATTATATTACCCATTTTCCCCACATTCTCTCTCCTCAATAAACAATCACCATAACAAAAATCGTCTATAGGGGCAAGATACATTTACCTCTAAAAACGAATATGTAGCCTCTAATTACTTTTTGAAGCAAATTAGTGGTTGCCTCTAATAAGTCCGTCGCTAATATATGGTTGCCTCTAAAGGCCCCTTTTCAGACAATATAAATTGTTGCTTCTAAAAAGCTCTACATTTAGAGGCAACCATATATTTTGCCTCAAAATATAATCTGAGGCAATGTTAAAAATTGCTTCTAAAAACCACATATATTTAGGGGCAACTATATAATTTTACCTCAAAATATAATTTGAGGCAATGTAAGAATTGCTTCTAGAAACCACATTTATTTAGGGGCAACTATATAATTTTACCTCGAAATATAATTAGACGAAATATAAATAGTTGCTTCTAAAAACTACATATATGTAGGGGCAACCATATAATTTTGAATCAAAATATAATTGCAGGAAATGTCTTATTTTTTCAAATAATGATATTTATATGCGAATTGAGACTTTAGATGCGCCGAAAATAATCTAGCGCATCATTTCACTCATTTCCGAGGATGATCACCTATAAGAAGTAACCTGAATAATATTACAAAAGTAAACTAACAAATTTCATGTAAATCGAAGATTAATTAACTCAAGCAATATTATCAACCAAAGGCGAACAAACTATTGTACAATGTCTACTAAATAAAACACCATAGGCCTTGTAACAACTTGCAAGCCCCAAACTGACAAAACCACAAAAATAACAAAAACTACCGAAGTCAAAACAAGTGAACATTGGTTTAAAATATCATAACAAACTTCATATCACACAACAAAAAAGTGGAGATCAGCGGGAAGACCAGTCAACACCAACGAGCAGCGAAAGACAGCAGCAACACTAATGAGCAGAACAAAACAACAGCATGGCGCTACCATAGTGTATCAACTTCAATTTTTAATTGTTAATTAATACAACTAAGATCCCACTTATGATTTCTCCTTAATATATACTTGTGCCCAAAAGAAATGGGAACTCTATTTAAGGACGGTGGGAGTATATTGGATTTCTGGAACCAATCACCTCAATCCAAAGCAATCGAAAAATCCAAAATTTCAGAAAAACTCAATATGAATGCAAACCAAACATAGTTTGAGTCTAACATAACTTACTAATTCGATTTGGATTGCAACGGATTTCGGTTTGTATTCGAATAAATTTAACCCCTACCCATGGCTTCATTAGTTGATCCTTCACCAAGGGAGTTGATGTATAGTTAATTTACTTGGATTTTTAATAGTTTTTAGCTGATTTTGTAATAGGTATTAAGTTATTTTAGGCTAATTTGCTTATATTTTCCTTAAAGTTCTGCAATACTCCTCCTTTGTGCATTGTCTTTGGGTGTTTGGTTTTTTTTCAGGATTTGGGACAATGCTTGGAGGACATTCCCACAAACCCGAGGCAAGGAATTGAAGAAACAGGGCATTAAAAGGCTCGAAAGAGGAGAAAAAGAAGAGTAAGAACAGACCCGAGGCCCCGGTTGTGTGACCCACCCAAGTCAGCCAAGGGGAGCAGCCCATTTCTTCTTGATAAGACGACCTGCCCGTGTCGGTTAAGTGACCCGTCCGGGCTATCTGACCCGAGGGCTCGGGTTGACATGAGCCGCCCAAGTCAGAGCCAACCAATTTCCTTCCTGATGAAATGACCCGCCTGTAACGCCCCGACCTCTAATTCTCTATCTAAGACGACCTAATTAGCAGCGGAACACCTATTTGGTCGAGGCATTACATAATGGTATCAGAGCAAACGGTTCTGAACCATAACATTTAACCCCATGGTTTTACGCTAAATAAAAATGATTAAGTTATAAAAAGGATTTAAAGACGTAGTGATTAAATTATAGATAAAATAAGGAATTATGGTTAGAAAATAAAAATCGAGGTAATTAAATGGAAAAGTAAAAATAGGTGTAAAATATATAACGAGTGTGAGCGTAGGTTACGGGAAAAGGGAATTATTTTACGATTTTATTTCAACCTAACTGTAATTTGACATGCAGAATGTCGACCATTAACGTCAACAACGATGTTACTAGTGGTGCTGAAAATGTGCACGTAGAGGATGTACATGTCGAGGATGACCATGATGACGATTATGAACCTTTAAACAGAAATGCAGAAATAATGGAAAGATTGGAAAATATGAGCACTATGTTAGCAAAGTTAATCCAAGAATCTCAGAGGAAGGTAGTTACAAATGAAAATGAGAGCGCTATGATGTTCAAGAAATTCTCATCTCTTAACCCACTGTCATATGATGGTAAACCTGATCCAGTGGAGTTTGAAGATTGGATTAATCGCATTGATCAGCTGTTTGAAACCTTGCAATGCCCTGAGAAATGGAGAGTAGATTTTGTTGTGTTTTATCTCACGGGTCAAGCAAGTTTATGGTGGAAGATTGTTAAGGAACATAAAAATGAACCTGGGTTCGGATGGAGCAAACTCCAGGAATTGACGCGAGATAAGTTTTACCCTCCATCCCTTAGGAAGCAGAAAGAAGATGAGTTCCTTCACTTACAACAAGGTGCAATGAGTGTTTTGGAGTATGCTAATAAGTTCGTGGAACTATCGAGGTTTGCACCCGAGTTGGTGACTAGTGAGCCGTCAAGGATGAACCGTTTTGAGCGAGGTCTTCAGCTCAAATATCAGGATTGGTTGGCATTTCACAGATTCACTTCTTATCAGGATATGGTTGATGTAGCTGTTAATGTGGAGCGATTTGTATTGCTTCGGGAGTCTCATAATAGTAATTTTAAAAGGAGGAATAAGGGGAGGAATGATAATCAAGGAGGGACAAAAAGGCCTAATTAAGGGAGTCAAAATTCCAGGAGAAATGATGGTGGCCAATCTGGTTATAGGGTTCAAGGTTATCATGGAGGTAACCAAGTTCAAAATAACTATAGGGCACCTACGAACAAACCTCAGGAATGTGCCAAGTGTGGAAGCAAGAACCATACAGAAAATGAGTGTCGTGTTGGCTCGAATGCTTATTATAGATGCGGGAGCCGTGACCATTACTTCAGGGATTGCCCTAAGTCACCTGGAGTGAACAATACCATTGGAGGAACATCTTTAGCTGGTACTGATCGTCGCCGAAACAACAACACCGCTGGAGCAAGCCGTAATCCACCACGACAAGCACTGACAGGAAGAGTCTATGTCATGAGGCAAGATGAGGATGAGGATAATGACACTGTTATTACCGGTACCTTCTCTATCCACTCTTTACTGCCCACTTTCTATTTGATTATGGAGCTTTACATTCCTTTATTTCCCCATTGTTTACCAAAAGCCTGAAATTGCAATCATCATGTGATTTTCCGTCTATGAATGTTGCGCTGCCTACTGGTGAAACTGTTAAATGTAGATTCATCTATAGTAGTTGTCCAATTTTCTTGGGGAAGGTTGAGTTTTTAGTTGACCTTAATAGAGTTTGAGTTATCTGAGTTTGATGTGATTTTGGGGATGAATTAGTTGACCAAATATGAGGTTGACATCAATTGTGTTAAGCAGAGTGTGACCCTTAAAGCACCTGATGGGCGTAGAATTTCATACCAAAAGATTGTAAGAAAACCACAAATCCAAATTGTTTCCGGGTTGAGAGGTCAAGAGGTGCCTGAGTTTAACTGTTTTGGGTACCTATGTATTGTCATAGACTTAAATGCCCCTAAGGCCTAAACCTTCCATAGCTGATATACCTGTGGTTTGTGAGTACCCAAATGTGTTTCCATATGAGATACTTGCTATGCCTCCATAAAGGGAATTAGATTTTAGCATCAAGATAATCCCAGGATCAGCCCCTATTTCTAAGGCACCCTATAGGATGGCCCCAACCGACTTACAAGAATTGAAGAAACGATTAGATGAGTTACTTGAAAAGGGATATATTCGACCGAGTGTGTCACCTTGGGGAGCCCTAGTTTTGTTTGTGAAGAAAAAGGATGGAAGTTTGAGGTTATGTATTGGTTATCGGGAGTTGTAGACACCAAATTATGATCCCCTGTTGTGCATAAAATTTTAAAATAAAGATTTTGAAAAGAAATAAAAATAACGAAAACCGTCATGCATCATGGAGAGCGCGCCCCGTCAAAGGCACGTTTCGCCCCGGAACTCGAGTTTCATTCCATCGTATGGGTTTATCCATTTTCGCGTTTTAGTCATACAATTCCGGCTTAGAAATATAATTGTTCGTAAGTCGTAGTCAATAACTACAACCACCGGTTTAATAAAATGATTCGTAGTATAATCATGTTCGTCTTTACTAATTTGACGAGTTTTCGTTAATTGTTTTAAGTTAGTTTTTTTCGAAAAAACAGAAAAAACGAGTCGCAATTAGGCGCCGGAGTTTCAATCGTCTCCCAAAACCAATAGTAATCAGTTTTCTTGATGGTCAAGTCATTGTTTATTGGATAAAGAATAAGAATATATTCTTTAACCACCAATCACATTCTTTTATCCATTAGGTAAGGAATAAAAATCATGAAAAAGAAAAAGAATAAGAATCAAATCCAAAGTGTAAGAGCCAAGAATCCGATTTTTTTTCGGAAGATTCGAACTGTGAGCTAGGCACATGAACATGCGCCCAGCGCACAACAGGTTCTTGCGCCAGACGCAGGCATGTGCGCCAATCGCACGGTGTTGTGTTTAGCGCAGGACTTTACGTTAAACGCAGTTGGTCCAGTCCAGTCAACACTTTTTTCACGTTTTCTAATGCATTTCTACGTATTAGGATGTATTTAGGAAAGAATATTTTCTGAAAATCTGATTTTGCTTCATTAATGAATAAATCTAAAGAGAATAAGAATATTTGTATTTCCAATTAGATTTGATGATGTCATTAGGGTGGTGTCATTAAGATGATGTCATTAAGGCAATTTAGGATGGAAAAAAATCAGATTTTTTGGGTGAAAAATATGATTTTTTACCTTCTTCAAACCCTAATTCACCATCTCATTTCCTATAAATACCCCTCATTTTTTTACTTGAACATACAACAATTTCATACAACTTCATTTAACTGTACTACTCTCCTCCTCCTTAATTTCTCCATCTAAGCAAAAGTTATAATTAGCAAGTAAATAAGTTCATCAAAAGAAAGACACAAAAAGATTTTAAGTTAGTAATTAAGTGGATTTAGAAACTCACTTAGAAATTAAGAAAATCACAAAAAAGGTAGAAAACTTTGCAAAAAGGAAGTGCACTATTGAGCTAGCAAGGTAAAGTTGAAGTTCCTGTTATTTTTTCTTGATTATCTTCTTAATCACCTACTAACTTTCTCTTTGTTTCTGCTTATCATTTTTTAAATTTTTGGAGTGATTTGGGTATGTGGAAGTCATAATAAGTTCACAACCTTAAATCACCCCACCTAGAATTGTCAACTCTAATGGGGAGACTCTTAGGAAACAATGTGTTTATGTGATTTTTCTTAATCAAGTTGTTTTTCATCACCAAAAACATGTTTTCATAAAAAAATTCAAGTAGAGTAGTGCAGAAACATCTCCATAAAAAGAAAATGTGATGCTGTAATTGTGGTCAGTTTAATTTTGTATTTCATTTCATTTTTCGTCTACATTAACTAAATATTTTGTATGATATAATATTTTTCCTATGAATTTCAAGATGTTTCCAGAAACTGGGTTTTGGAATTTCTAAAAAACGAATTTTGTATAATTAAAAATCATAAAACTTTGTTGTGCAAAACTGATTTTGTCCGGTACCACATAAGCTTGTCTTCTTAATAAAGTTTAAAATAAAATCATCTAGATAAAACTCAAAACTAACAATTTAAATTAGACATCAGTAGCTTTCCAAAAATATAAAAATCATGTTCATATGAATTTTATACAATTTTATATCATTTTTACAAAAACGTTCATGTAAATCACTAAATTTCAGAAAACTGATTTTCTCTTCAGTTAAGAAAATGAATAAAAAAGGGTCTGAAAATTTCTAGTCTAGTCCTTCAAAGTGTCTAGAATGTTCATACCAAAATTTACTTCAATATAAGTTCAAAAAGTTGGATTTAAAAGAACAAGTTGCATAAAATTTCCGGTTTTGGCATAAAATTCACCATAATTCGAGTTGTCATTAAAAGCTTATAAAATTTTGACACAACATAAAGAACTCATTGACCTATCTGTAGGTGTATCACATGCTTAATTTTACGCTTTCTATAGAAATTTATTATTTTTACAATTCAGTACAAGGACAAAATTGCAATCGGAAAAATGAAATAGAGTGATTAACTCAAGTTTCATAAAAAAATGTTTTCTTTTCATACGGAAATGTTAATTAAAAATTATGAAATTTTAAGTTTCTCTTAAAATGGTTCATTTTTATTATGTAAATAAAAATCAATAAAAATGGTCATAAAAAATCAAAATCAAAGAAGTTAATTAATCTTTAACTTTCACAAATTCACAAATAAACTTGAATTCCAAAGCCATTCAATAGGATGAAGATCAAGGAGCATCATGGTGAAGATCAAGATTGAAGATTGTATAGATCATAGAATTTATACATTTTTATTGTACTAATAGTTTCTTTGTAAATAGTTATTACATCACTCAGTTAATGGAAAAATATGGAGATGTTTATGCATAATTTTCATAAATAATTCCACAATTATTTTTAATAAAATGAGCAACCAATGTTACAAATGTTGCACTTTGGGCCCAATATATCATAGTATATGAATTAAATGACCCAATCTCAATTAAGAGGAAAAATTGCAAATCAAACTAAGTTACATTGTATAATGATCCATCTTACATTTTAAAATTTGTTCTCCATCTTCAAATGGATCAATTATATAATTTGACATAATTAGAAAGGTAATTATGATCTCCTAATTGATTTTAGGCCATTTCACGTGTCTCACTATAAATGGCCAAATTTGAATTAGCCAAACACGACTCCAAGTTTAATCTCAAATTAATCACTTTTTTTTCTCAAAAATGACTTAATAATCTTCAATTAATATTATTTTAAAAAAGCCTTCAATTAGGAAGCAAACCTCTTTTCCTAAGACCGCTTGAAAATTATAAACGTGATCAGTAATATAATTGAAGTGATTATTTCAATCTTGAAAATTTGATCACTAAGTAGGGTGATTACTTTCCTCCTAATTAAGTATAATCACTAATTAGGGTGATTATCTTAAACCTTGGTTAACCACTAATTAGGGTGATTAGCTTAACCTTTCATCATATTTAATCACTAATTAAGGTGATTATTCTAACCTTCCTTTTAATCGCTAATTAAGGTGATTAATTTAATCTTTCATATTTAATCACTAATTAGCGTGATTATCTTAAACCTTAATATTCGTTAATTAGGGCGATTATTTTTCTCATTTAATCACTAATTAGAGTGATTATCTTAAACCTTAATAATCGTTAATTATGGCAATTATTTTTCCTATTTAATCACTAGTTAGGGTGATTATCTTAAACCTTAAATAATCACTAATTAGGGTGATTACCTCATTCCTTCCTTATTAATCACTAATTAATGTGGTTATCTTAATCTTAATCACTAATTAAGGTGATTATCTTAACCTCGTTTCAATCGCTAATTGGAGTGATTACCTCATTTTCCAATAGATTTGTTTAATTCTAAAGGTGAGTTATTCATAATCTATTTCCTTTTCTTCCCCAATGGAATTGGCCATTTAGGGTGGGACATTAGCTCGAACTACGATGGTTTTGATCCATGAGTGGATTCCAATCCTAGAATGATTGGTACGTAGTGCAACTTCAGTGTTCAAACCTACCATGCACAAATGATATATTGGTCCTAAATAAAAAAGGTTGATGTGTTTATGTGCAAACTATGTGATTTTCTTTCTTTTGAATAGCCATGATTACTTTAAAATAGAAAATAACGCATTTAGTAAGAACCCGTTATGTAGAATGGAAGAGGAGAACGAGTTCCAGACGTTTGCACCTCTTGACCTAAACCCCGAACCCTATCTCATGGTATGAAATACCAATTTTCAGAAAGCATTATCCATATGAAGTCATCGTCGTTTTAAATGATATTTCTTGAAATTGATTTTAAAATGCTTTATTAAATAAATCTGTCCCTATTCAGATATTAATAGGGTGGCGACTTCGAAGTTTTCTCAAACTCATAGTCCAATGAGAGACTTTTGTGGGATTCAGACCATTAATTAAGACAGTAAAAAATCGGGTACCACAAGCTGACGATTCCACTGGGGACTATAATTCCATTTGAAGTATATGAGGTTTAAACCTAAACAATGCGTTATTTTCCATATGTATATATAATAAAAAGTTAATCATGGCTATTCACAATTTAATTTTTGTATATAGCATGCTTATGTGAAAATTACGTGTGCTTGGTAGTTTATCGATCCATACACGTGCACTCTTTTTAACCATTTTCTTATTAGGTTTAATACCTCTGTCTATTGGCAAGGGTCAGAATTTTAGAATGACAAATTAATGAATTAAGGGCGTAAAACCTGCATCCGCGAGCTATTGCGACCGACTCTGTCAGGAGCGTCCACCCTCAATGGACAAAATGGAAGTGACTCGAGGCCACTTTAACATAATCTCTCCTTAAATGAATCACCTTTTAGTTGACTTTTAGGACACAAGGATCAATGCACAAATGTCTTTTATTTATTTCAGTTATTGAATAATGTGAAAAAATTTCAAAAATTCCTCAGTCTGTTTTCAGTCGGTCATAAGTTCAGTAATCATTAACTGTAGCTGAATTGCTGCCGAAATGATTATTGAAATATTAAGAGTATTCTTGTTTATTTATAAAAAGTGTCATAAAAAAAATGTGTGTGCTCACCCATTTTTTTTTAAAAAAAAACTCACATTTAATTCAAAATTCTTTTCATTCAAATTGGTTTTTCAAAAACAAAATTGATTTTTAAAAGAAAAAATCCTGTTTTGAAAATATAATCGCAAAATAAGACAAAAAAATTGAAAAATATGAAAAGAGTCATAATCACGAGTTCAAAACGTGTCATGTTTAGGAATTAGAATGTAATTAAAACGTATGGTTTAAAAAAAAATTGCTAAAAAAAGCAAAAAGAAAAAAAAAAACTGTGTCAAAAAGATAAAATCAAAAGGGAAAATTGTTTTCAAACCAAAAAAAAGGGGAAATTCTTCCATTTCCTGCTAAAAACATATATAATGAAAAGTCATTGACTAACATTGTTAGTGTGTACATTTCAGGTACTTCAAATTAGTCTAATCCTAAGAGGTGGAACAGACGTATTTAAACAGGAGAATACATGGCCTGGCGCCTAACAAACTGAATTCGGAAAAAGGTTGAGAAGAACCCGAATGCTTCACATTAGTCTAATCCTAAGAGGTGGAACAAACGTATTCAAACAGGAGAATACATGGCTTGGCGCTCGACAAACTGAAGTATGAAAAAGGTTGAGAAGTACCTGAATCATTTAATTGCTTTTATATTGTACTTTGTAGCTAGAGAAACGTGCGACTTGATTCCCTAAAAAAAAAATTCAATGTTGTAATGCATCTATATTAGCTTTCTCTACTATGTAATGTACTAAAAGGGGTACGTAGGCAACTAATTTTCTGAGTGCAGCTGCAAAAAAAAATATTTATTATGAAAAATTTCATTTTTAATATATCAGAACTACGTTGGGCCTGATTATCCATTCAAAAAAAAAATCACAATAAAAGTTTCTTCCCCAAATCCAATACGTAGGCAACCTTCGGGTTCGGCCGCTTTTGCATTTGATATGTTCTTTTATGGTTTCAGTGCTTAAAAGCAATCAATACATGCGGATCACCACAAAGAAGAACGATATATGGGGCATTATAATTTGCCAAAATGAGGACACATGCCTCGTTATACCTCTTTTATCTTATTTCTGTAGCAGCAGGAAATGAAAGGATATCACCAAATTGATATTGAAAAATGTTTGTGTCATATCCCAAAAACAAATACGAGTCTAAAAAATGGAAATCTAAAATATAAAACAAAAGGGTCCAAGTCTAAAAAAAAATAATAACAAGTCAAAAAAAATCTAATGAAAAATCCAAAACAAATGATAAAGTCAAGGTTTCACACCTTTTAATAAATAATAACTAAAATTGGGGTAAAAAGAAAAAATAATTTTCAAAGATATCATTTCTTTCATTCCACGCAACAAAAAAAAAAAAGAAAAAAGAGAAGAAACAAAGTTTGGACAAATTTTATGTGCTAACTTTTCATCCCATTTCACAGGAACTCTGCCTGGGCCCGCTCAAGATCTAGGCTGATTCGCCGAAGTTCTGACCATAGTCAACGTTCTCTTTCGGTAATATTGTCATCCTTGTCTACACCAGCTGTATTCTTTGCTACACGTCTCAACAACATGTCTGAAATTCCGAACAACGAGCACTAACAGAACTCTACCCCTCCACCTGATCGAATGTCTGAGCTCTGAGGACTTGTCCAGGCCATGCTTGACCGACATGATAATATTAAACAAACTGTGTTGGGCATAATGCGCCAAAGCGCCCAGATGCTTCCTCCTCCTCCTCCGGAGTCGGAAGTAGCTTCACCTTTTCACCTTGAGCCTATGAACAATCAGAGACAAATTCCCACTAAGCTCGAGGAAGAAGTAGTTAAGCTCAAGGAAGTCCTAAAAGGCATGACGAAGGCTGAACCATGGATAGACATTCATGGGTTAACACTTTTCCCGAAGGCACGATTACCCCATGGTTTCAAGATGCCTAATCTGACAAAGTTTGATGGAACCGGTAGCCCCACCAATTTCCTGAAGATGTATGTGGGGGCAATGAGTCCCTGGGGAGTGGAAGAATCTTTGATGGCCCAACTCTTTCAACAATACTTAGATGGTGTCGAAGCATATGGTGTACCAATATTTCCCGACTTTCAAAGCTTTGATTGCTACTGGAACTCTAGTTGAGGATGTTATGAAAAGAGGAGACATAAAAAAATATGAACCTACTGGCGGCACTACTTATAATGTAAAGTTTGGAAATAACAAAAGAGCTCCAAACAATGATCCAGCAATTCCTAAAACAACTAATGCGATCCATGCTATTGGCGCATCGTCTGCATTCCAGTTACGACTACAAAGGAACTTTACTCCTTTGAACATGACTTATTCCCAAGCTCTCTCCAAGCTAAAAAAGGTCAATCTCATTTAACCCTTGAATCCACGTCCACCTCCTAAAAATCCTTACCATGGTTATGACCCAAACCAAAACTGTGAATATCATCAAAGCCCGGGGTATAATACTGAAAACTGTACGGCTCTAAAGCATCAAATTCAAAACCTTGTGGATGATGGAAAACTTTCTTTAGGATCCACTTCCAATAAACCAAACGACTCTCAGCCCAACATCACAAAAAACCCCCTTCCCAATCATAAACCCTCACTTGCTATTAATAAGATCTCTTCTGTGTCAGATGGATGCTATCCAATCCAGTTAATCCGCAAGACAATTCCCCAAATGTATGAAATGCCAATAGCCGTAGGTTACAAGTGCCTGATTTATGACTATTCCACTCAAGAAAAGGTCAAAATGATTCCTGGTAAAGACCCTAGTTTCACTCTCAACAAGGATCCATTCTCTGACATGTGTGGAACCTTGTATTATAATGGTGCTTTCTTCATTTTGGACTCTAATGCTGATGAAGATGCCTCTTCGGTCTTGACAATTGTGGAGAAAAGCACGAGAGGTCACTTCACTACTCCAAGTACATACCGGCGCCCCATCTTCCTCGATGATCTTAGTGATGAGGAGTACGTGGATATATCTCATTTGACTAGAGCAGATCGCCATTTTAAACCATCCCATTGGGAGGATGAAAATCCTTTGGAGGTATTGAGAAGGAAAGAAAAGGGAAAGGAGCCAATGACAGAGGATAGTAATAAAAAAGATGATGCTATCAAGCGCATGAAAGAAGTAAATGCTAATGTTTCCATCTGGAAGTTGTTAATGCAATCCCAGCCTCATAGGGCAGCCGTTGTAAAGCATCTCAATGAAGCCTCTGTAAGTTCTTCCATAACACCTAACCAGATGGTGGGGCTCATTCATGGTGTAGATCGAACTCTCATGTTCACAGACAATGATCTCCTTGATAATGTCAACCACAACAATTCGCTGCACATCACTATACGCCGCAATGGATGAGAGATACCTAGAGTATTGATCGATAATGGCTCCGCAATCAACGTTTGCCCTCTACGTGTGCTAACAAGACTCGGGTATTCAAAAGAAGAGCTGGTACCATCCAACCAGGTGGTTAGAGCATATGATAATGCCAAGAGAGAAGTACTGGGTTTAATCAACCTCCTCATTGAATGTGGTCCCGTGGTAAGGAAGGTGGAATTTACGGTCATTGACATTCAAGCATGTTTCAACCTCTTATTAGGAAGACCATGGCTACATGAAAATAGAGCAGTAGCCTCTACTCTACATCAGAAGGTAAATCTCTTCACTAATCAGGGTGTTGTGACTATTTCTAGAGATCCAAAGGTTATGACCATCTCCAACACCGGGAAGTCTATATTGTATCTAAACAAAGTAGCGGGCATTAGGTTGGATGGTTACACTATCCACTGTATTCTAGCAGGGCCTGAAAATTCATGGATGAATGAGATCCCAACAGCCACACCAAATGTAAGTACTGAAGAAACAGAGCCAGAATATGAACCAAGTGAAGATGATGAAGAAAAGGTAAGAGCTCCAAGCATCGACACATATGATACGTCATCTGAAGCACAGGAAGAATCCTAGATTGAAAAACAACTAGACGAGGTTACTCTCGATTCACAAGAGAAAAAACCTTGAGGAAACTTTATCTCCAAGTTTCTTTCGGTGCATGGTAACTATCGTGCACCGTCGCCATGGCAAGGAAGGCGGCTGGGAAATCTCAAGGTGGAAATTCAGGAAAATAGAAGGAGAAAGCAAAGGGGCCAACATCAGAGTCTCATGTAATTCGAACAAAATTGATGGATGAAATCTTAGGAGTGGAAGCGTTGGATTTTGGGTTAGGAATTGGAGAAATTATGACGCCAAAATCTTCCATTCAACACTTAACACAACAATCTGAAGTGAGGCATACGTTAAATGAATGGTTGCAATCTCTTTGTTAGAGTGCTTCGAATGATCAGAGGTCATCGAGAGATATTGAAGGTATGAATCCTATTCCGATCTTACAGCAAATGGATGATGTTGCTTCTGTGGAGCAAAATGTCGAACAATTGGTGAGTCCTGTAATTGATGTGGATAAAAGCTATCAGAATGATGAAAATATGGTTAAAATTGAATTAGAAGATATTCACGATGAGATTCAGTATTGAAATTCTTCCATCATCTGCTATGTATTAGGTGCTAATCCACCATAACATGTGATGGAAGGGTTTTTCAGCAGAATATGGAGGAATTTTAAGGTAGATAAGGTGGCAATGATTAAAAAAGGGGTTTATCTGGTGCGTTTTCTAGCAATGGATTCATGAGATAAGATTGTGAGTGGTCACTATTTCTTTGATAAAAAACTATTGATCGTGAAGCCTTGGTCACCTGAAATTGATTTTGAGAAAGAAGAAATCAAAACTATTCCAGCTTGGGTTCAATTGAAGATTGCATTGAAGTATTGGGGGGGGGGGAAATCTTTGCATAAAATTGTGGCACAATTAGGTGATCCAATCAAACGTGATGAAGCAACAAGGAATAGGGAGAAGCTTCAATTTGCTAGAATTTTGGTAGAGATGAACATTGAGCAAACTTTTCCTGAACATATTTTCTTCTTAGATGAATATGGTGAGAAGGTGCTGGTTAAGGTAGAATATGAATGGAGGCCTACAAGATGTGATTCTTGTAATAAATTTGGCCATGATACTGCTGATTGTAGAGCTCGTAAAGTGAAGCAGAGATGGATCCCTAAGAAAGTACAACCACTAGTTGTACAACCAGTACTTGCACAAGTTGAGATTAGAGAAGAACCAACTGCTATTGTATCTGAAGTTGATCCTGAGGGTTGTCAAAAATCTCTCAAACCTATTAGGGTGAGGGTTGCTAATACTAAACCTACCAGTATTGATAATTCTTTTACCACCTTAATACATGATACTGAAGATGTTCAAATGGAGGTTGCTCATCAGGAGGAGGTTGAAGGCAGAGCAGAGGATGGAGTGGGAGAGGAATCTTTCCCTATCCAAAATGGATAGGTTGGTATGTTGGAACGTCCAAGGGATCAACAATCTCAAGAAGTAGAGAGATGTGAAGGAATTATTCATAGGTTCTCTATTGGTATTGTTGGTCTCTTGGAGACAAAGATAAAGGCTCCTAACCTAGGAGGGCTTTATCAAAGAGTGTTTGCAGGGGTGTTTCACTTCAAATGCCAGTTATCATAGTGATGGAAGGATTGTGTTGGCTTGGAAACCAGGCAGTTTCACAGTCAACATAATCAAAGGTACAAGCCAGTTATTGCATTGTTTTATACAGCCTGTAAGTGGTGCCTAAGGATTCTTTTGTACCTTCATATATGCATTTAATGAAAGTACAAAAAGATTGGTGTTATGGGAGGATTTAAAGGAATAAATACTCAGCAGCCATGGTTATTATGTGGTGATTTTAAAAATGTGATTAACACAGATGAGAGATTGGGTTCACTAGTAAGGGAGTGTATGGTGGAGTGTGCTGTTACTGATATTAAGAGCTCAAATAACTTTTTCACCTGTAATAATAAGCAACGTGGTGATGCTAGAGTTTTCTCTAAGCTTGATAGGATGCTTGCTAATCAGGTTTGGCAGGTAATATTTGAATCAACTGAAGTTAACTTTCAATGTGAAGGTGATTTTGATCCATCACCAGCATTGCTCACTGTATTTCCTAATGTGAGTGGAGGTAAAAAACCTTTTAGGTATTTGACCATGTGGAAGGGAGCAGCTTAATTTTTGAACATTGTGGGAAGGCATGGGCTACTGCAATTCAAGACTTTAAAATGTTTAGAGTGGTATTAGAGGTGTTCAACGGGCCGGGGTCTCGTTTTCAGCCCTTATCCAACCCGTTTATAACAGGGTTGGGCTCAAAATGGACCGGGTGAAAAATGAGCTATATTAGAAATGAAAAGATTTGGGTTTTAAATGGGTTGTATTAAAAAATAAAAGGGTTGGGTTTACTCCTCTAATTCTATCTCCTATCTCCCCCTCTAACTGCTCCCTATTCAACTATTTTTCCCCAAAACTAAACCCTAGAAAAATTTCCCCTAAATTTTCCCCCAAATCATAAACCCTAAAATTCTATCTCCTCTCTCCTCTCTCCTCTCTTCACTGAGGTACGATAATCTCTTCATTGTCTCTTTAGCGCCTTTTTTATGATAGATTGAAAGAGGTATCTTTCGTCTCTTTTTTTTTTGGGTTAATTTTATCTGTTTTTAGTGAGTTTATGTGTGGGTAATTGATTTTGTTGCTATCTCATGAATTTTTCGGGTTTAATTTTCCAATTTCGTTGCGATTAGGTTTGCTTTTTCGATTGTTTAGTCTTAATTGCTGTTTTTGTTAATTTTTGTTGTAGATCATGCAATTTGGTTGACTTTTGACTGTTTACTATGAAATGGAGTGTGTTATTGTGATTTTTTTGGGGTTTACTTGCCGTAGGTTTCGATATTATAGGGTTATTTCATTATTTGCCTCAAGTAGATTGTGACAAAGGTATTTTGTTTTGTCAATAGTACTCAATTTTTTTTTTTGAAAAAATGGAACTTTTTCACTTTGACGAAGGTTTAATTATCCCAAATCATGGCACAAAAGAATCATTTGGTCTGAATGCAACACTGACTCTATGTAATCTGGTGACATTACACCTACTGATGTATACAAGACTTACTATATAGTCATTTGTTCAAACTTAATATTATCTCATTAGCCCATTAGATTTCTTATTTTAGTAATTGGTTATTGTTAATTACAGTGAATATACTATGTACTTGCTCAGTTTAGAATATCATCACTAAAATTCTGATTTTAGTAGTTCTTTTTGAGTTCTAAATACAAAATGGTTATGTTAATATGAAATAGAGTATTTGTTATAGTATGCACTAGCTCATGTTTTATGGATTTGTAGAACGATATGGACAGTTAACCATCGTCAAGGCCAACAGAGGATGGATATAGCGAGTATGACGGCCCGCCACCCAAGAGGAAGAAGACATCTAAGGTGTGGTTTGAGTTAGTTGAAGGGATGAATGAAAAAGGTAAGAGAATAGCTACTTGTATTCATTGCAAACTTGCCTTAACTGCTGGCCCTAATAGTGGAACGTCTCATTTAAAGCGTCATCTATTGGAAAGTCGTCGGTTAAGACCTCTTGGACTTGCACTTGGAGAGGGGGTACTAGTAGAGAAGAGGGTGAATATGTGTTTGATATGAATGAGCTAAGAAAACAAATTGTACTCTATATTGTGGAAGGGGCTCATCCTTTTTCAACAGTTGAAGAAAAAGGTTTTAGATGGATGATGTCTAAAGCAACTTCCCATTTTAAGACTTGTGGTCGAGCTACCATCACTAGATATCTTTTTTCATTGTATTACTGCAATAGGGATAAAGTAAAAAATATGTTAGTGAATGCTCCTGGCCGAATTTCCTTTACTACTAACAATTGGAGGTCATCACATACTTGGCAACATTATATTTGCATTACGGCTCACTTTGTTGACTGTAATTGGAAATTACACAAGTTGATTCTTAGGTTTAGAGGCCTCTCACCCCCCTATGATGGACAAAGCATTTCTGAGGAGATTTTCATGTTTTTAATTCAATGGAAAATAGAGCACAAAGTGTTAAGTGTGACAGTGGATAATGCCACTTATAACAATACAATGATTAGTCATTTGAAAACTCGCCTTTTATTAAGGGGATTGTTGTTTAGTGATGGATCTTTTCTGCATATTAGATGTTGTGCACACATTATTAACTTGATTGTTCAATCTGGTTTGGATGTTATTGCAAGCATCTTAGAGAACATTAGGAACTTAGTGAAAATGGTCACAAGATCTTCATCGAGAAGTAAAGAATTTTATGACACTGCTCAAAAGAACTTTGATTTGGATGTTAAGAGGAAACTTAATTTGGATATGAAAGTTCGTCGGAATTCCACTTTTAAGATGCTTGATAATATACTCTATTACAAGGATGTGTTTATTCATTGGGGTCGGTGAGCTCTAATTTCAAGTTTTATGTGCCTCGAGAGTCGGAATAGGAAAAACTGTTTGTTTTTCACTGGTTCTTAAACATTTTCTATGATGTAACTTGTATGTTTTCGGCTGTTAATTCCCCGACCTCCAATTTGTACTTCAAGGGGGCATGGATGGCTCACCGTTGCTTGATTGAGACGGCCAAAGGCCCACATATTTTTCTATCTAATGCAGTGGGACCTATGTTAGGGAAGTTTGACAAGTATTGGTCCGAGTATAATGTGATCCTATCTTGTGCGGCCATTCTTGACCCTAAATTTAAAATAAAGTTTGTGGAATATTGTTTAGTAAAGTTGTTTGGTGAGGAGGATGGTATGATACAAGTAGGAGAAATCTTAACTACTTTGAAAACTTTGTATAACGAATCTAAATTGCAATCATCTACTTCTCCTATTGTTGCTCCTTCTCCTCCTAGTAGTGGGTTAGGCCAAAACTATTTTAAGGTTTACAATAGCTACAATCCAAGAAGTATTAGTACGCAAATTAGAAAGTCACAACTTTATGTATATTTAAAGGATGAGGCACATGACATGAACTCGGAATTGGATGTATTGGAATTTTGGCATCAAAATGCAATTCGATTTCCGGAGCTTTAAAAAATGGCAAGAGATCTACTAACAATTCCGGTTAGTACAGTCGCTTCGGAATCGGCTTTTAGCCTTGGAATGAAAATTATATCTCCTACTAGGAGTTCATTGAAGCCAAAGACCGTACAAGCACTAGTGTGTCAAAGATTGGCGCCGTGACGAGCATGGTATTTCTGTAGACTTGGAGTCTGACCCATATTCTTGTGACAAGGATTTAAATGAAGAAGAGGATGATGATACTAGCCTTTTTCCATTAGGTAAATTTCTCTAAAGTCTTGAATAAATTTCTCTATAGTCTTGAATAACCTTTTTTTTGTGTGAATGTAGAAATATCTGATCTGGTGGTGGTGCAGCTGCATTGACGTTCATATGTTAGTTAACAATCTCAAAGCGTCACGAGACAAATATGCTTAAATATGATGATTTGTGAAGTCAGGTTGAGAAGCTCTCATTATCCCTTAGAAGTACAATTCGGTTAGGATGCTTCCGCAATAGCAAAATAGCAGTTTTAGAGTGAAGGATCAATTATTGAAGAGTAGGAATGTATATTTGCTAAGACATGTAGAGCAAATCTGAAGTTTTAATGTGGTTTACAGTGCTCTGAAAACTGTGCTAGTTGAGACTATCTTTTTTATTCTTATATTTTTACTAATATAAATTTTGTAGTGGAGTAAATTGATTGGTAAATCGGTTTCATATAAGATCTCATGTTGTTTTAAATATGTCTGGTGTCCCTGTCCTAGAGTTTTGAGTTCATCTGTGATCTTTTTCTGGATGGGGCAATTGAATACATTAGTATATAGAGGAGTTTTATCAGGTTGAAACATATGCCAGTTGTTTGACTGAGTAATGTGATGCTGAAGATGATTTTTAAAAAACCCTTTTCTAAGCATTGGTGTTCCTTGGGCTTTGCTAACACATGTAGTATCCTTTTCTTAATTTTTTGTACTTGCTTGGATCATTGTATTTGATGCCCCAACTCAAAGGAACATCACTGGGCCGGGTCGGCTCTCGTGGGCTTAAGCCCAGCCCGGCCCAGTGCTGTTTTTACCATAGCCCGACCCATCCCGACCCGGTTTACTTCTGCTCGGCCCGGCCCGAACCCGGCCCGGTGAACAGTTCTAAGTGGTACAGAGATTAAAGGTGGTTAAGAAGGCTTTAAAAGAATTGAGTAAATTTGGTTTCTCAGATTTACAAGCAGCAGAAATCAAGGCTCAACAACACATGATAGAGGCTCATAAACAAGTGCATTTACACCCTGGTGATAGCTTGTTAGCAGAAGCATAATTAGAAGTTGTAAAGGAGTATAAAGAAAAGCATGCTGCTTACCTTTCATTCCTGAGTCAGAAGGCCAAGATGGACTGTTTAAGAGATGGTGATGAGAACACTAGGCTCTTCCATCAAAGCGTAAAAGCCAGGAAGCTGCAAAATCAGGTATATTGTATTAATGATGAACATGGTATGGGGCATGATACATCTGATGTTGTCTCAGAAGCTTTCCTAGCTTACTATAATAAATTACTTGGTGGTAATGTGCTGCAGAGACCCCATGTTATCCCTCAAATTGTTCAAGCAGGCCCCTTAGTAACTGATGAGCATCTTGCCATCTTAAATGCACCTTATACTTGTTGAAGAAATCAAAAAAGCATTACTTTCTATCCCTGGAAGTAAAGCTCCTGGGCCAGATGGCTTTGGATCTTTCTTCTATAAAGATGCTTGGAGTGTAATTGGGGAAGATGTAATAGCTGCTGTACTTGAAACCTTGCAAACTGGGAAGTTATTAAAGGAATTGAATAATACTTCAATTACTTTAATTCCCAAGAGCAGCTGCCCTAAAAATGTCACTGAATACATACCTATATCTTGTTGTAATACACTTTATAAATGTATAACCAAGGTAATTTGTGGGAGACTTAGACAAATCTTACTTGATTTGATTGTAGAAAATCAGGGAGGCTTTGTTCATGGGAGTTTCATTGTCCATAACATCATGGTGATTCAGGATATGGTTAAGATGTATGGCAGGAAGAAAGTGAGTCCAGGTTGTCTTATGAAGATAGACTTACAGAAGGCCTATGACACTGTCAACTAGCAATTTTTAGAGGAAATGCTCACTCAACTGGGATTTCCTGATCACTTTGTGAAACTTGTCACGACTTGTGTTTCCACTCCTATGTTTTCTTTGCTGCTGAATAGAAGTATGACTGGATATTTTAAGTCTTCTAGAGGATAGAGACAAGGAGACTCCATGTCTCGCTTGTTATTTGTAGTGTGTATGGAATATCTATCCAGGATTTTACATAAGATGAGTGCCCTGGATCAATTTCACTACCATCGAAGATGTAAAGAAGTACAACTTACTCACATGTGTTTTGCAGATGATTTAATCATGTGTTGCAAAGGAGATTTTGCTTCTACTTATTAAATGTTGAAAGCTTTCAAGCTATTCTCAGATTCCTCAAGATTGAAGGCTAATGTGAGTAAATATGATGTGTACTCATGTGGGATGCCAAAAGGTGAAATGAAGAGAATTAAGGATGTATATGGGTTTATGAGAAGAAAATTGCCCTTCAAATACTTGGGGGTGCCAATTTGTTCCAAGAAGATAACCAAGGCACAATATGATCTACTAATAGTTCTAGCACTAGGAATCTGTCCTATAGTGCTAGAACTCAGCTCATTAATGCAGTACTTTTTAGCTTACATAGATATTGGGCGCAGGTATTTATTATACCAAGAAGTGTGCTATATGAAGTGATGAAGGTGTGCAAGGCTTTCTTATGGAGCAGCCATGCTTACTCTCAAAAACCAGGGGCCATAGCCTGGGAACCGTTATGTAACATTCCGTCCGATTATAGACATAAATTAAAGAAAATAGAACAACTTATTTTCGTCAAAACGGAGATATGTCACTCTACGGTTTAAATTAAACTAATCAAACTTGAAATTTAAATCCCAAATTAAATTAAACCAAAAATATCCAAACGGAGGCAAGACAACCTCATAAACCCAATTTAAATAACACAAATAGAAATAAAATATAAAGTCTCAAAAGTCTAATAAGTCTTCCTTCACAACCCACAATATATAAAAGAACTACTCTTCATTTTTTACCTGCAAAATATAACAACAACATCCACAATCAGTGGGGAGTAACTAATAGCTCTCACAACCCAATTAGGATCCATATAAGAGTTATAAAAGCCTTAATAATCAAGTTGTATAAAAAAATCTCAATAGCAAACTCCAAATACTCAAATATAACACTTAAACAAATATAGTACAACATGATTAATATAAATAGGTAAAGATAACAGAATAAACAAAATGGATAAATAACTTATATGTATAAACTCAAGTATCAACAACATAAACCATATATCAAGTTTAAAATATTAAAATAATATAATTAGTTTGAGAAAGAGAGCTGAACGCTACTGGACAACCCACTTCCTATGGTAATGTGAGACAACCTCCAGACAGCCTATGGGTTACGTTCCCTACTGCCTGTGTCTAAGAATGAGCATACTCCCGATGCGGTGTAGGATTCCGTCCTCACCGACCTATCGGACGACAACAAAACCAAGGTATACCTAGGATTCCGTCCTATGGTTTGCATGTTCTTCACCTTGAGATTCCGTCCCTCCGAATATCTTGCTCTAAAAAAAAATAGTAGTAATAAAATAATACTCAATCATCAAATCACACGGATGCCCTTAAGGCCTTACACCAAATCAGCAGAATTCTAGGATCGCAACCTAAGAATTTCAATTCAAAATAGCATTCTTCTCAAAATAATAATAGAAATAAAAATAACAAAATAATAATAATAATAATTATTATTATTATAATAACAGATAATAACATTATCTCCAAAGTACTAATAATCTCATCATGCTAATAATAATGAAATAAACCAAAAATATAAGATAACACAAGTCCATCATCACCAATACACACAAAGCATATAACACTATGGTTGTACCGTAGCAAAGCAAAGAAACACCTAAAATATTGTAGTGGATATTATACTTAGCTAGCTGGTCAAAGCTATAAAAATCCTCATGGCACAAAGCATGTCAGCAAATAACCATGTAACTTATTCGAACAACAAAACAAGGAAGAGATTTAAGACTATAATTTGATTACAAGAGTTCCAATCATTTATGCACACAAACCGACTAATAACCAATAGAATGGTTAGCAATACCAAAGTCCCCACAGCTACCAACACACGAACAAGAACACACACAGTACGCATGACACGCCAAAGTTGCTGCCTGCCATAGACTTCGTGAGCCAAACCCCAACATCAGCTAAGTTCCAATAGTCTAACACTTACAAACTTGCGTCACACACACATAAGTCACGCTCAAGCAATACCTTCATGAATAAAACATAAAGTAGCAACCACAATTTCCATGAAAACAAGAATATGAACACAAGATAGGAGTTCAAATGATACATGAATAGTACATAAACTACAAAAAATGATAATACCAAAGTCCATAATCGTGGCTCATAACAACCTTTAAACTAGAACACTAACTTGACAACTTATCAAGTAATTAAATAATTCATAAAACTTCATGTAGGCAATCATACAATCATATAACTATTCCCACCCAAATCCTAACAAAATATTAACCCAACCTAACTATTAATACTAGTATAATCCCTATACGAATACTAATCGATCTAGGAGAAACGCTAGTTACCTTTGAAGACCTCCAATTGCTTGCATTTCCATTATGTACTATTCTGTTCCGACCACGATTCCCGATGATATGAAACTAGGATGCCAAATCACTCCGGTCACAGAGACTAACAAGATGTTCTCAACATGCTACCCAAATTTGAAGACGATCCAACGATTAGATCTCCAGATATCGTCATTTTTGTGAAGGTGTGGCAGGATAATCTGGGATGAACTTTACTCTTCTTTTTGTTTTGTCTTCCCCTCTTGAAATGGACGAATGAAATGGTGGATTATGGACAGCAAATCCTGCTGTTATAACAGCTCCAAAGAAGGATAAGAAGAAATGTTGAAAGGGGGTTACAAAGCCAAAATAAGGGAATTAAAGTGGTGGGGGGGTTACAAGGGGGTTATAAGGTAATCAAAAAGTCTCTCCAATGCTTCAAATATACTGATATTGTGGACAACTATTAGGAGCTTGAAACTTCACATTAAAAAGTCGTACGCACGGTCTAGACGAGTTCAAATCGAATAAATAAAAATACTAGCTCAAACGCGTATTTCTAAATATTAGAAAATATATAATTTCTCATCAAATAAATAATATAAATATAATATTTTAAAAGTTGAAAAACAAATAACATAAGATATAATATTTTTAAGAAGTAAAATATTCTAATTTTAACGGAAAATAATAATGAAGGGTAAAATAGCACGAAAATTTAGGAGCGAAAATTTCGGGGTGTTACAAGTTATGCTGGAGCAAACAGTGTGGAGGCTTAGGATTCAGAGATGTGATAGCATGGAATGTGGCCTGTTTAGGCAAATATGTTTGGGCCATCTCTTCCAAACAAGATAATGTTTGGAGTAGATGGGTTCATTCAGTTTACATCACGGAACAAAATTGGTGGCAGTACACTCCTAATACAGGTGGGAGTTGGCATTGGAAATGTATTTGCAGAGTCAAGGAGCAGTTGAAGGCTCATTTCACTGAACATGAATTTAGTAGACTTCTAGTGTACTCAATTCAGTACATTTATGATAAACTCAGAGGGGAAAGAGATCATGTTTCATGGGATACTGTCACATGGAACAACCTGAACATACCTAAGCATAGGTTTATATGTTGGCTAGCTGTGCAAGAAAAACTGTAAACTACATTGAGGTTAGCTAGAATTGGTGTTAGCAGCTCTGATCAATGTTGAATTTGTGCTACTGGAGTGGAAACACATCAACACCTATTTTTTCAATGCAAGTTTAGTATGGAATGTTTGAAAGAGATGAACAAATGGCTTTACATGACCACTAGTGCAAATTCATTGCAAGGCATAATCAGATGGATCAGAAATAGTAATAATTCGAAGTTCAAGAAGAATGTAATAGCTACAGGCATGTCTGCTGTTGTTTATTACATTTGGCAAGGCAGGAATAATAGTTACTGGTTGCAGTGTCCACCTAATATTACTAGTAGTATTAGGCAGATCAAGGAGCTTGTAAGGAGTAGAGTTAGACTGATTATGCCTAGGAAGATTAGTAGAAGAGATTATAATTGGTTTCTTAGTCTCTAGAAGATGTTAGTATGTTGATGTAGTTCAATTGGTGTGGTCTGGTCTTGTTCAAGGGTCCAACCTAGTTGGTTCGTTGTCTTGACTTTGACATTGGTGTATAATGTTTTTAAGCAATGAAAATCTTATTACTTAGGAAAAAAAAAAAAAAAGAATCCTAGATTGGCAATCCTCCAGAAATGGAAGGAAATGATGATAATGAGTCAAAGAAGAGATCTAGGACTGACGATTTTGACCTGGACTTTAAATAGTAGGCCCTATCCGAGAGGTTCACACTGAGTCGCTGATTCTCTTTCCAGGATATCAACATTAAGATCACTATCGTGAATTACCACAGTTCTGGAAATTTGATGGGAACGGTGATCCTTTTGTCCACTTAGTTGGGTTTATGAATGCCTTACACCCATGGGGCATACTGGAGGAAGATTACCCCATGCTCTTTGACAAGAGTTTAGAAGGACCAGCTCTGGACAGGTACTATTCATTAGATTATGTGGATAGAGCAAGTTGGGAAAATGCTAGCCAAGCTTTCGTCAATTGGTCTCCAGCATAAACAGACTGATGTCAAGAAGTTCAAGCTAGTCACTTTGTGTCAAAGCGCCTTGGAAACTTTCTCACACTTTTGTTCGAGATGCGCTTACATTCGCGCCCAACTTCGTGTCCCTATAACTGATTGTGAATTCATGCTTATATTACTGTAAAACATGAACGACTTCTATTATCGTCACATGGTAACCATAAAGTACATATGCCTCAGCCACATGGAGCAGCATGACTTCGATATCAATACTCTGAAATTGCAAGAAAAACGACCCCGGGAAAGTGTTGAAACTCCCAATGCAAATCCAAGGATTTATGCTAAGATGGATGAACCATTGAGTATGGTGTATGATCATCTTTAGAGGTAAGGTATAATTCAAACCCCAGCGTATGTGCACTGTTTACCCCTTCCTGGAACAGACATGAGCAAACTCTGCGCTTATTGTCGCCAATTTGGGCATGAAACTGACTGATGCCATGATTTTTACTACAAAGTTCAAAACCCGATTGATCAAGGTCTCATTAGTCCAATCCACAAAGAAGTACCTGCAAGGAAGATGTCGTCACATCCTCGACCGCAATCCCAAGTCGACATCTTTTGCAAAATGGTTGAACAAGGTCAGATTCATCCACTTCCTAGATGCCCAAGGGTAAGTCCTGTAGGGTCAAATCTCCACAAGTACTGCCATTATCATTAGTTACATGGTCACGGCACAAACCAATGTCATGCTCTCAGCTATCGCATCAAGCAAATCACCAACATAGCTCTTGTCTACCGCAAAGCTACTTGATCGTCTCACAGAAGGGGTAAAATCTTCTGTAAAAGTCCTGTAGGGTGTTAGCCCATCGAAAAAAGAAAAAAAAAGAAAAAAATCTTTCATTTCGTTAGTATTAAAGAACTACGTGCAGCTTGAATCCCCATTATCATGTACACTTGCAATGTGAGATTACTCCACCTATATAACACCTGGGGTACGAAGGTAGCTCAATATGAGTGCAACTGCTTTATTAAATAAAAAACTTTAGTTCCTTCTAAAATAACGAACTACATTGAGTCTGATTCCCCATAAAAATGCACCTGAAGCAATGGGGATATGTAGGCAGCCTTCGGGTTCGACTCAAATGTATTAACCATTGTGTTTCAGGCAATGGGATTAGAACTCGAGATGCCAGTCATCACAGGAGCAATTTCAGAATGCTGAATTGACACATCAATGGGGATACATGCCCTAATCTCTATATTTTCTGTCTTTGTTCACTATTAAAGCAGGGAATGGAAGAATGAAGAAAAAACATATGTTTTTAACCCCAATGGCAGTAAAATCATTCAAGAGAGTCAAAACATAAAAAAAAGAAAAAGAAAATTGCAAAGGTGGACCATTCTAGTCAAAGTATTGCAAAATCGTTTTCAAAAAGTTTCTTAATTCCGCAATGCATTCTGCAATATGTAGCTTTCTGCTCTTTTCTTTTAATTCTTTTTCTCTACCTTTAGGTCCAAAAAGAAGAAATTTGTCCCTTCTCTAAGGATGACCAATTACCATCAGAAAACGAACGCCTCAGCCATATCCACAAATGCAGTCAAAGAGCCTGTAGGATTTGCCGTGCAACCTTTGTCCAAAGGATTTCAAATCATGATGAAGATGGGTTATACTCAAGGAAGCGGATTAGGGCATGATGGTAGAGGGATAAAGCACCCAATCCCCATAATAGACATGTAAAATCGGCATGGATTAGGATATGATCGAAACAACACTTCTTGTAACATCAAAGAACCTTCTTTTACCCTTAATGGCCAGTTCATCCCGCAAGGAGATACTGAGCTATACTATGAGTTTCCGGAACCTTGGCTTAGTAGGAAGGAACAGAAGATTTTACCGGGATGGGAGATATTCTTCAATGAGGCTAGAAATCTGGACTTAATCAAGAGTTGGTTTGTCTAAAAACAAAGAATGAAAGAGGAAAATGACTGGGTGGATAATCTGGAACATAGAGTCCTTAAGAAACTTTTCACTTATGAGTCCTCTGAGGAAGGGGATTTTGACCGGTGTCTTTGATGATACCTTCTGGTGGAAGCATTGAACATAAGTGGAGTACTGAGTGTCAGGCAAAAGACGGGGCTATAGAATTTAAAATGTTTTTAGCAAACAATCCTCCACATCCATATCATGAAACTACCTTTTCACCCCTTTCAGATGGATATCATACCGATAGCTTATCTTCCAGCCAATCTACCTTGCATACCCAGACAGAAGACTCTGACAGTGAGGAAATTGAATGTGAACCTTTATCTAAGTACATTCGCATGCAAGATGTTATTTATGACAATGAATTTAATAATGATGAATCACTTGATACAACTGAAAAATATATAAAACCTATGAAAGAGTCCATTGTAATTAATAATTGTACAGAAAATGTTGTAAAAGAAGTCAAAATAGGTTCATCCCTATCCCCAACTGAACAATCTTTGTTTATTGCATTGTTAAAAGAGTATGTCGATGTGTTTGCATGGTCTTATGGTGATATGCATGGCGTTAATAGAGAAATTACGGAACATCGCATTCCGTTACATCCTGAAAGCAAGTCTAAGCAGCAAAAGCTCCGCCGAATGAAGCCATAGGTTAGTCTGAAAGTGAAAGAAGAAATCCAAAAACAGCTTGATACCAAATTCATCCAAGCTGTAAAACATCCGAGCTGGCTCGCCAATATAGTGGTTATACCCAAAAAGGATGGAAGAGTTCGGGTGTGCATTGATTTTCGAGATTTGAATGCTGCATCACCAAAAGATTACTTTCCTCAACCCCATATCGATGTCCTCGTGGACATTACAACCGCTTATGTAATGTTTTCCTTCATGGATGGATCCTCAGGGTATAATCAAATACTCATGGCTCGAGAAGACATGACAAAGACGTCTTTCGTCACTCCGTGGGGCACTTTCTGTTACCGAGTTATGCCTTTTGGTTTTAAGAATGCCGGAGCCACATATTAAAAGGTTGCAACCACTATCCTTAATGACCTCATCCACGACATTGTGGAGGTCTATGTAGACAACATGATCGTGAAAAGCGAAGATCATGAGGGGCATATTCCTGTACTAAAGTCCTTCTTTGAAAGAATCGGGAAGTATAATCTAAGGCTAAATCCTCAAAAGTGTGTGTTTGGTGTCACTTCGGGAAAGTTGTTGGGATTCATTGTCAGTCAAGACGGAATTAAAGTGGACTCGGAAAACGTTAAAGCTATTCAAGAGCTACATGCTCCAAAAACTAGAAAAAGAAGTAAGAGGATTTGGTATACCCCACTGCTCCATATATACTATCTCAGCAAGAAATTCCTAGAGTATGAGACAAGGTATACCCCACTAGAAAAAGCATGTATCTCTTTGGTCTATGCCACGAAGAAGTTAAGGCATCACCTTCAAGCTCATACCACCTATCTGATCTCAAGACTTGATCCAATCAAGTATCTATTCGAAAAACCCATTCTTAGTGAAAGATTGGCGAGATGGCATGTAACAACACTGAATTTCCATTTTCTTTAGAAAACATATCAGAGTACAAAACATGGACAATTCAAGTGCTGTTATGCCGCAATTATTAAACATTTAATAACCGCAAGGCTAAAGATATTACTACTAATACATAAATCCATTATTAACTATTACAACTAAAAGGAAATGTAATTAATTAATACACTCCGATAACAAATCATAATTCTAAACTATTGCAGCGGAAGTCTTAACTTTAATAAATCTACATCTAGGTGATGTCAACACTCTCACCCCAATATAAGCTAGTCACCATCAAGCCCTACATATTGAAGACATGTAATATCAGCCAAAAGGCTAAGCAACATTTCATACCAATAACAACTTTGAGCTATCCAATGTGCAGGTGGAATACATACATATTATTCCACAAAATCATTTCACTTGTACAACATTCAACTTGAATATAATAGACGACCTTCAATAATTCAAATACACTTTACTTTCTTTCTAAACCGATCTGTAAAACTTTCAAATAGAACCTTTCATAATCTGTGAGTAGGAAGTATTAAGATCCAATGAGCTAGCTAGGCTCACTAGATCAGGTAAGCACCAAAGTCCCTAATATGCATACCCCTAACTCGATAACGAACCGAGAAGGAAGACAATTGGCAAGAGTATTGATCAACATACTCCCAACTACTAAATAGATTGTTGAGACACTGTTAACTCAACCTACTTTCTATGCTCGGGGAATACCCCTTACCGGTAACCCCACATTTTATACAAACTTAATAAACTTAGTAACAATGAGGATCTTCCTCCTTTTAATAATCTCAAACTTGTCTCACAAGGAACTTGCTCCTTTTAATAATCTCAAACTTGTCTCACGAGGAACTTCCTCCTTTTAATATAATTCTTGTAAATAATCTCATAAATTATTTTGATATAAATATCGTCAAAACACTTAAAAGCTCCATAAATAGCATCGTAAAAACGATTCCAAACTCAATATAAATCACAAATCAATATGAAATACTTTCTGAAATAATCTGTACAAGCTTAGTATGAAATCTTACCTTATTAACAAACCACAGTCAACCAATCTCAATCACAAGTCAAAAAGGTTCCTTTACGAACTTGCAATCTACAATATAATAATATAGTATAAGTCACGACTATACTTCACATAATTCACCAATAAATGGTATTTACTTAGTTAATGAGCTTTGACTGATTTAAAACAGACGACTCAATTTAACGTAATCCAATTCAAAAGAGCACAAACTCAGCAGGACAAAGTAAATGAAAGTCAACTATAATACAAACTAGTTAAACTAATCTACTGAAATGCTACTGATTTTATGGCCTATCTGATTAGTCAACTTCTTCTATTAATTGGCTTAGTTGGGTATGAGGATATCTTCTTTAACCCATTATACTAAGTTTGATAAGACAACCAAATGAAGATCAAATACTTGTACAGAGCACTTGTGATTTTTCGTTTGCCAAAATAACTGCAAATAATTTAGTAATACTCATATTTTTATAGTCTCCACTCTTCACTTTTCAATTTCAAGCTTCTAAATCAGAACATCACTCGTCGAACATCAATACATGATTCTATGAAATTTGGGCATTCAATGATTTCACTTGTGGAATATGGTCAGAACACCAGTACATATAGTAGTGGGAATTTGTCATTGATTAGCACACTCCAACTCAAAAATATGATATCTATATAATTTAAGCATCAAACATAAACAGAGTGCACAAATTTCATATAACAGAATTTCCCCCAATTTAATTTATTCAAGAACCCTAATTTACAAAAACCCCAAATTTAGATAATCAACCAAATATGAAATTAAACTTAAGATTATAACTTACTTGATTAAGGAAAGTAATAGGGTAAAACTACTCTATAAAAAAAAGAACTCGAAAATCTCCACTTCATTCCGATTTACGACCCAAAAAATGCAAACCCAAGAACAATTTCTCCTCTTTGAAAAACCCACAAAACCGAGTACTATTGAAGATGAATGAACAAGAGTTGAAGTGTGATGATGATTGATAATGAAAGTTGATGGCAAAAATTATAGCTTTATGGTTAATTGAAACAAGGAGTTGGAAGAGGAAGAAGATAGTGGTCGTGGGTTTTGGGAGGACTAGGAAGCAGTAACAACACTCCTTTTCATTCCTTTTTCTTTGACTTCTACTCCCCTTTTTTTTTAATACCCTTTCTCTCTCCTTATACTAGCTAGTAATATAATGATAGATATTGGGTAATTAACCTAGTAAATCTAGGAATTAGCTTTATGACTCCTTTTAAGGAAAAGTCAATAGGTGAGTAACAAAATATATTTAATAACATAATATTTTAAATTATTTTTTTAAAATGTATAAAAATACGGGGTGTTACATGGCATGCCATGCTTTCTGAGTTTGATATTCAATGTGTCAGCCAGACATCTGTTAAAGGAAGAGCCATATCTGAAGCCCTAGCAGAAGGACCAGTGTCAGGAGATGAATATGATGATGCATTCCCTGATGAGTACTTGTTATTCATCGACATTCCACAATGATGCATGTATTTTGATGGAGCTTCTAATAGGAGAGGTAATGGGGCAGGGTTTATATTCCATTTGTTGTCAAGCTGGATTTCCCAACACCAAAAAATACAGCTGAGTAAGAAGCCTGTATATATGGAGTAAAGGCCGCTTTGGTAGCAGGGGAAAGACATCTCACTGTATATGGAGATTCTAATCTCATCATATCTCAAATAATAGGAACTTGGAGGGTTTGGGATGAGAGACTTCAACTCTACACAGACTACCTTCAAGAATTGATCCTTATTTTGATATCAACTTCAAACATCTTCCTCGGGAACAAAATAGTTTCACTGATGCTTTAGCCAATCTCGCTGTTAATTTAACATGGGAAAATGGTACAAAAATCCAGTCAGTTTTAATTGAAAAAAGGAAGGGGCCTACAATGACGGTAGCACAAATTGTCTCCACACTGGCTCAACAAGATGATGATGACGTCTGGTATAAGGATATCAAGAATTTTCTGGAAACAATGCAATATCCAGAGGGAAGTGGGAAGAAGGACCGCATAGCCATCGGAAGACTAGTTGCTCATTTTCTCATACTAAAAGGCAGACTATATCACAAAGGATTTGATGGTACTCTACAACTCTACATAAATGATAGTGAAAAACAAGCCATCATGGAAGAAGTTCATGGGGGTGAATGTGGACCCCATATGAACGAAAGAATGCTGGCTTTTAAAATTTCCCGAGCAGGTTTCCGTTGGAGCACTCTAGAAGGTGATTGCATTAGCTTTGTCCGCGCTTGCAAGCAATGTCATATATTTGCTAATCTCAATCATATGCCACCTGTGTCACTACATAATATGACCTCTCCTTGGCCATTTTTGAGTTAGGGCATAGACATAATTGAACAAATTCATCCAAAGGCTTCAAATGGGCATCAGTATATTCTTGTAGCAATTGATTACTTTTTGAAGTGGGTTGAAGCTGCATCATTTTCAAAACTAGGGGCAAAGCAAGTCTCGAAAATTGTGATTAACAACATTATCTGTCGGTATGGCATACCATTTGAAATCATCTCTGATAATGGATCACAATTTAAGGGTCATCTGTAGACAACTCTCGCAAAATATGCAATCAAGCATCATCAGTCCTCACCTTACTGTCCCCAAACATATGGAGCGGTGGAAGCAGCCAATAAGATAATCAAGACTATTGTTGCCAAGATAACTGAGAAGACTAGGGAATTGCATGATAAACTACCATATGCCCTTTGGGGATATAGAATATCAATCAGAACTCCAACAGGAACAGCCCCGCATTCCTTGCTTTATGGGATGGAGCCAGTCCTACCAGTTGAGGTGGAGATACAATCTCTCAGGGTCATAGCAGAAAATGAAATCTCGGAAGACCAATGGTACAAAACTCATTATGATGAGCTTGCATTTGCATATGAGCGCTGACTACAAGCTTTGCATAATATTCAACTCTATCAGCGGAGAATTGCTCGTGCATTTAACAAAAAGGTTCGAGATAGAGACATTTAAGACGATGATCTAGTCTTAAAGGAAAATAGAGCTTGATAAGTGTGAATTATTATATATTATAACCTTCTTATTTCCTCTTACTAGCTCCTTATTAGTATTATAAACTATAAGTTGTAGGTTTTAATCATTTTCATGGGTTATTTAGTAATTAGGTTTATATGATTATTTATTAGTTTAGCCTATGTCATATCTTATATGATTAATAATATATCTAATGTTGACAGGTATATTATAATATTAGAGTCAAAGAAATGGAAATGGACCTTAGCAATTTTAATGGGTTAAACCCATTTGAATCAAACCAAGAAGCAAGAAGTAAAAAGGGTGGGCCAACCCAATATTGTCACCAAAACCCACGCGGCAAAAAAGGAAGAATGAAAGGAAAAGAAAGAAAATAAAAAGATATAAAGAGAAAAAACACAAGAACCCATTGGGGGATACAAATCACGTGAGTCATTAGATGAAAGAAAGAAAGAAAACTCTATGTTTTCTTGGGCTTGGACTCACGCTGGAACAGAAGAAACCCTTGGGGGGGTTCGAAGTAGTAGACGGCAACAGTAGGAGAACGGGAGTTCGAACAACAGAGCACGAGCACTTAGCAGCCATGGTTTCTCATAATTGGGTGATGTTCTCTTCAATTATGAGTAGCTAATTTCTTTTTCTAGGGCTTAGATGAAATCCTTTTAGTATGAATTGATATTTTAATTGTGTTTGAGAATTGATTTTTGGTTTATGATTGCATAACTATTGAGATTATTGTTGGGTTGATTATTGTTTGCAATATAGATTGATGATTGTTCTTGTAGAATTAATTATTGGTTTTTATTGTTATCAAATTTACATATTTTGTTCTTGTAGTCCAAAGTGTGATGTTATGCAATGGTGTTTGATGAGTTGTGGTTAAAAAGTTGAATAATTTATGCTTTGGTTAGATAAGTTATGTCACCTAATTAATCGCAATACTATTTATGTGAGTATTCCGGCTTGTAGTTTAGGGTACTTGATAAACCTATTAATTCTCATTCCAATTAATCTATTACTCATATTATTAGTGGTGGATTCAACTGTCCTAGATTTCATATTATTGTCTGTTCTCCGATTCACTTTTGTTATTGACAAGTTTATTTAGTTTACTATATATTTCAGATTAGTTTAGTTAGTTTACAAACAAATCATTATATCACTATTTAGGATAAAATTGGTAGACATTAGATTTAATATTACTCAACTGTTCCCTGTGGATATACGATACCCTATTATTTATCACTTACTACTAAGTCTTGTACAGTTGCAAGAATAGGGTTTTTATAACTTGTTTAAAATCGCTATCAAGTTTTTGGCGCTGTTGCCGGGGAACGGTGTATAGATTAATATTGTTTAATTGTCTGCTACTTTAGATCTTAGCATAATTTTTTTTTCTTTATTATTTTTGCCTTTTATTTAGTATGCGTTTTGTTTTATGTTTTTATCTATTTTAATACTAGTTTTTCTAGTAGTCTAATTGTTTTTTTTTCTTATTATTTCTAATCCTTATAGTTCTATTAGGCTAATTTTTTTTTATTATTAGTATTATTATTATGTCGAAAGTTTATTTTCCGCAATATGAGGGAGAAGTATTTTGGAGGTACATTGACAGACTCAAAGATTTTCTTGCTCGATTAGGAAACCATCAATTAAAAAAATGGGAAGTATGCAAAATAGTTTACGAGGGTCTTAATGATGAGACTAGAGGCACAATAGAGTCTATGTTTGGTGGGAGTTTTTTTGTCTCAGATTGTGGATGAAGCCTTGAATTTCTTTGAATGGTTTGTACAAGAGACTTATGAGTGGGAGTCGACTATGCATTTTAATATATATTCTCAACCATTATGTGCTCGACCAACCTCTAAGACTTTTTCTTTCAATGAACCTCATGCAAATAACCTACCTTCATACCATTCTACACACTGGGGTTCAAACAAATTTAATAATTCATGCTCTCATACTGACCTCTTAGATTCACATCATTAAAATACTTTCCTCTTTAGTGATCAAGATTTCTCAGAATTTTCTGCTACTATTCAATTAACGCCTCTAGCTGATCAATCTGATGCTCAAATTTCAAATTCTAGTAATGATCTTAGTATGGTGTTATATGCTATTGAGGATCTTACTAAGAAAACAGAGGAGATTAGTAATAGAATGCAATGTATAATTGATGGAATAAGCTTTTCAGGAGAGAGTCCTCTAATGAAATATCTAGTGAACCTTGTCTCCCATATTCACCATATTATATAGATGAATTAGGAGAACCAGAGCAATTTTCTGAACTTCAAACATTCCTTGCCAGTGATGAAGCTAATTTAGAGGAACATAACGAGGAGTGTTATAACCGTGCATCACTTTTTCAAATTGGACAGGATCCTAGTTTAGTTGTGTTTAATGATTTTGAGGTAAAAAAGATCTCTGAGGTGAATGATATTGAGCTTAACTTATTATTGAGAAAGAGAGGTTAATTATTTCTAAGGCTATTAAGGAAGATGACATTGAGAAATTAGATACTTCAGTTTTGAACTTTAACGACACTCAGCTTGATGATGATAATTCACCTCGTTTTAGGGAAACAACTTTTCTTATGGATGATGAGAATAGATGCACTAAAGTCAAAGAGTCAAACCAAGAAGAGCTTAAGTCTTGCATTGATTTAGAGGAAACTATTTAGTTTATAGGTGATTTAGAACCCACTTCTTCTAACTCACTTAAAAACATTACATTAGCTGATGATTCTAGTACTTCACTCTTCCGTCCTATTGTTGAGCTTAGATCCTCTTATAATCACCCAAAATTCTACATTTTAGGACCTAACTACCCACCAATAGTTGATGATTTTTTTCTGAGTCAAAAGAATGAGGTCAAACCAACTAGAGTTTTCAAAGAAGAGAAGCACAACTTTGATGTTGTTTTGCATGACTTTACAGGTTCTAGTGTTCCTATACTCTACAAGTTGTCTCATTTAGACCACCAGTATGAGATCTATCCTTTTAACATGTATTGTAGTCGTATTTTTTATAAGTTATTAAGGGTTGTATATCATATAATTACATGTGCTTTTATCTTGTGCTTACTTCCACTTTTCTGAGTTTTGTGGTCAATCTTATGACAAGCTTCTTCGATCTTTGACGGGGTATGATTCTACTAACTAAATTATAATTAAGTGGTTGATGATCTACCTCCCTTGTCATGTTTTACTTAGTCCAGTGTTTCAAATTCTTCATCTTAATTATTTGTCATTATTTTTGCTATTAGATTTTCTTTTGGGATTTAATATATATGCTATGAATTAGTTACTGCTATTGATTTTCATGTTTAGGTAACATGGCTCAAGGAATGGAGGGGCATAAACATTCCAAGTGTAATATTTTTTTCTGGCTTATGTCCTGCATGTGTCCACAACATTTTGTTACTGTTTTCTTTGGTTGTTGTTGTGTCGTGCTAAAAGGATAACTCACCAGGTTGTGTTGCTCTATCTTTCTCCTTTCATTTTATGTTTTTCTTTTCCTTTTTCTAGCATTGAGGACAATGCAGAACTTAAGTGTGGGGGAGAGGAAATTTTGGTGCATTTTGGTGTTGTTTGAATCTGCTGGAAATATACATATGAGTGATTTACAGGTTTAAGTATGTGGCATATAATAGCCTTTTGGTCATTTTACGTGGAGATGCTGCCCAATTTTTTCCGAAATTTTGAGTTTATATATGCTATTATGTGTCTATTTAAGGGTATATTGTGCATCGTTCACTTTCACCACTTAAAAGAATTATCGAATAATGAGAAATGTTATTAATGGGCTCTAATCTAACAATGTTTTACCCAAATTTTTTTTTCTTACTTAATAAAAAAAATGATTTTGAAGTTATGAATGTGATGGCTTTAACTCTTGCAACCTATTAATGTACCTTAATAATGATCATTCTTATTGGTAATCTAGCACACTTTCTTCATTGGCTTAGATGCGGGGTATGGAGGAAGGACTTTTATACTTTAATCTACCTAATTAGTACCTATATGTTTCTTGGTGATCTTTCACTACTCTTGGTTACTGGAGAATTACTTGACTTTGTTAAAAAAATAGAGAGAATTATGGTTCGAAATAAATTAATGGATTAGTAATCCAAATTATCAAAATTGTGAGAATGTGAACCATTGAAAGAAAAAAAAAGAGTGAAAAAAATTTGTATTTCCAAAAAGGAAATCGAAAAAAAAAAGAGCATAGAAAAACCCTCAAAAGCAATGCAAACATCAAAGTATCGAGTACTCCTTTGAGATCATTGGGTGGCAAGTGCAATGTCATATGAAAGAGACGATCCATGTACGGGTACTAAGTGCCTCTTGTACGGAAAAGTATATGGGAATCAACTGAAACAATAATCAAGTCCGACTAAAGTATCTCGTATTCAAACGTCAATACACTTGCACATTAGCACTAGATTACTTATGAGATCAAACTAATTTATTACAAAGGTTGCTTGAGAATAAAAGTTCAATAGCGTTCATAGCTTGCTAATCTAACAAAAATGTTTTTATGACCGACTTTTAAGTTCTTTTAAAACAAAATCGTTTTAGCCTATTGTTAAACTCTCATTATTTTAGTTTCTTCCTTGAGGAATCGTGTTATGATGTTGGTTGGTCTTATGTGCATATTAGTCTATGTTGAAATTTTCTTTGCTCGAGGACTAGCAGAGCTCCGTTGCATGATCCTCGGGAAAAATTCAAGCCTAACTGGTCTGCGACAATCCTAGTCAAGCATGTCACCACGGCTAGAGCAATAAAGCTAATGGATTTTGATGGAAATGAATTCACCCATTTCACTAATCTTGATCAGTTGAAGAAATATTACGCTTAGGCATCAAAGTAATTGTAATTGTCATGTTCAAGTAACCAAGCAATTTGTGGATTTTGTATCCTATATGTTTATTGTTAATAAACATGCCCTGTGTTTGAAGATATTCATATAATATATGCAAAAAAAAAGAGACAAAAAAAAGATAAAAAAAAAGAAAAAGAAAGAAAAAAAAAACGAAAAGAAAAGAACGAAAAAAGCAAAAAAAAAAAAAGGAAAAAAGAGAAAAAGAAAAATGATGAAACATGCAAGGATGTTTTTGATTGTTAAGGTTTTATGTGTTACGCTTTTATGTGTCATATGATTGATTAATTATGATTTGCATGTCATATTTAATGTTAAAAGTGTGCACGTGTTTATAATTGTGTTCACATTGAATTTCTCACAAACAGATAATTCTCACAAACATATTTTTTACGGTTATTACACCTGATCCCCCCGAGTTTTCAAAAAATTCACCTGGCACCCTCCATGTTTTCAAAATTCACCAGGTACCCCTCAGTTTTATGTAAATACACCCAAATGCCCTTAATGACTACGTTATATAACCGCCGTTAGTCATTAACCCTAATTTCCTGTTTTAAACCCTAATTAACCTCTAATCTTAACCCTAATCCTAACCCTTACCCTAACCCTAACCCTAAACCCTAAACCTCACCCTAACCACCCCTCCCCCACCACCCCTACAGCCTCCTCCCACCCCAGCCCCCCCCCCCCCCCACCCCTCCACAACCTCGACACCCCCTCCCCACTCCCGCGGCCTCGCCAACCCCCACCCCGCGCCCCCACCCCTTCGATTTTCGCAACTTTCACCCCCACCCCGATTTCCGCGGCCCCTCCCCTTGAATTTTCGATCAAAGACGACATTAGTGCGAAGAAATCGAACTTTGTACATGGTCTAATCGAAGAAATCGAACTTCTCCGATCGAAGAAATCGGCGGGGAGAAGAAATCAGCGAGGGAGGAAATCATAGGGATCTTCCGTGGCGGGGAGGGGGTATGCTTGTAGTAGGGAGGGGGCCGCTATGGCGGGAAAGGGGGGCTGTTGTGGCGGGGAGGGGGCTGTTGTGGTGGGGAGGGAGGCTGGGGGGTGGGGGGGAGGGGATTAGGGTTAGGTTTAGGAGTTAGGTTAGTGTTAGTTAGGTTTTAGGGTTTAATTAGCTTAATTAGGGTTTAATTAGGTTAATTAGGGTTTATTTAGGGGTTAATTAGGGTTCAGACTAACGACGTTAACCGCCGTTAGTCATTAAGGGTATATGAGTGTATTAGTTTGAAACTAAGGGGTACTTAGTGAATTTTGAAAACATGGAGGGTACCAGGTGAATTTTTTGAAAACTCCAGGGTATCAGGTGAAAAAACCGTATTTTTTATTCATCGCAACTGGGGTACTTCATTATTTTCATAAAAAGATATAAAGCCTCCATTTCCTACAAACTTTAGAAAAAAAAACTAAAAAAAAACATAGAAAATAAACATGATATTTCTTTCAAACCATTCTCCTCTTCATGGTAGGCCCGTCTGAACCGCAGTCTTGACCAATATCAGCCAAAAGCCATTGAAGATAATCATCATCAATCACTGGAAAGGGAGGTTCATGTAGTACTGATATAATTTTAGCTCCCTGCCATATAGTAGGATTCTCTAAATACCACTCATATCAGCCTCATAAGTGGTACATGTTGGAAGAGTCTAGAGGGCAGGAATATGTTGCTACCTCCAATCAATTTGCCTTATACACCTCCATGGAAGGTAAAAAGTAACTTGGCAAAGTTCTGGTAGTTGTACACATCTGCGACCACAATTGCAATATACAATTGTACTAATGCCAAGGTGGCTTGTGACCCACTTTATGTCTTGGTGTAGGAAATAATCCTCACACCCTCCATTTTTACTAAGTTGATAGAATAAAGGATGAAAGCCTCTTTCTCGGATTTGATTAGTCTTATAAGCAAGATTCCCATGAGGTTTCATAACAGAAAATTTTTCCAATAACCACAAATGAAGGGCTAATGGACATCCCTTCACAAAGCTTTGAGGGTTTCTTTTGAGTTCATCTAAACCAAGAAACATTTCCCCTAAAATAAGCGGTCCAAGACGACCCCACTAACAATTTGAGGAATAAGTGAAATACACCGGACATGGCATGTGTTTAAAGACCAATTAGTGAGGGTACTTCCCAAAATCATAAGAATGCAAGCATTTTCTCTAACAATCCTATAGCTGGCTTTATTAGAGAATTGCCAAGTGCCAAATTGAAAAGTGAACAATAAGTTAAGAAGAAGTACCTCACCATATTATAGGTAGTTGCCATGAAGGTATCAGGAAGATATAAAATTGTTGATAAATCTCCTGAGATCGTTGTAGGAGACCTAGGTGTAATAACTGGACCAATGGATGGTAAGCCTAGCAATCCCTCGACCTCTTCAACAAGAGGCACAATCTCTCGGTCTCCAAAGCGGAAGCCATGACGAGTTTCATCCCAAAATTGGGAAGCAGCATGAATTATTTCATAACAAATAGAAAGAGAAAGCAAAGGCATAAGAGCCTTAGTAAAACGTGAAGAAGAAGAAGACTGCCTTGGTTGCTCCAAATTCTTTGTGATCCCCGAGAATTTTTTTTTATCACCACTCCCCATTTCATTAATTTCTCCATAACTAGGAGCCCTTTTTTGTGAAAGAAGAAAAACTAGAGAAAATGTTGGAGTAGTGAAGATGGTGCATTTGGTAATGAAGAACCACGCCCTTATATAATTGAAAAAAAGATGATCATCCATGCCATGGATAATAAGCTTGGGTATTGTCCATGGGGTAATAAGGAGCATCCCTAATAATGGTTAATGACCAAGTATTTGTGATGTGGCAATGATGAATCAAGAACATTGATACAATCACTTTTCCTAATAATCATCCAAAATAATGACTTTGATCAATCTATTTTATATAGTGATCATCATTTTCCGCTAAAGCGAATAAGCATTATGCATGAAAAATTTCCTGAATGATTTTTGATTTTTTTTTTGCCATATGATGATTGGTCCACCATAGTTTATCTAGAGGGTAATAACCTTTGGTCAACCCTTTAAGGCGACATGACTTAACAATACATCACTCTAAGGTGACAAGACCTGAGAATGCATCACTTTAAGGTGGCATGACCTGACAATGTCCTAATTTAAGGTGGCATGATAACACATGAAGTCATAAAAAGTGAATGATGCTGATTTGACAATTTGTTTGTCATCAATACCATGAAAAACTATGATAAAAATTGGAGTCAGACTGTTAATTGTCGGAGTTTCCCGCATCAACAAAAGACTAATTCATAAGACAAATATATCTAAGACAACGTTAAAGTCGCGTTTTCAAATTTTAGAAAATTAATTGGGATTTTCTATCTAAGACGACAATAAAGTCGCGTTTTCAAATTTTATAAAATTAATTGCGATTTTCTATCTAAGACGATGTAAAAGTCGCATTTTCAAATTTCAGAACAACTAATTGGGATTCTAAGACGACGTTAAAGTCGCATTTTCAAATTTCAGAAAATTAATTGGGATTTTCTATCTAAAACGCCAATAAAGTCGCGTTTTCAAATTTTATGGGATTTTCTATCTAAGACGACGATAAAGTCTCATGTTTAATTTTTGAAAATTAATTGGAATCTTCCACTCAAAGCGTCATCAGAACTCGCAAATCATGTTTTCAAAAGAGCAATGATGATAACTATTTTCTATGGAGAATATGTTATCTCAAAAGAAATTTTTTGTCAAAATTTTGTGTCTATTCAAACATTGGTCATCATTTCATCCAAAATTCGACCAATGTGAGGCATTCTATAGACACCAAAATTTGAACCCCTGTTGTGCATAAAATTTTAAAATAAAATTTTTGAAAAGAAATAAAATAATGATACCGTCATGCATCGTGGAGCGCACGCACTGTCAAAGGTATGTTTCACCCCGGAACGCGAGTTTCATTCCATCGTATGGATTTCCATTTTCGCGTTTTAGTCATACAATTCCAGCATAGAAATATAATTTTCCGTAAGTCGTAGTCAATAACTACAACCATCGGTTTAATAAAATGATTCGTAGTATAATCATGCTCGTCTTTACTAATTTGACGAGTTTTCTTGATGGAATGTCAAAACCGGTAAAACACAGAAAAAAAACGAGTCGCAATTAGGCGTCGGAATTTTAATCGTCTCCCAAAACCGGTAATAATCAGTTTTCTTGATGGTCACGTCATTGTTCATTGGATAAAGAATAAGAATATATTCATTAACCACCAATCACATTCTTTTATTCATTAGTTAAGGAATAAGAATCATGAAAAAGAATAAGAATAAGAATCAAATCCAAAGTGTAAGAGCCAATAATCCGATTTTTTTCGGAAGATTCGAACTGTGCGCCAGATGCACAACAGGTTCCTGCGCCAGACGTAGGCATGTGCGCCAATCGTACGGTGCTGTGTGTAGCGCAAGACTTCGCGTTAGCCGCAATTAGTCCTGTCAGCACTTCTTTCACGTTTTTCGATGCATTTCTACGTATTAGGATGTATTTAGGAAAGAATATTTTCTGAAAATCTGATTTTGCCTCATTCATGAAAAAATCTATAGAGAATAAGAATATTTGTATTTCCAAAGAGATTTGATGATGTCATTAGGGTGATGTCATTAATGTAATTTAGGATGGAAAAAAAATCAGATTTTTGGGTGAAAAATCTGATATTTTACCTTCTTCAAACCCTAATTCACCATCTCATTTCCCTATTGTTGAACTCTAGTTTTGATGATGACAAAGGAACAAATATGCAAACTAAGTATTCGACTAACAAGTTGTTTAAGTGAATGAATTTCAAGGTATCAATGAAAGGAACAAAGAGAATACTAAGTCAAAGACGAAATCAAGTTTGGATTATGAAGACTAAGTGAAGATGTTCAAAGATTTGGTAGTGGAGCAGCATTGGTGCACGAAGACCAAAGCTAGGCTTTTTGTTATAGTTCCAATGTAAAGGAACGAGTAAGAATGGTAAGGAATTGTGGCACTTTAGAATGAGAATGAGCATTTGTTCCTATGTAAGGAACAGACGAACTGGCGCTGTAATGATAAGTTAAAGGAACTAACTATTAAAAGGAACTAGACTTAGAATGAAGCAGTACAACGGTTAAATATGTCATTTGAGTATTTTATGCCTAGATAAAATCTGATTTTAAGGAAAAGATTTTATTTTTATAATGATAATAAATTCCTTTTCGGTTTTTATGGAAAATATGTTAAAGATAATATTTTTGGTAAAAAGATTTTATTTTGGTTTTATTAATTAAAATACTTTTTAATTAAATCAGATTTTAGAATAACTGCTTTAAGTGGTTGCTAAAATTAAGGGAGCAGTAACATGATTATCTCCCACGTTTAACAGTGATCATGGAGATCATGGGTTTAAAAGAGGAAAGTGTTCCTCCAAGTAAGGAACATCATGGGATAATGGTTTTATCACTAACACATGTTTTAATCCCACGTTCTAAGTTATTACCACTATAAATACTAATGTCTAATTAAGTTCCAAATTGTGACTGACCAAGTGAATTAGTGAGTTTAACTAAGTAAAGTGTTAGTGCCTTCATTCTCTCATAAAAGCCATTTGTTCTTTGCCTTCTTACTCTATTTCCACTAAGTTTATTTGATCAATTGTATTTTGGTTTTTGGGGTAAGGGGACTTTGAGTGATGTTCTGTAAGAGAGAAAGCTTTGAGTGAAGCGAGTTAAATTGAGAAAACTTCAAGTGAAGTTGAGCGGAACAGCTGTTAAGGGAACAGTTGTTTAGGAACTTGAGTTTAGGAACTCAAGGTGTGGCCCGTGAGTAGAATTAGGTTGTAACAAAGCTGTTTGACCTAATTAGTGAAAGAGCTGACTTTACAATCCCTAGTGGTCGAGGTTGTTTCTTCTTGTTGGGCCCAAGAAGTTTTTCCTCGTAAAAATCCCTTGTGTTCTTTTAGCTTGTTTCTTTGTTTAAGTTTAAAATTCCGCAAAAAGTTACATTTATTTCTACACATACAATTCACCCCCTCTTGTATTATTCCTTGTGAAATAACAATTGGTATCAGAGCTAGAACTCACGAAAGATAGGAAACCCTATTGAGAAAAAGATCCAATGAACAATGAATACCACCGCGAAACTTGAGAAAGGTTACTCTACGCAAAGGCCTCCTCTGTTTAATGGGAAATTCTATTCTTACTGGAAGAACAGAATGGAGATATTCATCAAGGCCGAAAACTACTAGGTATGGAGAGTCATTGAAGTTGGTGATTTTGAGGTCACAACTACTAATGACAAGAATGAGGTAATTCCTACACCATACTCTGAATATGACAAAGCTTATTTCGAAAAAATGAAAGTTAATGCAATCGCTGTTAAATTGTCGCATTGTGGACTTGGACCCCATGAACACAATTGGATCATGGGATGCAAATCCACAAAGCAAATATGGGATTTACTAGAAGTAACCCATGAAAGAACTAATGAAGTCAAGAGATCTAAAATTGATTTACTAATGAATCAATATGAACTATTCTCCATGAAGGCTAAGGAAAGCATACAAGAGATGTTTACACGTTTTACTAATATTATTAATGAGTTAGCTTCTCTTGGTAAGTTTATTTCATCAGAGGAACATGTTCAAAAAGTTCTTAGGAGTCTTTCTAAGGATAGATGGATGGCTAAGGTCACTGCTTTACAAGAAACAAAAGAGTTCACTAAGTTCAACTTGGAACAGCTTGCTGTCACTTATGACTCGTGAGCTCCACCCTGATACTCAGTATGGTGAAAGTTCTAAGTCAAAGTCCATTGCCCTCAAAGCAGATGATGAAGATGACTCTGACTCAGAAGAAGAGGAAGCATCACTCATGGTCCGAAAATTTCTAAAGATGTATAGGAACATGAAGAATGGGAACTTTAAAGGTAAAACTAAAAAGTTTTCCAACAAAGCTGCTTGTCATAAATGTGGTAGTACAGATCATTTCATCAAGGAATGTCATCTTTGGGAAAATGACAAGACCAAAGAAAGGAACAAGGAACGCTTCGTTGAAAGGAACAAGGAATCAAAAGCACCTTTCTCTAAAGCGAACATTCAAAAGGCTATGATAGCAGCTTGGGGAGATTCAGAGACTGAAGAGGAAGAGGAACAACAAACTGAAGAAACTGCAAATCTTTGCCTCATGGCAAACACTGACGAAAAATAAGATGAAGAAAATGTTGAGGTAAGCCAGCATGGACTTGAATCAGACCTAGATGGAAAAACTAGGCCTGAAATTTATGATCTTCTTTATGATGCAATTCTTGAATGTAGAGATAAACGTGAAAAACGTGAGCAAACTGTTAAAGTTTGTGGAGAACATATAGAATGGCTTAAAAAAATGAGAACGGGTGTTGAAAATAGGTTCTTTGATTTATTTGATAAGAATTTAAAAATCAAGGAATTATATGAAAGTGTGAAGAATGAAAATTATCTAATCAATTTAGAAAATTCATACTTAAGGGAATTTGTCCTTAGATCAACTCCTTTGAAAGGTTACAGATTTGAGATCAAATATTTGAATAATGAGAAAATTGTTTTAAAGGAACAGGTCTATAATCTCAAGAAGGAACTGGTTGTTGCAAGGAACTGGTTGTTGCAAGGAACAGTGGCAAAGTGATGGTTGTTCCTAAATGGATTGAGAGACCACAGACTAAAAGAAAAGAAGGTCTTGGTTTTGAAAACTACAAAAAAGAGGAATAAGCCTAAGAAATATGTTGACCTACCTAGTGATAAAATTTGCATGTACTGTGGAAAGATAGGTCATTACATCATTCAATGTCAACTAAGAACTAGAATCATTGGCGAAAATGTGAAGTTGAGCAACATGAAATGGGTTGCTAAATCAAATGCTAGTCAAGAATAGGAACCCACGAAACAAGGGGTTCCTACAACTAACAACTAGTTGATTTTTGCAGGTTGGAGTAAGGGGGAACAACACTTGGTATCTTGATAGTGGTTGTTCTAAGCATATGACTAGAGACAAATCTAAGTTTCTCTCACTCTCAAACTATGAAGGTAGAAGTGTGACTTTTGGTGATATTAAGAAAGGTAACATAGTTGCCATGGGTAAGGTTGGTAAATCACCATCACATTCCATTGATAATGTGTTTCTAGTTGAAGGTTTAAAGCACAATCTTTTAAGTATTTCCCAATTTTGTGACAAGGGAAATGTTGGTAAATTTAATAGTGAAAAATGCTTGATCGTTAACATTAACTCTAAGAATGTCATCTTGGAAGGAACATGGAAAGGGAACACCTATATTGTAGATCTTGATATTGTTCCTAAAAACAACTTGACATGCCTTAATGTTATTGAAGATGATCCACTCTTATGGCATAAGCGTCTAGGACATGCTAGCTTTTCATTACTTGACAAACTTCGATCAAAAAATCTTGTTTTGGGATTACCACCTATAAAATTAAATTTCATATTGATCAAGTTTGTGATGCATGTGCCAAAAGAAAGCATATTAGATCCTCTTTCAAATCTGAAATTGTTGTGAGCACCACAAAACCTTTAGAATTAATTCATATGGATTTGTGTGGCCCTATGAGGATTCAAAGTAGAAGTGGAAAGAGGCATGTGTTAGTTATTGGTTATGACTACTCTAGGTACACTTGGGTTATTTTTCTCTCTAGTAAGGATGAGACTTATGATAAGTTCCTTGTCTTTGCTAAAATAGTTCAAAATTTGAGTGGTCACAAATTGATGCATATTATATCCGATCATGGCAAAGAATTCGAAAATTATAAATTTGATGATTAAAGCAGAGACTATGGCCTAGATCATAATTTTTCTACCCTTAGGACACCACAACAAAATGGGGTTGTAGAAAAGAAAAATGGAACTTTGGAGGAAATGGCTAGGACCATGCTAATTGCTAGTGAACTTCCAATGAATTTTTGAGCTGAGGCTGTTAATACTGCTTGTCACATAATAAATCATGCCATGATGAGACCTATTATTAACAAAACTCCTTATGAGCTTTATTTTGGAAAGAAACCCAATATTACTCATTTCAGAACATTTGGTTGCAAATGTTTTGTTCATAATAATGGAAAAGATAATCTTGGAAAATTTGATGCAAGGAGTGATGAAGCAATATTCTTAGGATATTCATCACATAGTAAGGCTTATAGAGTTTATAATAAAAGAACTATGTGCGTTGAAGAAAGTGTTCATATAATATTTGATGAATCTGACAATTTCAATCCAAGCAAATGGGTTGATGACTTTGAGATAGGCTTGGCTCGATCAAATGAGAAAGATGCAGATTCAATTGAGGAAGAAGGAATAAAACAGGAAAGGAACGAAGAAGATGAAAACTTTCGTAACAATGATGTTCATGTTCCTCAAGAAGATGCAGCTATTCCTGTTCCTGCTAAGAACGAAAATGTTGAAAGGTCTGATTCAATAATTGCTGAAAGAGGAACAAATGAACAAGGCTCCTCATCCTCTCATGAAACTCAAGAGGAACAACCTGTTCCTATAAGGGAGTTTCAACCAAAACCTTGGAGACATAAAAAATCACATCCAGTAGAACTCATAATAAGTGACATATCCAAAGCTACGCAAACTAGATCTCAATTAAGGAATTTTTGTGCATTTCATGCGTGTTATCAATGATAGAACCAAGAAATCATGAAGAAGCCCTAACTGATTCTGATTGGATCACTGCTATGCAAGCTAAATTAAATAAGTTCGAAAGAAACAAGGTATGGCATCTAGTTCCCTCCTCTAAACAACAAAAAGTAATTGGCTTAAAATGGGTGTTTAGAAACAAACTAGATGAGTGTGGAACAATTGTAAGGAACAAAGCTAGACTTGTAATAAAAGGTTATAATCAACAAGAAGGAATTGACTATGAAGAAACCTGTGCTCCTGTTGCTAGACTTGAAGCCATTAGAATACTAATTGCATTTGCTGCTTATATGGGATTTAAACTGTATCAAATGGATGTCAAATGTGCATTTCTTAATGGCTATTTAAATGAAGACGTATATGTTGAACAACCCCCTGGATTTGAAAGCAATGATCTCCCAAACCATGTCTACAAGCTTGACAAGGCTCTTTAAGGGTTAAAGCAAGCGCCTAGGTCATGGTAGAGAGATTATCTAAGTTCCTTTTAGAAAACAACTTTAAAAGAGGGAAAGTAGATAAAACTTTATTTCTAAAATTGAAAGGAACTGTTATACTTCTTGTTCAAATATATGTTGATGACATTATTTTTGGAGCGACACAAATGAATCATTATGCAAAGAATTCTCAAACCTTATGAGTAATGAATTTGAGATGAGTATGATGGGTGAGTTAAATTTCTTTCTTGGGTTACAAATTAAGCAAATAGAAAAAGGAATAATTATTCACCAACAAAAATATATAAAGGAACTATTAAAGAAATATGTCCTCAAATATTCAAAGATAAATTACACTCCTATGGGAACTTCAACTAGATTACATGAAGATTCCATAGGGACAATTGTTTATCAAACAAAATATAGAGGCATGATTGGTTCTCTTTTGTATCTAACTGCTAGTCGTCCAGACATAACTTTTAGTGTTGGTTTGTGTGCTAGATTTCAAGCAAATCCCAAGGAGTTTCATCTAACTGTTGTGAAGAGAATTCTTAGATATCTTAAAGGAACAGATGATCTTGGACTTTTCTATCAACGGTCTTAGCCTATTCCAACCCCCCATGTCTGAATTGATTTGTCTTACTCTATGTGATATTAAGTGATTGTGATTAATTGCCTAAGACCATTGCAAATTAAAATGTTCAAAACATAAACATGGATTCAAAGGGATAAAGCTACGCACAAATGTCACATAATACTCCCCTTATTGTTTCTAAGTTATAGAAACTTGCATAGTATGAAAAATGTTGATATTTAGCATAAGTTGTTCCTTTAGCACAAGTTCCTTAGACTTTCTTTTCTTTCCATAAATTAAAAAGTTTATAAAAATGAAAATCCCAAAAATCTATGAATCATATTTAATCAAGTCTTGATTTCCTTTTTATCTTTTCTTTTTCTTTTATTTTATTTTTATCTTTTTAATTTTACGCGTGTAACTCTTCATTTACCGTTACATGTATCTTCTTTCTTTTTCCTTCTTCCCTTCCAAAACCGTGTTCCTTAAACGCTTCAACTTCACCATTGTTCATCTCCTTTACACCTATTCGCACCATATAAAACCACAATTTCTTTTCATCAGATAGCAAAACCTCCCAAAACCTCTCAATTGGAAAACCCATCTTCTCCATCCAAAACCCTAGAAGCCGAAAATTCTCAAGAAACAAAAATGGAGATAGAAGAGCAAAAATTGGAGTCACCAAGGAGAAGTGTGAGAAGAATAAAACTGATTGGGGAAGATGATGAGGAAGAAACCCCGAAATTAGTTGAAGGGAAAGAAGAAGCTACACATGTTCCTTCCAAAGGAACTGCTACTTCTTCCTCCACGAAAAGAGTGTAGCGAAGTGATTCAAGGTATGTTTTAGGATTTTGTGTAGATTTGGAGTGGGCCAAAAAAGCTCACTAAGGGAAAAAAAAGGAAGGGCTGCGTTTTTTTAAAAACGCAGCCCTTCTTGTATGAAGGGCTGCGGTTTTAAAGAAAAACGCAGCCCTTTTGGTGAAGGGCTGTGGTTAACAAGAAATCGCAGCCCTTCATACTGTATGAAGGGCTGCGCTTTTGAGGCTAACCGCAGCCCTATTAGTGAAGGGCTGCGTTTTTTAAAAAACCGCAGCCCTTCATAAACGAAGGGCTGCGGTTTTTTAAAAAAAGCAGCCCTTCATGGGCTTTTTTTAAAAAAAATTTGAAACGAATTCGCGGGCTTAAAATGTTAAGCGGGCTAGGGTTCTCACAATTTCCTCTCCCTCATTCTCTCTCCTCTCTCACGTCCTCTCTCACCCTCCTCCCTTCTCCTCCTTCTCTCTCACGTCCTCTCTCAGCCTCCCTCCTTCTCCTCCATCCTTCACCCTCCTTCGCTTTCACCCTCCGGCGGCAGCAACACCACGCAGCAACACCACCACAAGATCATTCGTCCTCCTCGTTCGTCCTCTTGGTTCGTCGTTTCGTTCGTCCTCCTCGTTTGTTCAAGAATAACTTGGTTCGTCGTTCGTTCACCCTTGTCGTGCCTTGCCTTGCCGTGCCTTGCCGCGCCGGTGTTGTTCTTCCTTGTCGTCGAACTCCGATAGCAATTCAACAAGTGATAAATTTTTCGTTTTTCAAATTTATAATTTCTTGATCTTTGTTTTGATTAATGTTTATGTAATTTCAGATCTATAATTTCTTGATCTTTGTTTTGATTAATGTTTATGTAATTTCAGATCTATAATTTGTTCTCTTTTGTATTTTCGTTTGCTTTTTTTTTCATTTTTGTTCGTTTTTTTTCATTTTCTCTCCGTTTTTTTTTCATTTCGTTCTTTTTTTTCATTTTCGTTCTTTTTTTTTTTTAATTTTCATTCTTCTTTTTTTTATTTTCGTTCTTTATTTTTTAATTTTCGTTCTTTTTTTTCATTTTCAGATCTATAAATTTCTACTGTTCTTGTTGATTTTCCCTATTGTAAATTTCTTGATATATTTAGGAGTAAAAAAATGACAAACATTTTTATTTTTTTATTTTTTTGGGTCAAAAGGGCTGCGGTTTTGGTCAAAACCGCAGCCTTTTGTACAAAGAAGGGCTGCGTTCTAGGCCCAAAACCGCAGCCCTTCCAATATGGAAGGGCTGCATTTTTGGGCCTCAACCGCAGCCCTTCGTTGTGAAGGGCTGCGGTTAAAAAACGCAGCCCTCCACTTTTAGTGAAGGGCTGCTACGGAAAGGGCTGCAGGCCAAAAGCGCAGCCCTTAGGGCTGTTTTGACCGCAGCCCTTCCGTTTTTTCCCACTAGTGGTTAGATTCAATGAATTAACCGATATACTAAAGGAACAGGGTATGGAATACCTATTTGAAACCGCATATAACAATGCCTTAGTTCCTTTAGCTATGGATGAGTTTTCTGCAAACTTCATCAACATTGATGGAGTATGTACTACTGAAGTTAGGGGGAAGAAAATTAAATTTTCCCAAGAAACTTTAGCAAAAATATGGGAAGTTCCTTGCAAAGGAACTGATCTATATTTTGAGAGGAAAGCAACTGTCACCTTTTCCAATTTCTCCCAAGATGATATTGTTGAATCCTTTGGGGGAACTGGTGGCCAAACCAAAATAATCACAATCTTCTCTCTCCTGTCCACAAAATTTTGTTCAATCTTATTTGGAGACCACTTATTCCTCGAACTGAAAAGAGGAATGAGGTTGGTCTCTTAGATATGTGCTATATGTTTTGCCTTGACCACCACATCCAATTAACTTCCCTTCTCTCTTTATCCAACATCTAATTCATTGCATTGAGAATCACTATGTTGTTGGCTATGGTGCATTGATCACCTCTCTTCTTTCTCACTTTAAGGTTAAGACTACTGGTTGACCTACCTTGGGTATAAAACAAGGTAATATTTTAAATGAAAAGACTTTGTATGGCTTGGACCTTTCTGTCCAAGATGGAGTGTTGACTCAAGGGAGGATTGCTACTAGTTCCTCTCACAAGAGAAAACTGCCTAAGGCAGTGGAAGTGATACTAGAGGAACAAGTTCCTGTCCCTATTGAACTAAAGGAACAGGCACCTAAGAGAAGAAAAACAGTTGCCAAAAAGCCTACTTCTCCTGTTCCTAAATATGTTAGACAAAGTTCAAGGTTGAGAGTTTCTAAGACTGCACATGTTCCTTCAAATAAGGACTCTCCATTAGTCCTATCTGATGCAAAGGAACAGGATCACAATTCACCTAAGGAACTAACTCCTCCATCCCCACCAAAAATACCAGTAACCCTCACCACCATCCATTCCATCTCTCCCTCATCATTCTCTATTCCTTTAAGTTTTGAACAGTTGAAGGTTGAGATGAAAGAACCAAACCTTTTCTCCTCTACATCCACTGACCTTCCACCACAACCACCTTTTCTTCCTTCCATTTACACCACCAGCTCACCTTCTGTTTCTCTCAAAGGAACACCAGGTCCATCACAAGAAAACATCCCAGTTCCTCCACCTAAACCATCCATTGCCTCTGGTTCTAAGGGCAAGGAACAAGTTCCTTCGGATGAATTTGGTTGGTCAATGAAGTATGTCTCCCTGCTCAACATATGATTAAGTTTTACAATCACCTTCACTGGACTTTAGATACTAAAACAGATAAGATGATGGGTTTAATGAAAGTCCTTAGTGATACTGTGATAGAACAACAAAAGAACATGGAGATGATTGCCCAAGCCATTAACACTTTGAAGCAGCAACTTGATGGACACCATGGAGAGGTGATAAAGAAGTTGGAAGAAGTGGTTGAGGAAGTAGTAGAGGAACACAACTGCCCTTCCATTCCTAATGTCTAGTTCTTGTTTCTCTTAAAGGAACAGGAACTCCTAACTTTTGTTTCTTTTCTTTTCTTTTTCTCCTTTTTCTCTTTTGTACTTTAATGGAACAAGTGCTATAAATATAAGTGACTTTTGCTATATTTGTCCTCGTTTGTGATTTGAGTGCCTAATTTCTCACTTGGAATGGCTAGTATTATGTAATTGATGTTTGAGCAAGCCTACCCTTTGACATTCCTAACTTAACCAATTTTTTGGTGCTTGTTAATGGTCTCAAGGTCTTGTAACTATCAGTCTTACCAAAATCACCAAGCGTTTGATCTTTTTACGATGACAAAGGGGGAAAAGATAATAGGGACAAACTAAGTTAAACTAAGTTGAAATATTGTAAAAATGAAAAATTTAAATCCTTAATCTGCCTTAATTAAATTATATAAATTATTATTTAATCTTTTTCATTCTCTTATGTTATTTGTTGTTTTCATTAGTTTGTAACTTTGTTGTCATCATCAAAAAAGGGGAAATTGTTGAACCCTAGTTTTGATGATGACAAAGGAACAAAGATGCAAACTAAGTATTGGACTAACAAGTTGTTTAAGTGAATGAATTTCAAGGTATCAAGGAAAGGAACAAAGAGAATACTAAGTCAAAGACGAAATCAAGTTTGGAGTTTGAAGAGTAAGTGAAGATGTTCAAAGATTTGGTACTGGAGCAGCATTGGAGCAAGAAGACCAAAGCGAGGCTTTTTGTTTCTAGTTCCAATGTAAAGGAACGAGTAAGAATGGTAAGGCACTGTGGCACTTTAGAAAGAGAATGAGCGTTTGTTCCTTTGTAAGGAACAGAAGAACTGGTGGTGTAATAATAAGTTAGAGGAATTAACTATTAAAAAGAACTAGACTTAGGATGAAGCAGTACACCGGTTAAAGATGTTGTTTGAGTATTTTATGTCTAGATTCTAGGTAACCGTTTTATTTGAGGTAAAATCTGATTTTAAAGAAAATATTTTGGATTTTTTGATTTTAATAATGCAACCTTTTAGCCATTCGCAACGAATAAGCTAACATTTTAGTTATTCCTAAATAATGCAACCTTTAACAAAAAATTCTCTGAATGGGTAAAAACCGGATGCAACCTGATAAACAGGTTGCCCATGACACTTGTCACAATTTCATTGGTTAGTTTTTAATTTTTGTTGAATTAAAAAAAAATTCCCTCTCTCTTCCTTATCTCCCTCCACCAAAGATCGAACTCTTCCCCACCCCACCCCCACCCCCACCCCTACCAACAACCACCATAGCCCCACCAGCCCCCCAACAACCACCACAGCCCCACCCCCCCACAACCACCGCAGCCCCTACCCTCCTCCCCCCCCCCCGCAGCCTCGCTAGCCCCCAACCTCGCAGCCCAAAAGCCCTCCACCGCCCCACCCCCGCGCCTCCAACCCAACCGTCCTTCCCCCACCGATTTTCGCCCCCGATTTTCGCCCCCACACCACCGATTTTCGCCCCTCCCCCTTTCCCCCGCAGCCTCGAAACCGTTGACTTGGTGCGGGTATGGCGACAAAAAACCGATAACGGTCGGGGTAAAAAACCGACTTGGTGCTGGGAGCGGGTTTGCGGACGCAGGTGGGGAGGGGAGGGGGGTTCGCGACTGTAAGGGAAGAGGGGAGGGGGTCGGCGGCAGCAGGGGAAGGGTGGGGGGGGGGGGGTTAGCGGGGAAGGGGGGGGCGAATGCGAGTGGGGAGGGGGTGGTGAGGGGGTGGTGGTGATGAGGGGGTGATGGGGCGAGTGGGGGTAAGGGGAGGGGGTTGTGGGTGAGGGTTTGGGGGAGGGGGTTGGGGGGTTGACGTGAGGGCGGGTCAAAAAAAATTTAACCTGTTTCACAGGTTACCAGTCAATCCCACTTGTTGTAGGAATTTTTTGTTAAAGGTTGTATTATTTAGGAATAACTAAAATGTTAGCTTATTCGTTGCGAATGGCTAAAAGGTTGCATTATTAAAATAAAAAAATCCAAATATTTTTTAGGAAAAGATTTTATTTTTATAAAGATACTACCTCCGTCCCATAATAGTCTGAACACTTTCCTTTTATGTTTGTCCCAAATTAGTTTGACCCCTTCCATTATTGGCATGGTCCCACCATTAATATATTATTTCTTTTACACATATTTGGCCCACAATCTACATTTTATCAATAAAAAGTTACCCAACTTTCTCTCTCCTCTAATGAAAAATACCCCACCAACTCCTATCACATCTACTTTTAAAATAAAATAACATTTGATAACCACACCACAACTTATCACCTTAAACTACGTGTCCCAACAAGTGTTCAGATCTTTCTGGGACGGAGGGAGTAATAAATATCCTTTTCGGTTTTTATGGAAAATATTTTAAAGATAATAGTTTTGGTAAAAGGATTTTATTTTGATTTTATTAATTAAAATACTTTTTAATTAAATCAGATTTTAGAATTACTGCTTTAAGTGGTTGCTAAAATTAAGGGAGCAGTAACATGATTATCTCCCACGTTTAACAGTGATAATGGAGATCATGGGTTTAAAAGAGTAACGTGTTCCTCCAAGTAAGGAACATCATGGGATAATGGTTTTTATCACTAACACGTGTTTTAATCCCACGTTCTAAGTTATTACCACTATAAATACTAATGTCTAATTAAGTTCCAATTTGTGACTGACCAAGTGAATTAGTGAGTTTAATTAAGTAAAGTGTCAGTGCCTTCATTCTCTCATAAAAGCCATTTGTTCTTTGCCTTCTTACTCTGTTTCCACTAAGTTTATTTGATCAATTGTATTTTGGTTTTTGGGGTAATGGGACTTTGAGTGAATTTCTATAAGAGAGAAAGCTTTGAGTGACCCGAGTTAAATTTAGAAAACTTCAAGTGAAGTTGAGAGGAATAGCTATTAAGGGAACAATTGCTCAGGAACTTGAGTTTAGGAACTCAAGGTGTGGCTCGTGAGTAGAATTAGGTTGTAACAAAGCTGTTTGGCATAATTACTGAAAGAGTTGAGTTTAAAATCCCTAGTGGTCGAAGTTGCTTCTTCTTGTTAGGCCCAAGAAGTTTTTCCTCGTAAAAATCCCTTGTGTTCTTTTAGCTTGTTTCTTTGTTTAAGTTTAATATTCCGCAAAAAGTTACGTTTATTTCTACACATACAATTCACCCCCCCTCTTGTATTATTCCTAGTGAAATAACACCTATAAATACCCCTCATTTTTTTACTTGAACACACAACAATTTCATACAACTTCACTTAACTCTATTACCCTCCTCCTCCTCAATTCCTCCATCTAAGCAAAAGTTATAATTAGTAAGTAAAGAAGTTCATCAATATATAGGAAAACACAAAAAGAGTTTAAGTTAGTAATTAAGTGGATTTAGAAACTCACTTAGAATTTAAGAATATCACAAAAAAGGTAGAAAAATTTGCAAAAAGGAAGTGCATCATTGAGCTAGCAAGGTAAAGTTGAAGTCCTTGTTATTTTTTCTTGATTATCTTCTTAATCACCTACTAACTTTCTCTTTGTTTATTCTTATCATTTTTTTTTTATTTTTGGAGTGATTTGGGTATGTGGAAGTCCTAATAGGTTCCCAACCTTAAATCACCCCACCTAGAATAGTCAACTCTAATGGGGAGACTCTTGGGAAACAATGTGTTTATGTGATTTATCTTAATCAAGTTGTTGTTCATCACCAAAAACATGTTTTCATAAAAAAAATTCAAGTAGAGTTGTGCATAAACATCTCCATAAAAAGAAAATGTGATGCTGTAATTGTGGTCAGTTTTAATTTTGTACTTCATTTCATTTTTCGTCTGCATTAACTTAATATTTTGTAGGATGTAATATTTTTCCTATGAAGTTCAAGATGTTTCTAGCAACTGGGCTTTGAAATTTCTAAAAAAAGAATTATGTATAAATAATTTAAAATCATACAACTTTGTTGTGCAAAACTGATTTTGTCCAGTACCACATAAGCTTATCTTGTTAATAAAGTTTAAAATTAAAACATCTAGACATCGGTAGCTTTCCAAAAATATAAAAATCATGTTCATATGAATTTTATACAATTTTATGTCATTTTGACAAAAACGTTCATGTAAATCACTAAATTCCAGAAAACTGATTTTCTCTTCAGTTAAGAAAATGAATAAAAAAGGGTCTTAAAAATGTCCAATTCATATGAAAATTTGCATTATAGTCCTTTAAAGTGTCTATAATATTCATACCAAAATTCACTTCAAAATAAGTTTAGCAAGTTGGATTTGAAAGCACAAATTGCATAAAGGTCCTGTTTTGACCCGTTTTGGCATAAAATTCACCGTAATTAGAGTTGTCACTAAAAGCTTATGAAATTTTGACACAACATAAAGAACTCACTGACCTATCTGTAGGTATATCACATGCTCAATTTTACGCTTTCTACAGAAGTTATGATTTGTACAATTCAGTACAACAAAAGTGCAATCTGAAAAAAATGAAATAGAGTGATAAACTCAAGTTTCATAAAAAAATATTTTCTTTTCATACGAAAATGTTAATTAAAAATCATGAAATTTTAAGTTTCTCTTAAAATGGTTCATTTTGATTAAGTAAATATAAATCAATAAAAATCGTCATAAAAAATCAAAATCAAAGAAGTTAATTAATCTTTAACTTACACAAATTCACAAATAAACATGAATTCTAAAGCCATTCAAGAGGATGAAGATCAAGGAGCATCATGGTGAAGATCAAGATTGAAGATTTGTATAGATCATAGAATTTGTACATTTTTGTTGCAATAATAGTTTCTTTGTAAATAGATATTACATCACTCAATTAATGAAAAAATATGGAGATGTTTATGCATAATTTTCATAAATAATTCCACAATTCTTTTTAATAAAATGAGCAACCAATGTTACAAATGTTGCACTTTGAACCCAATATCATAATATATGAATTAAATGACCCAATCTCAATTAAGTGGAAAAATTGCAAATCTAACTAAGTTAAATTGTATGATGATCCATCTTACATTTGAAAATTTGTTCTCCATCTTCAAATGGATCAATTATATAATTTGACATAATTAGAAAGGTAATTATGATCTCCTAATTGATTTTAGGTCATTTCACGTGTCTCACTTTAAATGGCCAAATTTCAATTAGCTAAACACGAACTCCAAGTTTGATCTCAAATTGATCACTTTTTTCTCAAAAATGACTTAATAATCTTCAATTAAGATTAATTCTCAAAAAGCCTTCAATTAGGAAGCAAACCTCTTTATCTAAGACCACTTGAAAATTATAAATGTGATCACTAATTGAAGTGATTATCGTAACCTTCGGTTTATTCGCTAATTAAGGTGATTATTCTAACCTTCCTTTTAATCGCTAATTAAGGTGATTAATTTAGTCTTTCATATTTAATCGCTAATTAGAGTGATTATCTTAAACCTTAATAATCTTTGATTAGGGCGATTATTTTTCTCATTTAATCACTAATTAGAGTGATTATCTTAAACCTTAATAATCGTTAATTAAGGCGATTATTTTTCCTATTTAATCACTAATTAGGGTGATTATCTTAATCACTAATTAGGGTGATTACCTCATTTTTTCCTTCACTAGTACAGAATCGACGATTTGCGTTGGCCTATCTGCGTCGCACCCTCGAAGAAATGAAGCAAATTGACAATTTGCGTCGGATATAATTAAATGTCCGACGCAAATACCCTGAGGACAGCAATAGGTGCCGCTTATGTGCGTCGAATTAGCAGGCCAAATGACGCAAAAGCTATGATGTGCGTCGGACCCAAGGCCCATCCGACGCATATCATTGAAGCTATATGCGTCGGATGCACCTCCTGTCCGACGCAGATGATTGTTAGGCCCCAACACTATCCGCACTATCCGCGTCGCACGTGACATACATGTGACGCAGATAACTCATGTGTGTCGCATGTGATGTGCATCCAACGTAGATGACCTGCTCATCCGCTTTTTCAACGCACACGATATATGCGTTGCACTTATCTTGGACGCGATGCAAATCGTGTTTTTTTGGCTATCTGCATCGCACGTTCCTTGGACGCGACGCAAATGCTCTCACTAATTTACTGAACACGAGAAACACTTTCGAGCCCTAAAATAACCCACTCTCAAAAACTTTGGCGCTCTCTCTATCTCTCTCAAAAACATAGGTTTGCTCCCCTCGCCGGCGCTCGCTCACCCTTTCCGGCGCTCCCTCACCCGCTCTGGCGATCGGCGATCCTATCTTTCTCTCGCCAAGTACATTTGGCGCTCTCTCACTCGTTCGTGTGCTCTCTCTCTCGTTCGTGCGACTCGCCCACTCCCGGCTGCCGTGCACTTTGCCGGCGATTCTTTGCGGCTGGCGAGCCGCTGCTGCACTCCGGTGCTCTGACACACACTCTCTCTTTCTCTCTCACACACTTTCTTTTACTCCGACTCGCCGCCCCCACTTAGTCCGACTCGCCGCTGCCGCTGCGATCCTACTCGTCGCCGCTGCTGCCGGCAATGTATGTCATTGTTGTTATTTTTTTGTATTACTTTACATTAATCATGTATTTCAAGTTCCCTTAATTTTTTTAGGAGTTGGTTTGTTTGATTTTAGTTCTGATTTTTGTTAAGGGGTTGAAATTAGAATTGAACTCATGATAAATATGGTGGAATGAATTTTGAGATTAAATTTAGGATGTTCGTAGTTTGTAGTTTGTAGTGCTTATGAATTTTTTACCATTGATCTTAACAATTCTACTTTAATCTTAATGTTGTTTCTTAATCTCTAATTTGGTAATGTCTTAATATTAGATAGTTGATGTTTATGAGTTATGACTTAATCACTATTTAATTTTGTGGGTTGGTTAATGCCCTAATGCAATTGCCACATTCCATCTTCTACTTGTCGGCTTGCCGGTGCTCCAAGCTCACCTCGTTGTGCTTGTCTTCGCTGCTCCTTGAGAGCAGAGGTATATATTATACCTTTTGCTTTATGTTTATTTGTTTTATTTGTCCCTATAATGTTGAATGACCAAACCTATATGGGAGGTTCGGGAAATCTAAGGAATGGTTTGGTTATGTGATTGGGAAAGTATATGTGAATTGTTTGGTTATGTGATTGGGAAAGTATATGTTGAATTATGACCAAACCTATATGGACATACCTTAATGGGGTGGGGAAGGAAATCTAAGGAATGGATTGGTTTGTGCTGTTTAATTGCTATGTGTGCATCATTGGCCTAGCTACCCGTTCAAGGCTTACTCATTAGGAGTAAGTCTTGAATAGTCCCCGGTTTGGGACTGTCTTTGAGTTTCATATCTCACTTAGGATGTGAATGAATGTTTGGTTTTCGATTCTAAGAAAGATCTAGCTCATTTCCCTAAGCGTTCTCCGGGTACATATGAGGATAGTTTACCTACTATCTTCATTGTGTACTTGGAGAACTGTATGGAAATGCTGTCGAATTTTTCTTAGAATTGAAAACCAAATGTTCATTCACTAGTGAGATGAGAAACTCAAGGATGGGTTAGGTTGGAGTGATAAGGACCCAAATGTTCATGACTGCATTTGATAAGACACTTTGAATGATGTGATCAATATATTGTGTTCTTGTTTGGTGTCTCTAGTGTATGAATATGGATCGAACCTGGATGTATGGTAATTGGATTTCGGCGACATTTCTACAAGGGTTTGATGAATTTATCAGGGTTGCGTTAGAACATCAATCGCAGAATGGGTCAAAGTTAGTCTTGTGTCCTTGTTGTGATTGCAATAACTCTAGGGGGTATTGTGATGTGGATCAAATTAAGGATCATTTGATTCGTCGTGGGTTTAAGAGGAACTATACTAGGTGGACATGGCATGGAAAGTTTTATGATCAGGGTATGAGCTCCACTAGCTTGTGTGATGATTTGCATGTTGATCACATTGATGATGAGGTTGAGGTTGATATCGAAAAAGGAGAGGATAATAATGATAATGATAGGGTAGATGATGAGAATGATAGGGTGGATGATGAGAATGATAGGGTAGATGAGATGTTGCATAATTTGGAGGATGAAGGAACCGATCGTCCGAATATGTATGATACACTAGAGGAAAAAAGCCCAAGGGCTGCGGTCAAAAGGGGCCCAAGGGCTGCGTTTTTTGACCGCAGCCAGTGGACTAGCAGCCCTTGGCATTTAGGAAGGGCTGCGGTTTAGCAGCCCTTGGCATTTAGGAAGGGCTAACCGCAGCCCTTAGCGCGTTAAGGGATGCGGTCGGGGCAAACAACCATTGGTGGGTTAAGGGCTGCGGTTGAGGGCCAAAACCGCAACCCTTGGTGGTTTAAGGGCTGCGGTTTTGGCCCTCAACCGCATCCCTTAACCCACCAAGGGCTGTGGTTTTTGCCCCAACCGCAGCGCTTGTGACCCCAAAAAAAAATTTTTTTTTTTTTACATTTTTTAGTCCTAAATGTTCCCAAACAGTTATATATATATATATATATATATATATATATATATATATATATATATATATATATATATATATAAGTATCATTTTTCATTGCAAATAATGTTTTTTTACATAAATATAGATTAAATTACATGTGTACAAAACATACTGCAAAAATATTGACAAAACTTTTACTTACATTCTAATTATTGTTATACAAACATGAACTTGTCTTACATTAAGCAAAGTGATACACCGCATGCATAAGATGCAAAGAATCTTGCTAAGCCTCGCAAGAAATGGTTCCCGTTGAACACAATAGCTAGCAGCACACTTGGACAGGTACACCAACCTTATCTTCCTTACCTTCACATGTTCTCCACTGCAAGTTTTTATCAGAAACAGCATCAAACATCATCAGTCTTGGTATAACTCAGTTATGAGAAATTCAAATTTTCTACTGTAGTGGCAAAGGCACCTAATAATAAACCTTAAAGGAAAATAAAATTTACAAATTACACCACATAACATACCAATTGAAAGCATTTGACTCCTATTGCCTCACAATTGGAAAATTCCCAGCAACAAGAAATGTACAGAAACATGTGGGTGGCAGTTACTAACTTACTATACAGTGAAGACTATTTTAATGCTAATTAACAGTATGTGTATATTTAGTTGGATTCAAGTGGTACAAAATCTTGGCTATATGATGACTTATTAAAGGTCGGTGTTATATTTAATGTTGCACTGCTATATAATAATTAGCAACTGCAGTTAGAAAGGTCTGTGATGTGCGTTTGTAGATACGTGCATGTAGCTTTCAAAAGTCCAGACTCTTCAAACTGAAGCAACCACTCTTTCTGCACAGCTCACTTTGTATCAGGTATATTTGCTGGACTAATACCATACATCTCATAGGTAACTTCACAGATTTGCTTGTTAATTCATCCCTTTTATAGACGTACAATTACAAATTTGTAGTATCCTGGAGGTTTAAGGCATTTAAGTATCCTCACTGGTAATTCTGTATGTGCTTACTTTTCTATAATTTTGTTGTTTAAAGACACAATTGGTCTATCAAGTGAAAACACAGAACTCAAGCTTCAATTACAGGCCATGGAACAACAAGCTCAGTTGCGAGATGGTGAGTCTCATGCCCTGTTTGATCTGTATAGTATATCTGCATCATATCAAGCATTACTAGTTGAGAAATAAAAAGTTCTGAGGTAAAATTTGGGTTACCAGATTGCTGTTTAGTGTTGTCATTTATGTTCCTTGTCCGCCCATTTCAGAAGTGCAAGACTAACCACCAAATAGAAAATATTGGAGTTACATAGCTCCATATATTAATCATGGTTCAGTGGTTCATTGCACAATCTGTGCACCTTTTTTTTTATAAAGATTGTCACCTTGAAGTAATTGTGTGCTAAATTATGTGGATGCTTTTATCTTACGAATTAACATCTCGACTTCTCATATGTTTTATCTAAATTCACGAACTTTAAGCATAAAAGCAAGCAATAAGGGCAAAAAAACAATTGAACAAAACCAGCACCATGATCCCAAAGGGGGCTACAATGCCCATACTAATTCCTCGAACAATCATGTTCAATTAAGAGGGAAAGGGGATACATAAGGTTCATCCTCGAACAATCAACTTCGGATTAAGGGTTCTAATTTCTAAAACAAAACTCGATAAAGAGAATGAGAATAAGACATACCTTTTCTCATACTTAAGAGATACATAAAAAGTGAATATGCAACAATTCTCTCCTCTTCGCTTCATATGTGGAGTCCCTCGTTATCAATCTTCAAAAGTTCGTCCAATTTCCACTTAAAGCATAATCAATCATACTCTATACACAAATAAAGACTATATCATACACATAAAAATATCAACAATCACCTCCCAAAACCATCCACTCTCATATTTTTGACCGATCCAATTCCACATACCTAATTGACCAATTGAGCATTCTAATTTGAATTACCACATACCTAATTAACTAGTTTCATCCAAATGACTACTTTACAATGAATAATCCAATAATCTATAAACATTATCATTTATATACATAAAAACAACTCGTAAGACAACACGACAATGGTTATATATAGCAAACTAACAAAGAAACCTAAAACGAAATCTAGAATGCAGAAGTGTGTGCTCTAAGTTGCACCATCTGTTGAATTTGGCAGATAACTCTTTTAGTAGATAAATTCTGTTTAATTGTCAATCTAACCTACCAAAATCTAAAATGCAGAAGACATTCAAGAATTAAAAGACATGGAATCAAAATCCCTAAATTATCAAGAACAAATAAAAACACATCAACTACTAACACACCTCATTTCAACAATTTTACAGTAATTTTAGGGTTTCACTCAAATAACAAAACGAAAATCATCAAATCACAGCAAAAAACAAGTAGAAAGATTACACCAAAAACCAAACCAATTAATTAAAGAAATATGGAAAGAAAACCTAACCATTAGAAAAATTAGAAAACAAAATTTAGTCGAATTACCAATTAATCGAAGAGATACGGAAAGAAAACCTAACCAAACGAGAATGCACCACCATAATAGGAGAAGGAAGTTGACATCGACGCCGGCTTGTGACGGCGGTGCGCGAGCAACGGCTGGGGGAGTACATCAGCACAAAGAACAGAGGAAAGAGAGAGAAAAGGCAATGTCGATCTCCGGCGAGCGGATATCGCGATGAAGAACAACCACTGCAGAGTGAGGGAAGCGTCGCCGGTTGAGCGTCACTGGCGCCGAAGAGGAGAGAGGAAGTGAGAGATTTTCTCAGTAATTGTATTCTGCATCACACACACACACAAAAAAAAAGGACAGAAGGAATTATGTGAGATACCAAAAGTGCTAAAACAGTATAGCATTGAACAAATGATACATGGAAAATTCAATCAACTTCCACTCTTGCACATTACAAAAGGCACAAATAGGAGAATGTAGGCTAACAAAAGACAATAGGAAGAAACAGCTAGTCTCTTAGTTAAAACATAAACCAGGTATAGATTTCATTGTCTCACATTATATCCATCACATCAAGAGTCTCTATGATAATCTAAAACTATCATTTCTACAGTTTGTATCAAAGAATTCCACTTTACTATGTAGTAACTACAAAAACAGCTATAATATCAGTTGCGTATAGGACAATTAACAAGGTAATCTCAGAGATGGAGAACATCCAGGTTTAACGCAATGAACATAACACATCAGGGAATTTGAAGAGGGGGGGAGACAAAAACGAAACTAGTTGGTCAACATTTGCTTGTCTTTGTTGATGTTGCAGTATCAAATTACTGCATTCTGCACAACACCTTAGAGACTAAGAAAATAACATAAAAAGACTAGTAAAACAGAGCCAAAGAAACTACAATAGCAACTGGCCCACACGGATATCCCTTCTGAACTTGAGCATAATTCTTTGTCAAACCCAAAAGAACATGAAAGAGAACAAAACTCACAGAAATAGGGACGCTTTTTCTCACATCAAAGTTCCACATACTCTTAAACAAAGGAGTAGTTAAGTTCATAGATAGGTACATCATCATCAAAACTCTAAAACAATAATTTCAGGCAACAAATTCAATATGAGAAGCTTAATCACCAGAAAATATGCTATAACACAAGCTCAACTAAAAATCAAGACCTAGAATCATCAATCACCAAAATCAGGAATAATTAAACACAAAAATCAGCATCAATTCGTCAATCGACACAAAATTTAAACATAACTCAAACTCAATCACAAAAATTGCACTAACAGTTTAGTTATGTGTCTAAACAATAATACCAACTTAAATAAATACATCGATCCATTGCCAAATTAACGAAGAAAAATAATGAGTAAATAGACAGTAAAAGCAGAGAATTCACCAAATTGATTAATGGGCAGTTTTTTGCTACAATGATGAAGAACCTAAGAGATGAAAAATGGAGTTTTCTACTTTGAAAGTGTTCGAATCAACATTAATGGTGCAGTCAGCTGTGCGTTGTTGATAAAATGGTCTAGTTGGTGACGCCGAAGCAAAAGGCGGTGGAGAAGGCGAAAGGAGAAGGAAGGCTTCGCTGCATCCGCCATTTTTCTGCTCTCACACGCTGCTTTAGATGGAGAAGGAAGGTGTTGAAGAAACGAATCCAATTAGCGAAGAAACGAACCCAAAATACTTCACCTGATTACCCTAGGATAAAGGGAAAATTGGAGAGATTATGATGATGATTGAAAAATAAGAGTGAAGAAGATGAAGGAACCGAATGGGGAAGGAGAGGAGACAGCGAATGGGAAGCGAAAATTAAGACTGAAATTGAAAATCAGAGAGAAGAAATTCGCTACGGTTTTCGGCACCTGTGTTGCTTGGTTCCGGTTCCATGATTGAGGGAAGAATGCGAATGAAACCCTAGGAGAGAGAAAGTTAGGGTTTGGATTGAATTTGAGATTGTGAAATTTGTTCTGACGACGCAAAAGATGGAAACTTGGTGGAGGAAACTTGATAGATTGAGTTCAATTAGATTCTCTCAGACTTTTTTGAGTTCAGGATTGTGGGGAGTTAGTATGAGAGAGAAATGGGGTGGGGAAGAAGAAGGGCGGTGGGGTTTGGGTTAAAGTGCGAGAGAGATAATGCGAGAGGTTAGTAACGTGGACTGGGGCTGGGAGGACAAACGTGGATTAATAAGGCCCAAGGGTTGCGGTTAGCCCAAAATCCGCTGTCCTTTAGTATGAAGGGCTGCATTTTTTACCTAACTGCAGCCCTTTAGTGTGAAGGGCTGCGGTTTTTGGGCTAACCGCAGCCCTTTAGTTTGAAGGGATGCGGTTTTCCGATAACCGCAGCCCTTGTATCGCAGCCCTTGCCTTTTTTTCCACTAGTGATAATATTTTAAGTGCAGCGGACAAACCTATGTATATGGGGTGCAAGAATTTCACTAACTTTCTGGCATCGTTACATTATTCAAAATGAAATCGAAGCATAGTTGGACAGATAAAAGTCTCAGTGAGTTGTTCACTTTTTTACAAGAATTGCAACCTGAAGAGAATGAAATTCCCAACTCTACCTATGAGGCAAAGAAATTATTGTGTCCAATAGGTATGGAATGTGAGAAGATACATGCATGTCCAAATGATTGTGTGCTGTATCGAAATGAGTACAAGGATTTGGGTGAGTTTCCAAGGTGTGGAGAGTCTCTGTACAAGATAAAAGAGGATGATGAGAGAGTGAGAAAGAAAGAAACTCCGGCGAAGGTTCTTTGGTATTTTCCAATCATTCCGAGATTTAGGCGTTTATTTTCGGATGAAAATAATGCTAAATTATTAAGGTGGCATGTGGACAAGAGGAAGAAAGATGGGATGCTTAGACATCCGGTCGATTCTCCGCAATGGAGAAATATCGACCGAAAGTTTTCCAGTTTTGGTGAAGAACCTCGAAATCTTAGGCTTGAACTCTGTACAGATGGGGAGAACCCTTTTGGCACACTAGGTACCCAACATAGCACTTGGCCGGTTCTACTGACCATTTATAATCTGCCCCGCTGGTTATGTATGAAGCGTAAATTTATTCTGCTATCGCTTCTTATTTCGGGTCCTAAGCAACCCGGAAACGACATAGATGTGTATCTTGACCCACTCCTTCAAGATCTAAAATTGTTCTGGGATGAAGGTGTTTCGATATTCGATGCGTATGCAAAAACTGACTTCACATTACGTGCCATGATATTTTGCACGATTAATGATTTCCCGGCTTATGGGAATTTGTCAGGGTATACGGTTACAGGAGCAAAGGCATGTCCTATTTGTGATGAGGATATGATTGATGAGCGGTTACATCATTGTGGGAAGAATGTATACCTGCATTATCGTACATGGCTTCCTTTAGATCATCCATTTCGTAAGAAGAAAAAGTTGTTTAACGGAAAAGTGGAGATGAGAGAAGCCCTTGTACCCTTGCGTGGAAAAGAGGTTTCTAATCGGGTAAAGGATATTGAAACAGTGTTTGGCAAGCCTTTTAAAAGTGTCTCAAAGAAGTTATACAAGAAAAGATCTATGTTATGGAACCTCCCATATTGGAAATGCTTAAAAGTCAGACATTGTCTTGATCTAATGCACATTGAGAAAAATGTTTGTGATGCCATTGTCGGAACATTATTGAATATGCCCGGGAAGAAAAAGGATGGAGTTAAAGCTAGGAAAGACATGGCTGAAATGGGAAGACCAGAACTAGCACCTCAAAAGCGGGGACAACGCTATTATCTGCCACCAGCTTTCTACACTTTGTCTAAGAAGGAGAAAACGAGTTTTTGCGAGTCTCTGCATAGGTTAAAGGTCCTTGTTGGATACTCGTCAAATTTTCGAAACCTTGTCTCACTGAAGGACTTGAAACTTGTTGGTTTGAAATCTCATGATTGTCATATCTTGATGCAACATTTATTACCTGTTGCAATACGAGGAATTTTGCCTTCCCAAGTGAGATACACGATTACAAAGTTGTGTTTCTTCTTCAGAACTATATCTAGTAAGGTGATTGATCCTTACACTCTAGATAAGTTGCAAGCTGATGTAATAGAGACGATGTGTCAATTTGAAATGTACTTCCCACCATCGCTCTTTGACATCATGCCTCATTTGATAATTCATCTTGTCCGAGAAATTAAACTTTGTGGGCCCGTTTGTATGAGGTATATGTGGCCTTTCGAAAGGCATATGGGTACTCTCAAGGGAAAAGTGATGAATCCAGCCAGACCAGAAGCAAGTATTTTCCAAAGAACAGTTGCGGAGGAAGTATCTGAATATGTAAGTCAGTATTTAGCACGTGCACAAGCAATTGGATTGCAAAAATCTAGAAATGAAGGAAGGCTTGATGGTTGTGGTACCATTGGGAGAAAAAGATTGTGTCTTAATGGAGAGTTGAAAAGAAAAGCAGAATTTTTGGTGTTAGAAAATCTAAAACAAGTTCATCCTTACTTAGATGAGCACAAGAAGATGCTTAGTGTTCAGTATCCATTGAAGAATGAATGTGAGTTGATGATTGAGCAGAATCGGTCGTTCGTTGATTAGTTTAAACAACGAGTTATGAACCAACTATCTGACCTAAAAAATGATGTATCGGATTCGTTGAGATGGTTGGCATATGGGTCAAAGATGCAAGTTCTTTCCTATGAAAGGTATGACATCAATGGTTATTTATTTTACACTAAACGGCAAGATGACAAATCCACAATGCAAAACAGTGGTGTTACGTTGGGGGCTTTGTCATCAGAGTATAAAAGTAGAAGGGATAGAACCATTGTTGAGACAATGAAGTCTTACTGCGGGTTCATTGAAGAGATATTAGAACTTGACTATGTTGACTTGAAGATTCCACTCTTCCAATGCAAGTGGTTTGATATTCGTTGTGGTGTAAAGAAGGATGAACATGACTTTTTTACGTTAGTCAATTTCAGCCGGTTAGGGCATCATGAAGATTCTTTGATATTGGTATCACAAGCAAAACAAGTATTCTACATGGTTGACCCTGTCGATTCAAAATGGTCTGTTGTCATTGAAGGAAAAACGAGAGTACTTGGAATTGATGATGTACACGATGAAGAGGAATACGATAAGCAATTCAATGAAGTCATTGCTTCGTCAGTAGTCATTCCAAGTACATTAGGGGAAGATCTGGACACGAATTACATTTGTCGAGACCATAATGAGGGATTTTACGTTGTCAAAGAAAAAACTGATTAATACGTAACTAATGTAATATTATTGCAACTACTATTGTTTATAATCTTCAATTATATATTTTTTGCTTCGTTAAAATAATTTATTAGTATTTCATTGATGAATCTAACATGTCTTTATGCTTTATGGTTTCAGGTGTAGTGATGGAAGATCACATAATGCATGATGCATCTGATAATGATCGGCATCCACGTTCTGAGGCCGAGATAACTAATGGAGGTAGTAGGAAGAAAAGAGTGAACAAGCCTAGAGGTCCTACAAAAAGGATACGTTCCAAACCCGGGGTCCAAAGAGTACTTCAGTGGGATGATTGGATGCGTCCGATTGGGGATCATGTTGGTGCGTACAAGACACATTGCGGCGAAATCAGTAGAAGCAAAGTGTCTATCTTGTACGATAGTTGGGATGATGTTCCACAAGGCGTAAAAAATAGTTTATGGGTAGATGCTAAAGTAAGTAAACCTATGTATTTATAAAATCCATTCTTTTAATTTAATTTGAATCATGTTTATTATACTAATCGTGTATTATTGGTTAATTTTATATATCGAAGAAAGAGTTTGGAATACAAGAGGATGAGGGGAAGAAATGAAATGTGTTGACTACTTGTGATAAGTGGTGGAGAGATTTCAAGTCAAGATTGGTGAGTCGATGGATCACTAAAACGAGGCCGGGGCCTAACAATGATATGCAACCGTACGTGTTCTATCCTTTCATCACGGAAAAGATTTGGGACGAATTTGTGAAAAAGTGTAGCTCTAAGGAGTTTAAGGTATATAATATGTACGTTACAATCACATATTAAGTTATAATCAATTTTTTTGTGAATATTAACTAATTACTTGTTTTCATATTAGGCTAAAAGTGAAAGAGCAAGAAAGTCTCAGGCTACCAACATTCATCCTCATTTTTTGGGTCAAAAGTCATATGCGGAGATGATTCCCGTTTGGAAAGACAAAGGGTATATCCCTAAATCCTCTACAGCATCATCTGTTGACTCATCCATATCATCAATTATTTCCTCCTTGTCGGATCGAACTTTGCCATGGCTTCTCGCGAGATCGAAAGAAGATAAGGAAGGAAATCTTTTCTTCCCTAATAAAGAAACACAAAAGATAAAAGAGTCCATTGTAAGCATTCTTCAAATTTTATGATATTTTCTTGTCTAATTACTTGTATTCTACTAATCATATGAATTTTTTGAATTTGACGCAGGATGATTGGAAAAGGAAAGAAAAAGAATGAGAGTTTGTTCCAGGTCGGATGGATGATGCTCTATCACGTGCTCTACAGAGGAAAGACCCTCATGAGCATGTGTTAACAGCTGGGCGTAGCATTGGGATTACATCGGTTTGGGGAGATCCTGATTGGAGTAGTACTGCTCGAAAGGGTAGGGGCATGGATGATGAGGAGACGAAGGAGTTCGAGGCTAGAGTGAGCCAAAGAGTTAGAGAACAGACGATGGAAGAGATGAACTCGAAGATAGATGCAATAGTTCAAGAAAAGTTGAAGGCTTTTGCAGCGCAATTAGGTATTCAAGCACCAAATCAAACAAGTCCTCACACTCCAGTTGATCCTAGTAGCTGTCACTCGGGGGGCAATGATCCATTTGTGAACTTGCAGGTATATAGTTATTTTATATCTTCTACGATTATGATATTATGTTTCTAAAACACTTAATTAATGACATTGTATTCTCATTAGATGTTAAGAGTCCGGTTCCATGTCGTTTGGCAATAGCGGATAACTCGGGACCGATCATTGTAGCTGAGGGTACCGTACATCCACAAACGGAGTCATCATCACATCCTACGGCCGTGAAAGTGAGTGTTGATGATTTTTTTCGGACTACGCAGAAGCTCTAGTTCCACTACCTACTCCATACATCGTGAAACTTAGTCAAGCCGAGGGTTCATTCATAGAATGGCCGAAAGAGTTGGTATTTTTAGTCTCAGATAAGCAGGTAACTTATGTTTAATATTTTTATTTATATACTAAGAAATGTAAATATATATACTAAGAAATCTTGATTTATATATACGAAGTAATCTTTATTTTGTATACTAAATAATCTTGATTTATATATGAAATAATCTATATACATATATAATATGAATTAAAAAGAAGTCGAATTGAATTAGGAACATATACGTAAAGAAGGTGCAATGAAGAAGAGAAAAAAAGAAAAAGTTGGTAGTGATCCTTGCACCGATGAGTCTGCACATAGGCACATAGATCCTTTTATTGACTTGGCACTGGATGATATGGATGATAATATCAAAGATATGCACCGAATATTTTGCGACAAACCCTCAGATGAGCCTTTTCATACGCAAGTTCCAAAGGCACCGTCTTTGACTTTGATAGAGATCATATGATCATTCTCTCGCGGCAAGATGTTTTTCAACTTCCCACGGGAGCATGGATTAATGTATCCATTTTGCAAATATTTATAATGTTAGATTTCTCAAACTCTAAAGTAATTAACATTGATATTTATTTTTATTGTTTCTCCTAACTATAAGTGTTTGGATACTAGGTACTTGGCAGAGCAGTCTGAGGAGCATGGAGATAATAATATTAGTTTCATGTGTCCAAGTATGATTTCAGAGACCATGATACGCAATCAATTAGATGCCGTGATCAACTACATGGCAAGTTCAATGAAAGCGAATCAATATATGCGTTACATCCTATGTCCGTATATTGAAAAGTATGTTAGTTAAACTAATCTTTACTTTGTTTTATCTTTATGAACTTGTGGTTATATATATAAACATCACATTTTGCTTCATGCCTTAGGGATCATTGGATTCTTCTTATCATTTGTCTATCTACGAGAACGGTATATATATTTGATTCGATCAAGAGAGATAGATCATTAGCTATCAAGATACCATTGAATATTTAAGTTCATAGTTGTTATACATGTTAATAAGTTTACATGCATTTTATGATATTTTAAATAATTTATACATGTTTATAGTAATTAATTGTTACAAAATCTCTATACTTATTGCATATACAAAATACACGCGCCTTGAAGGATCCAATAAAGGAACTAAATTGTCTTGGACATATATGCGGGTTAAACTCTTAAGGTTTTTTATTTGATACTTTATAATTCTATTTAGGATTTTTTTTCGATTCTAATACATATCTTAAATTTGGTGTAGTGTGCTCAACAATCGGGAGGAGTGGAATGCGGCTATTTCGTGATGAGATACATGTTTATAATCTTCCGCTTCTACTATGATTCAAAGAATTTGTATGAGGTATATGTATGTTACGTTGTAAATTCGTTATTTATACTTACAGAATTTTAAAGTATATTAACTAATTTAATATATTTCTAGGCTTTCCGTCAAGTCTTGAGCCATACACCATATATGAGATCAACGACATCAAAGAACTTTTTGCGGAATACTTTGTACGGGTCGTTAACGAAGCAAACTAAGCTTGATAGTTAGTGTATGTATTTGTAGGTTAGAATAATATTTTGTTGCTTGAACCTTGTTGGTTGATTTATTGCAACATTGGTTGCTTCATTGAGATGTACTTAAACAGGTTTTGGTTATATATATGCAAAATTTTCCCAACGATTTCTTGGGTTGTGAAAATTACAAAGGAGACTCTGCCGAATTTTCTGCTCATAATATTAACATAATGTTTGTTTAGTTTTGAAAAAAAAATAGCTGAAAAAAAAAACCAAAAAAACATATATCTGCATCGCATGCAGTGCTATATGCGACGTGGATAGGGCTGCTGTGGGTGCATGGGGGATGGGTCATGTGCGTCGCACGTTTGGTGGGTCCGACGCAAATATCCAATTAACTGCGTTGTGTCTTATCCAACGCAGATCCTGTCTTCCCATCTGTGACGTGACCTGTGCCGTCGGACCAATGTCCGACGCAAATGGGGTTCCCAGGTCCGACGCAAATTGTTATTTCTGTACTAGTGCTTATTAATCACTAATTAAGATGGTTATTTAATCTTTAATCACTAATTAAGGTGATTATCTTAACCTCGTTTCAATCACTAATTGGAGTGATTACCTCATTTTCCAATAGATTTGTTTAGTTCTAAAGGTGAGTTATTCATAATCTATTTCATTTTCTCCCCCAATGGAATTGCCCATTTAGGGTGGGACATAAGCTCGAACTACGATGGTTTTGATCCATTAGTGGATTCCAATCCCGCAATGATTGGTACGTAGTGCAACTTCAGTGCTCAAACCTACCATGTACAAATGATATATTGGTCCTAAATAAAAAAGGTTGATGTTTATATGTGCAAATTATGTGATTTTATTTCTTTTGAATAGCCATGATTACTTTAAAATGGAAAATAACTCATTTAGTAAGAGTCCGTTCTATAGAACGGAAGAGGAGATGAGTTATAGACGTTCGCACCTCTTAACCTAAACCCCGAACCCTATCTCATGGTATGAAATACTAATTTTCAAAAAGCCTTATCCATATGAAATCATCATCGTCTAAATGATATTTCTTGAAATTGATTTTAAAATGATTTATTGGAAAAGGGGAATCCATAAGCTGAAAATCAACCCAACCTCACTCCAAACTTCAGAAAACAAAATTAAAGGAAAAGAAAAGAAAGAAAAAGAAGAAGAGGAGACCATAACTGCTTCGTCAATGGCGTGTAAGACTTAACAAACCTCTTTTCTCTTTGTATTACAAAACCAGCAAATATTTTCTAATCATACTTTTGCTCTCACAAAGCACATTAAACCCATCGAAATTCACCCAAAAACAGTTTGTTCAGCTCCCTGTTTTCTTGAAATCCATAGATGCAAATGGTTTTGAATTTTAAATTCTGAAAACACGTCCTATGAGACAGCCATTCCTCTATAAATAGGGGAGATTGGGTTCTAAATTTTCATCACAAGATCAACAACAAAATTTAGAAATTAAAATCAATTAAAAAGGATTGAAAAATAATTCAAACTTCATCTTCTCTATTCTTCTTTTGTTCGGCCATCAAGCAGCCACCACCTCAACCACTGCTGCCCCACCCTTCGACCACCTCCAACGCCGCCCAGCAGCCACGGTTCTTCGCCCTCCCTCGCTTCTCTTCCTCCCCCGCCATCTCTCATTCACGCCATCTCTCTCCTCTGCGCGAACTCCACCGCGACCCCTGCCTCCCTCACGCTGTTTCGCCTCCTGGCGCGAACCGCCCCAACCTCCTGCTGCTGCCCTTCGCCGCCGTGAATTGCTGCTGCCCTTCGCCGCCGTGAATTGCTGCCGCTCTACTGGGCCTTCAATCGCACTTTCATACCCCTGTTCCTTCCTCCTGTGCATGAGTGTGTGTGATGTAAGTCAAGAAAACCCAACTATCGTTATATTAAGTAAGCTCTCATATTTGTGAATTTTGCTTCCAAACCTTCTATGACTATATATAAACTAGCCTTATGTTGCACGTTATGCGTGCGTTAATTTCAAAACTTGTTACTTTTTTATACATTATAGTATTTATTATACTTAAAATGTGAGACATTAATAATTAGATGAATATGAATATATTAATTCACTAATATAAAAGGTTGAATATATGAAGTTGGGCTCGGTTACCAAACCAAAAAAGTTACTGAGTGATAGTAATTTTAATTCTTTTAATATTCTGTGACTGGATTTCGAACAAAAAGAATAAATATAATGAGTTACTTTAATTGAATTGAAGAGTATCGAAATTACTGATATATTATAATCTTAGTTGACAACTTATGGAAGAAATGACATCACTTTTTTTTCTCCTGTGTTAGCTATTGAATTTATAGGGATGATTTTTATTTTTTATTTTTTTTATTATGTACTTAGTATATTGATAGAATGAAATTTTATATTTGTGCATTAATTGATTTATTGTACTAATGGACATAAATATAATAATGCGATTTTTTTTGGATAAACTGTAACTGATTGCTATGTTTCTTTGCAAGTTTATTGATTGATTGATCTTTCCATTTCTTTGTTGATTAATTGACTCGTTTTTGTTTTTCAAAACTAAATACTCCCTATTTTTTTTTTTAGAGAAAAGGGTATTTCAAACTTTTTAGGTGGACAAAATGTACTCCTTCTTCCCTTATAAAAAGGTCAAGATATTTTGTCCATTTTTTTCAGATTGAAATATTTGATACATGTACCATGTTTAACTTGTTTAATATGGCAAGTAGAAATAAGAAAGAGTTCTCATATTGTTTTCTTTTGTATTTTTTTTTTTCATTTAATTCATTAAGGGTATTTTAGTCTATTTAGAGGGGGACACCACCTTCCTCCCCCCTTCTTTTATATAATAGAGATATATGTAAGTAGTAACTTAAAAGGACTCACTCAATAATGTTGCTCATATTACTAAGTATAAGTCACTCATATCTTCATTCTTTAAAATGAGTTTACATGTTATACTCTTAAGTAGCATGCTCCTAAGTTCTAAGTAATAACAAGATTAAAGTACTCATGTAAATGGTTATATACAACCACTTATAAAATGTAGGTTACCAAGGCTCGGGTTATGCAAGTTATAACATGCTTAAACATATATTCCTAAACTAGTTTAAATGTCATAACTATTTATAATCTTAATAACTAATTATTTGTATAAGTGCAACTATTAATTATAAGCTTATAATATGATATTATGACTAAAGTATGGGTGATACTTTTAATTCGATTTCTAAGTAATATATATGATTTTCAAGAGTTAAGTATAAAAGGTTCCTTATAAACTGTTATAGTACTAAGATATTAAGTATAAGCTACTCGTCACATAAACACTAGTAAAGCCAAACTATTACAACTCATATACCTAACTATTTTGTAAACTAAAAACCATACATTGAACAACACTAGGAATTCTTCCTAATCAGTTACTAATTTATTATAAAATGCTCGTATTGAAACTTAAAAGAACTCGTTCCTTGGAGCTCAGTAAGGACGATCTCAAGGACATAAGAAGAGGTTATTATACTGCAATCGAGGTAACAACTACTGCTAGTACCCGCAATTCCCTTAAAATGTGTTTTATGAAATTATAATATGCAACAGAAATGATGATTTATGAACATTGTGTTTTTGAGTTGCGGGATTATTATTTATACATGTTTTGATTGCGTATCCTGAGATTTATATGATTCTATAAAGATGATATATGATAATCACTGATCATTGAAAATGATACTACTTATGAGATACTACTAAAAGTTACTGAATACCGAAAACTACTGAATTACTGAGGTATACTGATCACTGTTCAAGTTAAAGAAACGTAACATGATAAATTACAGTGAAAGAACTGGTTGGCTGTATCCACTGACTGAGTGAAGGTCGTGCACGTACCGTACTGTTTACTGGGGCACTGGCCCACTACTATTTACTGGTGTAGGGCAATGCCCGGGGTAAATAGTGGTGCATACACATACTGGGAGACGTCCCAGCACTGACTGATGTACATCAACTAGAGTAAATACTGATGAAATGGAATTATGGTTTATTAAAGTAAAACTGAATGGATGTTGTTTTCTTAAATGTTTGAATTATTCTATCCTCTATTTGCAAATAAAATGAAGGGTTTTTCTATGTTATACCCTTGTGTGTTTTTCAATTTTTACATTGTACCCCAAGTTTTTAAAAGTTCCACAAGGTACCCTCAAACATACCTTTTTAAATGCAAAATAGCCATACCGCTGATTATACGTCATTAATTTTGGTCTAATTTTTATAATCAAGTGGAGCTAATATAATTTGTGAATATTCCCTCCAAGGGTTAAACTATGCATAAGTTAAATTAGTTCCAATAAAGCAAAAAAAAAAAATAAACGAAATTAATGACATAAAATCAGCGGTAGGGGCATTGTGCATTAAAAAAGGTAAGCTTAAGGGTACCGTGTGGAATTTTTAAAAGGTTAGGGTACAACATAGAAATTGAAGAAACACAAGGGTATAACATAGAAAAACCCTAAAATTAATTGAAATGGATTTACGTTGCTAGAGTAGCTTGTTACTGAGCCTCGGGTCATAACGTTTTGTATTTATCTCTAGGTGCTGCTAGGGACGATGGTACTGCGTAGTGGCAAGGATTACCACCTTATAATATCATCTAGTAGTAGTGCTATCAACTTGTAAGGTTAACTTAACAAAAAAGTAAGACAATATACTTTAATATGAGTTGTCGTTGTTATATCATGAAATGTTAACGATAGATGCTTTAATATAATATAAGTTGTTTAAGTTAATACTATTATGTCTCATAAAGTTTAATATGTTGTAAAACTGTAGCCTTGTACCTTCCTAACCGAAGGTGCGACAGTAATGCCTCGACCAAATAGGTGTTCCGCTGCTAATCAGGTCGTCTTAGATAGAGAATCAGTGGTCGGGGCGTTACACCGCCGGGGTCAGGCCCACCCGACCGCTCGTGGCGGGTCACCCGCCTGGGTCACTAGGCTTTTCCGAAACTTTTTCTTTTGCGTTCGAGTTTTGTATGAGGAGTTTATTATAATTAAACTTACTTTATTTTAGGAATATAGAAGATAACTCCTGTCATTTTAGGTGAAGTTAATTTAAATTCTAATTAGAGAAAGATCTATTTTGTGTTTATCCTTGACATTTTAGAACCCTAGGAGAGAGAAAGTTGAGGTTTGAACCTTTTGAACTCCATTTTCAGATTTATGCAAGCTTAAAAGTAGGTAATTTCTTGTTTATTTCATTTTGTCTTCCTCTAAAATCTTGTTTAGTTCATGCTTTGTTTGCTTAGATCTTGTTTTATTAGTTGATTATTTTCCCCTTTTTCTCTTTCCTCCATGGTTAAGCTGATCAAGTTATTTCAAATTTTGGTTTGCTTTATTTCCATGATAACGTGTGAATAGTTTCTTACGAGGGATAGGGATGTAGCCTTCTTTTACTCTTTGGATCCTAAATCTATGTTAGGAGGTTAACATTTGGGGTTAAACTTGTTGATTAAACTTGCTTGATTTGGTTTGTTGGGTACTTGATCCCCATTTGACTTGCTTATTTGGAATCAAGTGAAGGATCGAGAGATGAAGTTAGGGATAGACTAAGTTTGGTTGCTAGACTAGGATCTCCATGAAAATAGGTATTTTCTAGTTTAGGGAAGCTTGATTATCATGTTGTTCTTGGTTTGGGTAGAGTAGTTGCTCAAGCCATGAGAATAGGTCATGAGTGACTAATTAAGCTCCTCTAATTAGTTCGAGAGAGTAATTAGAGTTCATATGTGCATGATTTCCCCTTGTGATCCCTTATTTGTTTCCCCGTGACTTTGATTCTTGGATTCTTAGATTGAGTGTTGGTGAATCCCTAATCCCCTAGTTCCTTTATCCTTGATTTATCCTCTTTAATTGTTATGTCAATATCCTAGTTAGTTTAGACTTTACAATTGTTACCAAATCCTTTAAAAACCCCAAAAATAGATTTAGCTCATCGTAATTAGCGAATTAACCCTTGATTAACCTTACTTCCTTGTGGATTCGACCCTATATGTACTTTATATTAGGGCTGTTCATAATAATCCGATCCGGCCGATCCGATCCGCGATCCGGTCGATCCGATTCGAAAAATCGGATATCCAATCCGTTTTATTAAGTTTCGGATATTTCGGATCGGATATCCGAAAAAAATCGGATCGGATACGGATCACGTTTTTTGTGTTTCCGGATATCCGAAATATCTGATTTTTTTAAAAGTATATTTTTTTTTTTAAAAAAGAAAACACTAAACAGCCTACTGAGTTAGAGTTACTGCCTTACTCAAATACTCAAAACGTTCTAAACTAAAAAATGAGTCCTACTCAAAAACAAAACCCTAAGTTCACTAGTTCAGTTGGAAGAAAGGAGGCGCCATCTCTCTCCATTCTCATCTCTCTCCACACGCCCAGATTCCGGCGAGGCGGCACAGCCTGCTGCGGCGTGCGAGGCTGCTGCGATCCGACGCCCAGTTTCCGGCGTGCGAGGCGGCACAGCCTGCTGCGATCCGACGAACTAAGAGACTTCGACAGTTCGACGCTCCTCTTCGTTAGATGAGGTAATTCTCTCATCTCACTTCATCTTCTTTAATTTTTTACTGCATTTTTCCATCTTCTTTTTTCCTTTTTTTTTCGTTTTTTTTTTATTTCTGCCATCTTATTCTTCTCCTTTGTTTTCTTATTGTTTCTGTTTTCTTTTTTTCTTCTATGTTGTATGTTCTTCGATTTCTTTGATTTGTTCGATGTTGTTGTTGTTTTTTGTTGTTGTTTCGACTGCAACTTATATTTCGACTGAATGTTGTTGTTTTTTTTTTTTTTTTTTTTACTTCTCTGTGTTGTGATTTCTGGCTTTTCTGCAATTACTTCTCTATTTTGTCGAAAGTTAGAAAATTTCAGCAACTTCTCTTGGTTGGTGGTTTCGGTTTTTTTTCTTGTTCTTTGATTTTTTCGTTTTTTAAATTCCTGCAAGTTCTTCTCAGTTTTGTGGTATGAGTTGGAGAAATACTTGAGTGATGATTGTGAGTTGAATGATTCCAACTTTGATATATTACAATGGTGGAGGGATAGAAATAAGACATATCCCATCCTTCAACTCATGGCTAGAGATGTACTTGCTATTCCCGTTTCTACCGTTGCTTCGGAGAGTGCTTTTAGCACCGGAGGACGTGTACTTGATTCATTTCGTACCTCATTGACTCCAAGAATGGCGGAGGCAATTATATGTGCTCAAGATTGGCTTCGAACTTCTCATGAGCCTCTTATAATAGAGGAAAGTTTGCTTGAGTTGGAGAACATGGAGGATGGTAAGTTTAATCACAATTATTGTACTTTAATTTTTTTTTTTAATTAATATTAATACTATCATTTTCTTTGTTGTAATATTTGTTTTGTAGGTATGAAAGATTTGACTATGGAGCAACCAACCATTGATATTGATGAGTCATTGGATACTTTTGAATTATCTACAAATTTATTAGACTTATGAGCTTTTTTATGGTGGTGAAACTCTATGGGACTTTTAAATTTGTTAAACTTTATTTGTAATTTGTATTAGTTTGTTAACTTGGATGTTGAAACTCTACTAGAACTTGAATGTTGAAACTCTATTAGAACTTGGATGAATTAATTGCATGTATGGATTAACATGGAGAAGCCAAATATGTAATGGTGCATAGATTGCATAATGCATAGTTGCATACTACATTTAATTACTACTTTGTCTATATAGAAGTTGTCATGGCTTGGTGGCTAGTATAGTAATAGTAATATGGGCCTTTTTGTAAAATTAGTGTTGGCCCACAATTGCCAAAAAAAACAGCAATGAAAAACTTTAAAAAAAAATCAACTCTTAAAATTTTCGGATATCCATTATCCGATCCGAAAATTTCGGATATCCGATTTTTTTCGGATCGGATTCGGATCGCTATTTTGCCGATCCGAAATTTCGGATCGGATCGGGATCGGATATCCGAAATGAACAGCCCTACCTTATATTGGGTACTTTAGGTTATATTTGGTGTGTTTGCAACGATCCCGTCAAATTTTGGCGCCGTTGCTGGGGAAGTAACGGTTAACATTGTTTTAATTTGTTAGTTTTGAGACTAAATCACCTTTTCTTTTTCGTTTACCTCTTGGTTGATTGACTACTTGTGGGATTTGTGCCTTGTTATTTGCTAATATTCTCCGTAGTTGTGTTGGTTGCATGTTAAGAAGGTTAAGGGGTGTTCCAACTATCTTTATTGATCATAATCTTGAGAATACATTGAAGCAATTGAGGAGGATCTTTAGGGAACTAACAGTACAACCTTCGATTGTTGAGCAAGCGGTGTTTGAATAAGAGTCGTCTATTTCTACTACTTATAGCACAATGGGGGATGAACAACCTCCTAGAGCCTTGAGGGACTTTGGGCATCCCGAGGTTTTTGCACTAGTAGAATAATTGCTTATTGTTGCGGTCATTAAGTGGCCTATTGCGGCAGTTTTGGCCACGCAGCTATTAAGGGCGCAACAATAGGTAATTAACCTATTGCTGCGGTTTTTGACCGCAGTAATAGGCCAAGGTATTGCTGCAGTTCCTGGCGAAAACCGCAGCAATACGTTATACCTATTGATGCGGTTCCTAGCCAAAACCGCAGCAATAGGTACTAGTACAGGTTAAAAAAAAAATTTGCATTTTGCCATCAAATTTGAAAGACAAAAATGTTGAAAGAGAATAAAGCACAACAAATTCAAAGTAATATTCAGCACTTACAAAAACATTCAGCTCATACAAAAGAAACAAACATAAAGGAAAAATATACAAAAAAAAAAACAAGAAAAAAAAACCTAACATTATATTAAATCTAAAAAATATAAAAAACTCCATTAAAAATAAAACATCACTAGATCTGGATAAATAAATAAAAAAAATAAAGAATATGCAGCGAAATTCTACAAATGAGATGCAGACAAACTAAAAAAATCTGAAAACTAATGGAATTCGAATAATTACATCAAACAAGAAATTCAAAACTAAGGAAAAAATCTGAAAATTAACAAGAAATTCGAAACTCGTTGCCAAGGCGCTGGATCCAAAACATATAAACCCACCGGAACTACAAAGAAGGTGCCGATAATGAAGAGGAGCGAAGGAGAGAGAGCGACCGAAGGAATGAAGGCGCCGGAGATGAATGAGACGAAGGCGCTGGCGATGAGAGGTGCATCCTTCGCTTCAAGTGCCGACGAAGCTCAGTGATGAATGAAAGTAGCGCCGTGAGAGGGAAGGAGGGAATGGGAGTTCAACGAACTGTTGAAGAGGATGGCGATGCTCAGCAATTCATGAAGAGGATGGAACTGTTCAGCGATGCTCTCATTAAGTAAAGAGTGAGAGAGAGGATGAAGGAGGAGAGAGAAAAGAGTGAAATGAACGACTGAAGGGTGTGAGAAATGAAATAAAGACGCCCATTTATTTCTCAAACCCTAGCACCTCTTTTTGAAATAAAATGGCCAATTGGATATTGCTGCGGTTTCCCAAAAACCATAGCAATATATTAAAAAAACATTAAAAAAATAATATTTTAATATATTGCTGCAGTTCTTACCAGAAACCGCAGCAATATGTCTGGTAAAAAGTCAACTTTTTTCAAAAAATTTCCCGTTGAAACCATATTGCTGCGGTTTTTGGCCGAAACCGCAACAATATCTTTATTTTATATTTTACCTTTTCTTTTTACGTGATATATTGCTACGTATGGGTAAAACCGCAGCAATACTACCGCAGCAATAAGCAATTATTCTACTAGTGTTGAGCTGAAGAGTGGAATTCGCCGCCCTACCACAACCGCAAACTTCGAGTTCTCTAGGCATTTGATTCGCATAATCAAACAAGAACACTATGGGGGTATGACTCATGAGTGTCCTCTTGAGCATTTGGCTAATTTCTCGGAGTTATGTGCCACGGTGAAGCAAAACAATGTGACTCAAGATTTTGTAAGGCTCAACCTCTATCACTTTTCTCTTGTGGGCAAGGCCAAGAAATGGTTGCAATCTATTCCGGAAGACACTTTGACTACTTGGGCACAAGTGACCGCGACTTTTGTGGATGAATTATATTCTCAAGAGAAGACCTCCGAAGCTAGGAGGAAGATAGCTAATTTCACCCAAGAAGAGGATGAGACACTATATGGAGTTTGGGATAGGTTCAAGGACCTTCGAAGATCTTGCCCTTATCATGGTTATAGTCAATGGATTCTTATGCAAAGCTTCTATGATGGTCTTCTTCCTATGACCCGTGCAAGCCTTGATTCGGGTGCGGGAGGCCAACTAACAAAGCTTCCCGTTGACAACATCAAACCTACATTTGAATATGTAGTAAGACACTACTCTTTGGGGAATTCTACTAGAACCGCAAACAAAAAAAAATGTAAGCAAGGACAAGTATGATCTTGATGTCATTGACCATATTAATGCAAGACTTGATACCCTTGCAAGAAGTTGGAAAAAATAAGCTTCGCATCTCCTAGCCAAATCACTTCTTAAGTCTTTTCTTGTGAAATTTGTGGCGGTTCGGATCATGCTAGTTCTTATTGTGGTGGGTCTATGGACTATGTTGCATGTAGGGGTGTTCATTTCAAATATCCGATCAGAAATTTCGGATCGGGAAAAATGCGATTCGAATCCAATCCGAAAATTTTCGGATCGGATCATCGGATATCCAAAAACTAAAAAAAATATTCAAAGGAAAAGTTCATAAAATATGTTTCGGATCATCGGATATCCGCCCTTGAAAACGGGTATTTCGGATCGGATATCCGACAATATCCCAAAAAAAGAAAATTTTCCATGTTTGTATTCGATCCGAAGATTTTCGTATATCCGATCCGGAAACTAAAAAAGCGGATCGGATATCCGAAAAAATGGATCGGATCGACCGGATCACTGATCGGATCCCCCGAATCGGATATTTATGAACACCCCTAGTTGCATGGGTGAACTCTAGAGGTGAGGGAAATCCCAACTTTAATAATCAAGGAAGATGGAACAACAATGCAAATGGTGGATGGAAGAACCCTCAACCATCTCGACCCTACCAAGCCTCATATAGACCACCCAGATTCCATAACCCCGAACAAGGATTCACAAATCACCCCCTAGAGCTCCCTTTGTACCAAACCAACCCAAACAATATTCCCTAGAATCCACTCTCCAACTCTTCCTAGCCCAACAAAGGCCGACAATGATAGGAAGTTTGGAGAGATAAACACTTCCCTCCAATAAATGAATGCTCACAACAAGATGATTGAGACACAACTTGCTCAAGTGGCTCAACAAGTAAGGAACAACTCTTCAAATTCTTCTACCCAACTTCCTAGCCAACCAATCATTCGAGAGCAAGCTAAAGCCACCACTTTGAGAACCGGGGCTCACTATGAGGGTCCTAAGATGCCCGCACTTGATGATGCTAGTCCTTCCAAGGAGAGTGATAATGTTGATAGTGCAGTGGGTAAAGAGCTTGAAAAATTCATTGTGGAAGACATTCAAGAGGACGGGACTCCTATAGTGGTTGAACCCGAAAAATCAAGCAAAGATCCTCCTCCAATAAAGAACTACACTCCTTCGGTTCCATATCCTCAAAGTTTAGCAAAGAATCAATTCAATGACAAATTCGTCAAGTTTCTTGAGGTAATGAAGGGTTTACAAGTTCATATTCCATTTCTCCAAGCTATATCTCAAATGCCCACCTATGCCAAGTTTCTAAAAGACCTTCTCTCTAGCAAGTCCAAACTTGAAGAAAGTTCCACCATTGCTCTCACCGCCGAAGTTATGCGGTCCTCCAAAATAAGCTCCCCGAGAAGCTTGAAGATCCGGGGTCCTTCTCCATACCCTTGAGGGTTGGAGATTTGGAGCCAAAGAGAGAATTGGCCGACCTTGGGGCTAGTGCAAGCCTAATGCCACTCTCTATTGCAAGGAAGCTCAACTTTGAGCTTAAACCCACAAGAAGAGTGATACAACTAGCGGACCACTTGGTTGAGGTGCCCGTTGGAGAATCGGAGGATGTTCCGGTGCAAGTTGGGAGACTCTTCATTCCTTCTGACTTTGTTGTAATGAAGATGGAAGAAGACTCTCAAGTACCTCTTATTTTAGGAAGGTCTTTCTTGAAAACGGTCGGAGTGCTAGTTAATATGAAGAGAGATGTTATGACATTGAGAGTTGGAGATGAGGAAATGGAATTCGCCTTCAACAAAAGCATGAAAGCCCCTATTATGGAAGAAGTGCATAGTATTGATACCTTTGATCAAGAAGTGCTAAGCCTAAGGGCTTTGGTTGAAGCAAGGGATCCTCTTGAAGATGTGCTCCTAAGGGAAGATCAAGAAAAGGAGGGTGAAGCTTGACACCTCAAGCAAGCCATGGACAAAACACCAATCTACCAACCTACCCATGCAAGCTTTGAGGTTTTGGAAGCTTCATTGGAAAAAGAGGAGAGGACTACACCTCCTCCTACATGTGAACTAAAACCCCTCCCCCCTTTTTTGAAATATGCTTTTCTTGGAGAAAATGAGACTTACCCCGTGATCGTCAATTCTACACTCCATGGTCCTTCTCTTCACAAACTTCTTTGTGTTCTAAAACAACATCGAAGTGCCATTGGGTATACAATTGATGATCTCAAGGGTCTAATCCCACCTTGTGTATGCATCGAATTCATTTGGATGATGGTCAAGCCTCCTTTATTAAGCCTCAAAGAAGGCTAAATCCTAACATGAAGGAAGTGGTTAAAAAGGAAGTTTTGAAACTCCTTGAGGCGGGGATAATCTACCCTATCTCGGATAGTAGGTGGTTTAGTCCCGTCCAAGTTGTCCCAAAAAACGAGGAATGACCATCATTAAAAATGAAAAAGGTGGGCTTATATCCACAAGATCGGTCACCGAGTGGCGAATGTGCATTGATTATCGTAAGCTGAATAAAGCCACCCGGAAAGGCCATTTCCCCCTCTCTTTTATTGACCAAATGCTTGAAAGATTGGCGGGTCATACCCGTTTTTTCTTCTTGGATGCTTATTCGGGGTTCATTCAAATCACCATTCACCCCGATGACCAAGAGAAGACAACATTCACATGTCCATTCGGCACCTTCGCCTATCGAATGATGCCATCGGATTGTGCAATGCTCATTCTACTTTCCAAAGGTGCATGACCACCAGTTTTTCGGACATGCTTGAATCAATTATAGAAGTCTTTATGGATGACTTCTCCGTGGTAGGTTCCTCATTTGACATTTGTCTATCCAACCTCCAAAAAGTTTTGGAGAGATGTCAAAAAATGAACCTTGTTCTTAATTGGGAAAAAAATTCATTTTATGGTTGAAGATGGCATAGTCCTTGGTCATAAGATCTCTCAAAAAGGGATTGAGGTGGATAGGGCCAAAATTGAGGTTATTGAGAAATTGCCTCCCCTAACTTCCGTGAAGGGAGTTAGATCTTTTCTTGGGCATGCCGGCTTTTATCAACGCTTTATCAAAAGATTTCTCAAAAATCTCAAAGCCCCTATCCAATTTGGTTTTAAAAAGACTTTGAATTTAAATTTGACAAAGATTGCATGCATGCTTTTGAAACTCTCAAAAAGACCCTAATTTCCGCTCCTATAGTGCAAGCTCCGGATTGGAGCTTGCCTTTCAAACTAATGTGTGATGCTAGTGATACCGCAGTGGGAGCCGTTTTAGGACAAAGAAAAGAAGGGAAGCTCCATGTGATCTATTATGCAAGCAAGACACTTGATTCGGCTCAAATGAACTATGCCACCACAGAGAAGGAACTACTAGCCATTGTGTTTGATTTTGACAAGTTCCGGTCATATCCTGCATGCTCCAAGGTGGTGGTATATACGGATCATGCGGCTATCAAGTATCTCATGACCAAGAAGGATGTCAAGCCTAGGTTGATAAGGTGGATCCTTCTGCTTCAAGAGTTTGATATTGAGAACAAGGACAAGAAGAGCACCGAAAATTCGGTTGCCAACCACCTTTCTCACCTTCCCATGGATGATTAACAAGGCTTAGATCCTGCCATCAATTATTCTCTTCAAGATGATTTTCTCTATGTTGTTAAGGCCATGTATAATCCTTGGTTCGCGGATTTTGCTAATTTTCATGCTAGTGGAGTCATACCGGATGACCTTAACTATCAACAAAAGAAAAGGTTTATGCATGAGGCCAAGTACTATGTATGGGAGGACCCATACTTGTTCAAGAGGGGGGTGAATGGAATTTATCAGAGATGTCTCATGGATGACGAGATTGAAGATGTTATAGGGATGTGTCATTCATCCCCATGTGGTGGTCATATGGGAGCCGACAAGACCATGGCAAAGATCTTGCAATGTGGATTATTTTGGCCAAGCATGTTCAAGGATGTTTGGGCAATAGTTGGCGATATTTCAAAGAGGCATGAATTTCCCCTCACAAGCATCTTGGAGTTGGAGATTTTTGATGTGTGGGGGATTGATTTCATGGGTCCTTTTCCCTCCTTCCTTGGTAACCACTACATCTTGGTAGCGGTTGATTATGACTCTAAATGGGTTGAAACAATTGCTTCTCCTACAAATGATGCCAAGGTAGTTGTGAAGCTATTCAAGAAGTTGATCTTTCCTCGTTTCGGAGTTCCAAGAGCTATTATTAGTGATAGGGGATCACACTTCGCAAAAAAATCATTCAAAGCCCTTCTTGCTAAGTATGGGGTGCATAACAAAATGGGTCTCTCTTACCACCCCCAATATAGTGGTCAAGTGGAGATATCTAATTGAGAGGTCAAGCTTATTTTGGAGAAGACGGTGAACCAATCTCGCAAAGATTGGTCTTCCAAGTTGGATGATGCATTGTGGGCCTACCGCACAACCTACAAAACCCCTACATACAAGCTTGTATATGAAAATTCGTGTCATTTGCCCGTGGAATTGGAGCATAAAGCTAATTGGGCCATCAAGGCTTTAAATTTTGATCTTCAAGCTTCGGGTGAAAGAAGGATGTTTGATATTCATGAGCTTGGAGAGCTTAGGAGGGAGGCTTATGAGAGTGTCCGGGTGTACAAAGAGAGAACAAAGGCTTGACATGACCAACGAATCATGAAGAGGGAGTTCAAAGTTGGTGATAAGGTTCTTTTGTTCAACTGAATATTGAGGTTATTTCCGGGAAAGCTTAATCTAGGTGGAGTGGTCCATTCACTGTACAACAAGTGTTTTCGCATGTGCGGTTGAAATATGCAATGATGCGAAAGGATGCTTCAAGGTGAACGGGCAAAGACTCAAGATATATTATGATGGTGCACCTATTCAAGAAGCATAGTCTATTCACTAGAGGAAAAAAGGCCAAGGGTTGCGGTTAAAAGTGGCCTAAGGGCTGCGTTTTTTGACAGCAGCCCTTAACAATTTTGAAGGGCTACGGTTAACCGCAGCCCTTTATCCATTAAGGGATGCGGTTTTTATCAAAACTGCAGACCTTGTGACCCAAAAAAATAATTTCTTTTTTTTTTTTGCATATTTAGTCCTAAATGATCCCCAAACAGTATATGTATATATATATATATATATATATATATATATATATATATATATATATATATATATCATTTTTCATTGCAAAGTATATTTTTATACAAATATAGAGAAACTTACAAACTAAATGATCTATATTTTTTTAAAAAAAGGAGCAGGACCCAGCAGCTGTCATGCAAGCAAGAAGGTCGCCCTTGCCAAAACTCAAAAACTTCTGGTTTCAACCGAAATCCTCCCCAGTACTTTGGTTTAGGGATCAAAGTCCTGCACAGAGAAGCAAATTTTACTTAAAACTAAGTTTTAAGAAGGGAAAGGAGAAGATGCAAAAACACAAAAGGAGTCCCAAGAATTATTTGAGACAAAAGAGCTTGTTAATCTATATAAGCCTTTGAAGTAAATACTAACAATCGCTGATTTTTCAGAATCATATCGTCAACTGTGGGCCAATTTCCCCCCATTTTTGGGCATTCTAGAAACCGGAAACCAAAACTTCCTAGGCCAGCGGAGTCAAATAACTTTGTCAAACCTTTAGGTGATGTAACGTAGTCTTCAATAAAGATGGTGATGATCTCAGATGGGTTTGCCTCGAGGAATGTCTGCATCTCACTCAGAACTTCTTTTGCAGGTTTCTAGTTAATAAAATCAGTCACATAAAGCATTCAGAACTAAATCTAATACATCAGTGGAGGGAGAAATCAGAGAATCCAAGTATCAAACTTTTTAAACATGCAACAGAAAGATCGTGTGGACATACTTACAGAGGCTTTATAGTTGTAACAGATCGTTGTCAAAGTCATACATGTCAAGCAGGCCCCTGTTCAGACCAGCGATTGAAGATATGTTGACTATTGATCCTCCAATCTTCGCATCACGCATGTGTGTGCATACAGACTTTGAAACCAACCATGCTCCCGTCAAATTAGTTTTAAAAGTATTATCCCATTCCTTCTCAGTTATGTCTAATGCAGATTTCACATTACCTGCTTTTAGAAGAGAATTGATTATCATCGCTGGACTCATGTAGCTCCTCTCAAGAAAAGAATGGTCATGCAGTCAGTCAAAAAATAATCTCATCATATCTGTACCTCGGGTCCACAACCAGATTCATACCATATCATCATGACAACAACATTCGAAGCCTACACTTACTCGAGAGAGCAAGGTGCAACAAATCAACGTGCACTCATACAAAGACAATGACCTCTACTAATACTATGTCTAATTGTAGGATGACTAGAAACCAGCAATATAAACAAATATTTTTATTCCTTTGCTGCATGTATTATGAGCATTGTAATTATAACATAATAATCCATCTTGTTGACTCCTGAGATTCCATTATCCACACTTACATAGTGCACACATGCAACTAAGTTTATTTTTCTCGGATTTTTCACCAGGTACCCCTAAGTTTTGCGAATAATCACCGGGTACCCTCGCAGTTTCCAAAATGCACAAGGTGCCCCCGAGGTTTTGAAAAATACATGACTTGTCCCTACCATTAAGTTTCCGTCAATTTCGTTAGTCCTAAAGGCCTAAAAGCCCCTACTCAGCCTCCCATCCAGCCACCACCACCTCGAAAACCTCCCCCTCCTGTCCCCTAGCCCCCGAAAACGTCCCCCTCCCCTTCCCCAGCCCTGAAAACCTTCCCCCTCTCCTTCTCCACCGCCGGGGTCTGGAGGAAGAGGAGGGGGCCGATTTTCGGCGGTGGGGAAGGAGATGGGGAAGGTTTTCGGGGCTGGGGAGGGGAAAGTTTTCGGGGCTGGCTGGGAGGTTTTCGGGGCTGGGGAAGGGGAGGGGGGAAGTTTTCGGGGTGGTGGTGGCTGGTATGGTGGCATGGAGGTGGTTGGGGTGGCTGGTAGGTGAGGAGGGGGTGGGATTTAACTAACTAAGGTTAATTAGGTTCAATTAGAGTTAATTGGTTTAATTAGAGTTAATTTAGATTAATTAGGTTAGTTTGGGGTTGATTTAGCCTTAATGACTAACGGAGTTGACGGTCGTTAGTCATTAAGGTGTCCTGATGATTTTTCAAAACGTCAGAGGCACCTTGTGCATTTTGGAAACTGCGAGGGTACACGGTGAATATTCGTAAAACTCAGGGGTACCTGGTGAAAAATCCTTATTTTTCTTCCAGTATTTTTTGTCCAAATAGCAGAAACACCAGACACAAATAATGACACATAATTTCATCAGAGGTCCTTGCAGCAACAGATCCATAATACAAAAGAATCAACCATATCGAACTTCATCTATCGAATACTAGCAAAGGAATCGAGATGCCAAGGGGATTTTTTCTCACACGCAGTAAAAAAATTCTCCCTCATTCTAACAAGTCCAAATGCAAATCAACTCTACAATGCACCATTTTGGATGCTTTATTTCTGCCCCAGCCCCTTTCTCTTACTCCAAAAAGGTAGAGAAAAAAGGGCAAGGGGCATTAATGAAGCTGAGTCTCCTTTCCAACATTACTTCTATTACTTTAAAACCCACAAAAAAATGCATAACATTTTAAGCACTATTTTAAAACGATCAAGTTAATTTTCAACCCAAAGGTCTTCTTTTAATTGATAAAAGCAATTCGACGATTTTTAAGTACTTGGAATTAAATTTGACATACATGTTCTGTTAGTTATTAGCAAACATGATGGCTACAATTGCAACCTTCTCATAACAAAAGGATACAAATTTATCAAAGTTTCCCAATAAGAAGTAGCAAAATTTCTCAAGAAAACAATTTAATGCAAACCAAACACCGCAAAAGAATTTCACATGAATCTAATACATATTTATGCCAATTGAAGCTTTATATTTCACTTTAATTCTTGTTTGAACAGAATTAGATATCATAGATTCATATGACCTCAAATACTCAACCCACAATTAGAACGAAAATCTGAGGAAAAGAAATTACCAGCAAATTCTTGAGAAAAATGCTGGCGCTTGAAAAGATCAATTCTAACCTCCTCGAAATCGATTTTGTTAAGCTTGCAAAAAAAAGAGATTCAAAATAAACCCCCCAATTAAGTATCCAATTGAACAAAAATAGAAGACCAGAATTTAAAGGAATAGAGAGAAAAATTGAATGCTTGCATAATAAAATAACGGCTTGAGCAGTAGTGAAGGTGACACAGGCATAGGAGAGAGAAGAGCAGGAACAACAGCGCGGGGGATCCGGTGAGCCGAGATTAGGGAGGCTTGAAGAGAGGGAGGGATGTGAGGGTGTGAGCGAGAGAGGAAGATAGGAGATAGCCGCCGAGAATAGAGTTGCGGGGAAGTAGGTAAATTTAGGGGTTCAACGGGGAATGAGTATACGCGGGTGACGTATAGAACTTTAGGGCGAAACAAAAGTTAAATTAAGGGTTGCGGTTTTTGGGCTAACCTCAACCCTTAATTCTCACTTTCCTTCTCTCCTTTTTTGAGATATATTAAGGGTTGCGTTTTTCAAATAACCGCAGCCCTTGGCCTTTTTTCCTCTAGTGATTACTCTTGAGGACTACTCCCCTCTCGATATGGTTGAAGACTTATGGTAGTCGAGCTAATGACTTAAAACAAGCGCTTAGCGGGAGGCAGCCCGTTTTCTTAATTATCTTTATTTACTTCTGTTCATTTTATTTTATTACTTTTAGAATGATGGTATTCACCTAGTGTTGTGACTTGTGGATTACTTATTGTGGTAGTTTTGTGATTTGTTGTACGTTAGGAATGATTTTGGAGAACATTGGAGCAAAGGGAGGCAAATAAGAAAAGGGCAAATTAAGAAGAACTGACCCGAGCGCCCGGGTCACCTCACCCGCCCGGGTCGCTCCAAAGGAAAAAATTTCAAAACTGATCACTGGACCCGCCCGGGTCGCCTTACTACCCACTCGGGTGGCTTGACCTGAGGTCTCGAGTGAGTGGACCCGCCGGGGTCGGAGTCATGGAAGAGAAAAAAATAGGCCATCAGCGAATCCCGACCAGCCAGGCTCGACTGGACAGTTAGCAAAAATCGAGACTCTTTCTCTTCATTTCCTCATTTCTCATTCTCTCATCTTCTTCCTCTTCTCAACTCCCTCTCAAACCCCCTTTCAAACTCAAACCCTACTCAACCAAGCTCACTCATATCACTCATCTCACCACTCAAAAACTTCAAATCCCTCACAAATCTTCGCCTTCATCTCATTTCCTTCATAAATTTCAATCTTTTTACTTTTGGTGCAAGATAAGTGGGCAAAAGATATAAGAGGCCAAAAAGGCGAATGACTCACTTATCCACCAACCGGCTATCCGGCATTTCCGTAAGTTCTTGGGGAGCACTATTTTTGAAAGGAAGTACAACTCAAAGGTAACTCAGTCCGAACTTAGTATCATAGGTTCTTACGTATGGGAACTTAAGAAGCTTAACATACCTTTGATATTTGCCCAACATCTCCAAAGGCTACGCACTCCAAGGACTCACGGACACGGGTTGATTGTTGTGGGCGGTTTAATTACCGCCATTGCTGAGCATTTAGGGGTCCGCCCTTGGACTTTCGAATTCTAAGGGCCGAACCTCATTAACCAACAACACCTGCAGGATGCGCGTTGGTTTAGTGTGGATGGAATTCGTTTTACTTGGAAGATTGGCAAAACGTCTTCAATCCAACTACCAAACCACAATCTTACCGAGATAAAACTCATCAAGAAAACTACCTCCTCTTGGAAGTGCCGGAGGAAGGTCCGGAGATTCATACCTACCAAAGGCGGTATCCCCATGAACATGCCTCCTCCTCTTCCGCTCCCCCTCCTCCTCCCCAACCCCATCCCACCTACGTTCCCAACTATACCCCTATTTATGCCCATATAGATAGGCGGTTTGATAGTTTTGAACAAAGATTGACCAACTTTCAACAAGAGATGCGGGATAGCTTTTCCCCAATCCTGCTATTCTTTCATGATAACAACACGGCCTCCCCCGGCACCCCCTACCCGTCCTATATGTAACTCCCACCTCAATCCGAGGGGGACGAGGACCTAGACCCTTGAGTTGGTCCTTCTCCCCACCCCCTCTCCCCCATTGTTCTTATTTTCACACCGAGGTGGTGTTTGGTTTGGCTTGGGGGGGTATTTTCATTCTTTTGGTGTTTGTTTACTCTTGTGGGTAAGTGTTAGGAGGCTCTTGTTGCTATTTTTGATTGATTTATTGCTTGTGATTGTGGTTATGCTTGGTGAATGGGTCAATGCTTGTTAATATGTGTTAAGCCATGATTTCAATGTTCTTATTTGTTTGCTTCCTTAGTTTTTAAGAAAAAGAAAAAAAATCATATATTTCAAAAATCTAAAAACAATTTTCTTTCCTTTTTCATTTCCTTTCTTTATTTTAGCTTTCTACCGTCATTTTCTTTTCCTTCTCTTTCAATCTTTGTTTTCGCCATTTTTAGTTCAAACAAAAACAAAAACAAAATTGAAAAAGAGCAAAAAGTAAAACAACAACAAAAATCTTGGAAAAAAATAAAAATAAAAAGAAGTGTTAAATTTAAATAAAGTTTTGGTTTCCTTGCCCAAGGAAGATGCTAGTTGATGATATAATGTGGATTCCTTGCTTTGATTTTGAGTATATGTTTAGAGGCTCCGTTTGGAAGAGTGTCAGCATGTCTTAAGGAGTTTTAGGAGGTGATTAATTTTGATTGCATTATAGTATACCAAAATTAAACTAATATATGCTCAATTGGATGTCTAGTCTTCAATCTTGACTAAGTTGCTCATGCTTGGATAATTTTAACTTGAAATTTACGGTCCCTTGTGTCCCTAGATACGCTCATCATGTCCTCAAACAAAGCTCTACAAGAAACTTATTTTTTGCTTATCTTTGTATGTAATAAGTGGCACAAAAAGCCACAAGTTCTTATGTCTCTCTTTATTGAGTAGTTACTTCACCCTTGTATAGCAAAAATCCCATAATAAGGGAGTAAGAAAAAGCCAAAAACAATAAATAAATGGCGTGAAAAATGAAAAAAAAAAGTGAAGAAAAACGAAAAGCACAAAAAGAATGGAAGAAATTCAATAAAAGAGGTCAATTTGTGGATGCCTCCTACTCTTAGTTTTACTTTTCTTAAGTTTCGAGTAGAGTGGAGTCTAAGGCCTATTTGTATGTCTAGGGAAGGTGGACTAGTGGTTTAAGCTTCTATAACACTTAAAGATCCCTAAGTCTTTTGGATAGCTAGGTGTTCCTCTAATGAGGGAGTAAAAAGTATAATTAGGTGTCCTATTGCAATTTTGATTAGCCTCTTTCTCTACTCATAACCCATGAGTACACATGGAAATTAGTTATCTTAAAAGTTACTCTTTTTCTTTGCTTGTGAACCATTTCATTACTAGTTGACTTGGGCATAAATCTTGAATTTGTTGAATAAATGGTTGATGAAAAGCTAGAGTTGTGGTTTCACTCTTTGGAACCCTCGCGAGATCCCACTCGCCCTCTAGAGCGATCTAGGGGTTTAAAGAGCTTTTTACACGTGCTAAATGCAATCATGATTCCTATGAAAATGAGTTAGTGTAAATTCTTTCTCTTTCCTTCTTTTTCCTTTCTTCTTTCATCTTGATTTTGTTTTCAAATAATTTTCATTCTCCTACTTTGTGTTTTGTTCTATTTTGCTTGAGCAAAGATCTAGCTTGGGGGATTTTGATGTATATTTTATTTACTTGGCTTTCTAATAGTTTTTAGTTGATTTTGTAATAGGTTTTGGGTTAGTTTAGGCTAATTTGCTTCTATTTTCTTTAAAGTTGTGTAATACTCCTCCTTTGTGCATTTTCTTTGGGTGTTTGGTTGTATTTCAGGATTTGGGACCATGCTTGGAGGACATTTGCACAAACCCTAGGCAAGGAATTGAAGAAATGGGGCATCAAAGGGCTCGAAAGAGGAGAAAAAGAAGAGCAAGAACTAACCCGAGGGATTGGGTTGTGTGACTAGTCCGGGTCAGTCAAGGGGAGCAGCCCATTTCTTCCTGATAAGATGACCCACCCGGGTCAGTTAAGTGACCCGCTAGGTTAGCCGACCCGAGGGCTCCATTGACTTGACCCGCTCGGGTCAGACTTCGAGACAACCAATTTCCTTCCTGATGAAGCGACCCACCCGGGTCAGGCCCACCCGAGCGCTTGGGTCAGGTCACCCGCCCGGGTCACTGAGCTTTTCCGGAACTTTTTCTTTTGCTTTCGAGTTTTGTACGGGGGTTTTATTGTAATTTAAACTTGCTTTATTTTAGGACTATATAAGAGAAACTCCTTTCATTTTAGGTGAAGTTAATTTAAATTCTAATTAGAGAGACATTTATTTTGTGTTTAGCCTTGAAGTTTTAGAACCCTAGGAGAGAGAAAGTTGAGGTTTGAAACTTTTGAACTCTATTTTCAGATTTATGCAAAGCTTAAAAGTTGGTAATTTCTTATTTATTTCATTTTCTATTCCTCGAATCTTGTTTATTCATGCTTTGTTTGCTTAGATCTTGTTTTATTAGTTGATTATTTTCCCCTTTTTCTCTTTCCTCCATGGTTATGGTGATTAAGTTATTTCAAGTTTTGGTTTGCTTTATTTCCATGATGTGTGAGTAGTTTCTTACAAGAGAAAGGGATGTAGCCTTCATTTACTCTTTGGATCCTCAATCTAAGTTAGGGGGTTAACATTTGGGATTAAAGTTGTTGATTAAACTTACTTGATTTGGTTTGTTGGGTGCTTGATCACCATTTTACTTGCTTATTTGAAATCCCTAGTGAAGGATCGAGAGATGAAGTTAGGGATAGACTAAGTTTGGTTGTTAGACTAGGATCTCAATGAAAATAGGTATTTTCTAGTTTAGGGAAGCTTGATTATCATGTTGTTCTTGATTTGGCTAGATTAGTTGCTCATGCCATGAGAATAGGTCATGAGTGACTAATTAAGCTCATCTAATTAGCTCGAGAGAGTAATTAGCACTAGTGGAAAAACAAGGAAGGGTTGCGGGCAAAAACAGCCCTAAGGGCTGCGTTTTTGGCCAGCATCCCTTTCCATAGCAGCCCTTCAATAGATAAGAAGGGCTGCGGTTTTTAACCACAGCCCTTCACAACGAAGGGCTGCGGTTTAGGCCCAAAACGCAGCCCTTCTAAGCTTGAAGGGCTGCGTTTTCGCTTAAACCGCAGCCTTCTCTCTAAATGAAGGGCTGCGGTTTTAAGCCTAAACCGCATCCCTATTAAAGTGAAGGGCTGCGGTTTAGGCCAAAAACCGCAGCCCTTCACATTATTCAATTTTTTTTTTTTAAATAAATTAAATCCGCCAAAGCCCCCCCCCACCCCCGCCACCCCCCAACCCCGCCACCCCCTGCCACCACCCCCGCCGCCCCCGCACCACCCCCCGCCACCCCTTGCACCACCAAAGACCCCCACCCCCAAGACCCCTGCCACCCCCGCCCGGCCCTCGCCACCCCCCCCCCTCGTTAGCCCCCCGCACCACCCCCGCCACCCCCGCACCACCAAAGACCCCCCACCCCCAAAGAACCCCGCCACCCCCACCCAGCCCCTACCACCCCCCGCCACCCCCACCCCCGCCACCCCCAAGACCCCCGTACCACCAGCCAGCCCCCGCCACCCCCACTCCCTGTTAGCCCCCCGCACCCCCACCCTACCACCCCCGGCCCGGACCCGCCCCTTGCCATCCCCCGCCCCCGCTTGCCCCCCCTCACCCCCACCCCCGCTAGCCCCCGCACCCCCCCGCCCCCACCCCCCCCCCCCGTTAGCCCCCGCACCCCCACCCCCGCCACCCCACCCTCTCGCCGCCCCCCACCCCACCCCCACCCCCGCCACCCCCGCCCCGCCCCCCTCACCCACACCCCCGTTAGCCCCCTCACCCCCTGCCGGCCCAAAGACACCCCTCGCCACCTCTGCCGGCCCCTTACCCCCGCCGGCCCCAAAGACACCCCGCCCACCCCCGCCACCCCCCACCCCACTTCCACCCATAACCTCCCTTCGACACAAAAAAAACCGGTCAAATTGCAATAATATATGACAAGTTTTTGAATGTAATAATTAACTTTAAATATGTATATATTTAATAATGTAAAAAGTGTACATAGAATTGATACAAACTAGTAGATGTATCATAAGCAATCATCACAAATGTGGGACGCCAACTTATCCCGAACTTCATGTAATTCGTCTGTGGTGAAGGCTCTCGAACGTGGTGTGTTATTCATATAAACCTTGCAAAACAACCAAGGAATAAACACAAAATATAAGAATTCAATCATTTACCGTATTTAGTAGTGATTAAAAATGACATATACCTTCCCGAAATTCAATCAAAAACAAATGCAAGCCTAAAACTCTACACACTAGTTATATTATACCTTATATTATCATATTGAAAAATAAAATGGAGTGAAATGACTCGAGAAACAAGAATTGGACGCGAAAATGCGAAAATCGGCCTAAAATCACATTTATGTTCCCGATATACAACCTACAACAAATGCAAGCCTAAGAATCTACATAATAGTTACATTATACCTCATATTATCATGTTCAAAATGAAATTGGGGTTAAATGACGCGATAAGTACGAATTGGACGCGAAAAGGCAAAAATAGGCCAAAAATGCCCTTTTCGTTCCCAAAATTCAACCTACAACAATTGCAAACCTAAAAATCTACACATTAGTTACATTATGCCTCATATTATCATGTTCAAAATGAATTTGGGGTTAAATGACTCGATAAATACGCTTTGGAAGCGTAAAAGGCAAAAATAGGCCTAAGAATGACATTTTCTTTCCCGAAATGGAACCAACAACAAATGCAAGCCTAAAACTCTACACAATAGTTACATTATACCTCATATTATCATGTTAAAAAAGAATTTGGGGTTAAATGACTCGATAAGTACGAATCGGAAGCGAAAAGGCTAAAATTGGCCTAAAATGCCTTTTCGTTCCCCAAATGCAACCAACAACAAATGCAAGCCTAAAACTCTACATAATACTTACATTATACCTCATTTAATCATGTTCAAAAAGAATTTGGGGTTAAATGACTCATATAGTACGAATCGGAAGCGAAAAGGCTAAAATAGGCTTAAAATGACCCGAGAATCAGGTCACATGGCAATGGAATGCCCATCAGCTGGTAGCGGCGGAGAGAGTGGAAAGTGTCACAAATGTGGAGAGCATTCCATTGCCATGTGACCTCACTCTCCACATTTGTAACACAGTCCCACCACCACCACCACTACTGCCCCCCATTGCACTCCATCATTGCCATGTAGCCCTAAAATGACCTTTTCGTTCCCCAAATTCAACCTACAACAAAAAATAAGCCTAAAAATCTACATAATAGTTACAAATTGGAGAAATTACACGACTCGAGTTTATGTCTCATGATTTATTGACCTTCCGCCGTTTCTTAGGATCCTCAAGTACATGTATCCCTTCCGTGTGATCTACACGCATATAGTTCTCCGACATATTCACATCATCTTCCACACTATTTTCGGGATAGGTAAAAGGGGGGGAGGTCCCCAAATGCATCATATTCTTCCTCATTATCAACATCACCAATACCGAGGATACTCCTTTTACCAGGTACAACAATTGACCACTTATTATCGGCGGGATCGATTACAAAAAAAACTTGCTTAACTTGTGATGCAATTACAAATGGCTCCTCGGTTTCACGTAGACGACTAAGGTCAACAAGAGTGAATCCGCAAGGATCATCTTTTCTTACGCAACGTCGATTATCGTCAACCCACTTGCAACACAAGAGGCAAATATTAAAAGTACAGTAGTCCAGCTCCCATATTTCTTCTATTCGCCAATAATAATTGCTTTCGAGCATGTACATGCGACTTATCCTTCGAGCTTGCGTATTGTGTAGCCGACGCCACAAGTGAAACACCACTATTTTGTTGCGATGTTGACTTCAGATCTTGACGTTCGGTCCAAAACGTATACCCATTAATATCATAACCCTCATAAGAGCGTACGGCTTCACGAGGACCAAATGCTAACCACTTGATCGTTTCAGGAACACTTTCATCCAAATCATTCACTACTCGTTTATGAAACCAATCAATGAAAGTCTTGTTATGCATTTGCGTCAATGCCCTAACTCCATTTCCAGGATTGCTAACACGTAATTCCTCCATATGTTCATTTAAATAAGGATGGACAGCTGCTACGTGATGCAATACAAATAAGTGAGCTTGTTTACGCTTTTCTACGGAAGGTGTGATCAATTTTGAACCAATTGTGCCCTTGCCCTCAAGTCTGCCCTCGTGTCGGGATGTCGGAAGTCCAACAGGATCAACACTAGCAAAATACTCAGCCACAAAATTACTGATCTCTTCACCCACAACCCCTTGAATTATACTACCTTCTGGTTGTGCATGATTCCGAACTGTATCCTTCAAAGTGCCCATATATCTCTCAAAAGGATAGCACCACCTCAAAAACACTGGACCACACAGCTTAATTTCTCGAACTAGATGGACAATGAGATGGACCATAATGTCAAAGAATGCGGGGGGATAAAACATCTCAAATTTGCATAGAGTTTCAACTACTCTGGCCTGCAAGGAATCGAGGGTCAACGGTTCTAGGACTTTGCTGCATATTGTATGGAAAAATGAACAAAGTTCGGTAATGGTGTGCCTCACATGCTTTGGAAGTATCCCACGAATTGCAATCGATAAGAATACTTGCATCATGACATGACAATCGTGAGATTTCATACTCGATAACTTCAATTCACCATTCAAGGTAACAAACCGCTTCATATTCGATGAGTAGCCAGTTGGGACCTTAATGTCATACAATGACTCGCAAAAAATCCGTTTCTCTGCACGTGACATCGTGTAGCAAGCTGGTGGCAAATAATTCTTCTCCGAATCCTCCACCTTCTTTTTACTTTTTAGAGTTTCATCATCAACCCTTTCCTCCACTACTTTCTTCTTCCTTCCGTCCCTTTTCTGAGCCCACAACTCTGGTCGAAGCCCCTGTTTTTCCAAGTAAAGTCGTGACGCCTTAACATCTTTTGTCTTGCCCGGAATATTCATAAGTGTCGCAAGAATAGCTTCACAAACATTCTTCTCTATGTGCATGACATCCAAACAATGTCTGACCTTTAGATCTTTCCAATATGGGAGTTTCCAAAAAATGGACTCCTTTTTCCATAATCCCGTAGGTCGATCAACCTCACTAGCATGTTTACCAAAGATTGTTTCAATGCCCTTCACCTGATTATAAACTTCAGTACCAGTTAATGGTCTATGAGCAACTTCTTCTTCAACCGTCCCATCGAATGCCTTCTTCTTAAACCTACAGGGATGGTCGCGTCTGAGGTGCCTTCGTGTGCGCATATACACATGTTTGCAGCCCTTAAGGTGTGTAGATTTCATGTCATCTACACAAATTGGGCAGGGTTGTTTTCCTCTCGTCTTATACCCAGATAAGTTCCCATAAGCTGGATAATCGTTCATAGTACAAAAAAGCATGGCACGCAGAGTGAACATCTCATTAGCATACGCATCAAATACTAACACTCATTCGTTCCACATCTTCTGTAAATCTTCAACAAGCGGTTGGAGGTATACATCAATGTCATTTCCAGGTTGTTTGGGCCCCGATATAAGAAGCGACAGCATCATGTAATTGCGTTTCATGCACAACCAAGGAGGCAAGTTATAAACCACTAAGACCACTAGCCATGTACTATGCTGCGAACTGAGATTGCCAAAAGGGCTCATGCCATCCGTACATAATCCAAGCCTCAGATTCCTATCCTCATTACCAAATGCCTTATGCACCCTGTTGATACTTTTCCACTCAGGCGAATCAGCCGGATGCTTGAGCAGACCGTCTTTCTTCCTACGATCTGCATGCCACCTCAAATTCTTCGCATCTCCTTTAATTGAGAACATGCGCTTAAATCTAGGTATTATGGGTAAATACCACAACACCTTAGCTGGTGGTCCTTCACTACCTCCAGCTCCTTCACGCTTGTACCTCGACAATCCACAATGTGGACACTCATGTAAATGCTCATACTCATTACGATAAAGCACACAATCGTGAGGACAAGCATGTATCCGCTCGTACTCTAAACCCAAAGGACACATCAGTTTCTTCGCATAATAGTACGACTTTGGCAGTTCATTTTCATCAGGGAGCATATCAGCTAAAACTTCCAACAACGGTGTGAAACTAGAGTCCGTCCAACCAGCTTTCGACTTAATGTTGAACAGTGTTATCACCGCGAAAAGTTTGGTGTACTTTGTACAACCGGGATACAACGGCTTTTCAACAGCCTCAGACATAGACTCAAAAATACGAGGTCGTTTACACGACTGATCTTCAACCTCGTGTATCATCTCGTTTACCCGATCCCTATAATCATCTGCAAACTCATCATCCAAATTCTCATCCCCGAACTCATCATCCTTCTTTTCTTCACATACATCGTTCATTACTCTAGAGCTTCCTATATACTTCTCCTGCTCACCATGCCAAACCCATACGTGGTATTGAGGCCTAAACCCACGACGAAAGACATGCTCCCTAACCACATGTATACTACTAACCTTGCTCACATTTCTACAATCGAAACAAGGACAATAAAAGTCGACTGCTCCAGAGGATGCTTGATATTGTAATGCAGTTGTACAGAATTCCGAGACCCCTTTCACAAACTCAATCGATTCACGACTACCATACATCCAAGTACGATCCATCTCATTCAAGAAGACCTCTAATAATTAAACACAACCATTCATTATAATGCATCAATCATTATTTAAGTACATACACTCACATATCATCATATCACACACGTATAGAGCAATCTAAGATAGTGACATGTTCAATTGTATGCATGCAGCCGAAGGTCCTTATCACTCCAACCTAACCCATCCTTGGACGTCTAATCTCACTAGTAAATGTGTGCCAACTTTTCAATTCTAAGGAAAATCCGGCAGCATTTCCCTACAGTTCTCCAAGTACACAATGTAGATAATTGCTTATCTACATATGTACCCAGAGAACAATGTAGAGAAACGATGAGCCAAGATTTTCCTCAGAATTGAAAAGAAGACACACATTCACCACCTAAGTGAGATCAAACGTCCAAGAACAGTCCCAAACCGGGGACTATTCAAGACTTACTCCTAATGAGTAAGTCTTGAACGGGTATCTAGGCATATGATGACAATTCAAACAACTTGTAGATTTCATAGCTAAATTACATTGCGTTTTCATACAATCTCATATCAAGAAATATACATACATTATAAGAAATACATATATATATCAATAAATTATCATAACTTAATCAAATTGAATCACATGACAACTTTGTCTCATCAACAAATTAAATCAAACAAAAAAGACAACGAAATTAAACTAGTTACCTCTTAACACCAATGATAAGCAATGAAGAGAGTAGAGATAGTTGGAACTTTATTTGCCTTCCTAAGCCTCTTCTTCCTACAATTAACAAAACCCACATTGCACATTAATCATTTAATTCAATTAAGAAAAACAAAACTAACTTAAAAACATTAATTCATACTTAACTAAGCAAAAAATTAGCTAAACCCAAGAGCTAGCAATGAAGAAAGAGTAGGGTAGTGGTGGTGGTAGTTGTTGCTGCCGCTTGTGGGTGGTGGCGCTGCGTAGTGGTGGAGGAGCTCCACACCCTAAACCCACTCAAATGGTGGAGAAGAGAAGAGAAGAGAAGAGAAGCTAAGAGAAGAGAAGAGAGGTGAAGAAAGAGAAGGGTTGTGGTGGTGAAACAATGTGGGTGCTCCGGCGTCAGGGCTCCGGTGATGGGGCGTTAGGGTTAATGTGCGAGGGAGGGAGGGGTTTTTCGCTCGTCAAATGCGTATAAGGGAGGGAAATTTAGAAAATATGTCTACCTACTGTGTGTGTGCGCGCAAAACTGGAGATATCGGATGGGATCAGAAGGGCTGCGGTTAGTCTAGAAAACGCAGCCCTTCATTAGTAGGGCTGCGGTTCGCCTCAAAACCGCAGCCCTTCATACTGCATGAAGGGCTGCGATTTCTTGTTAACCGCAGCCCTTCAATAAAAGGAAACCGCAGCCCTTCTTGCGCAGCCCTTCCTTTTTTTTCCCCTAGTGTAGAGTTCATATGTGCATGATTTCCCCTTGTGATCCCCCATTTATTTCCCCATGACTTTGATGATTGGGTTCTTGGATTGAGTGTTGGTGAATCCTATAATCCCCTAGTTCCTTTATCCTTGATTTATCCTCTTTAATTGCTTTACTAGTTTGTTTTGTCAATCTCCTAGTCAGTTTAGACTTTACAATTGTTACCAATCCTTCAAAAACCCCAAAAATAGATTTTGCTCATCATAATTAGCGAAAATTAACCTTACTTCCTTGTGGATTCGACCCTATACTAGGTTATATTTGGCGTGTTTACAACGAGCCTGTCAGGTTTCTAATTAAATGCATAAGTTGTGATCAATCAATCAAACATCCATTAAGAAATCAAGTTAATCTCTCAATTTTTACCCAATGCAAAAACCCCTAAGCTTGACTTAAAGGTTCAAAACAATATTAGATTATTAATATTGAATTACTGCGGTATTCCAGAAGCATTTTGATGCGGATTTGACAACAAGGCATATCCATGGACAAAAATAGATTCTTGGAAAAATTATAGCAATAAATCAATTATTCTTGGAAGAAAAAGAGGTAATATACCAAATTAAATTAAACAATAATAAGAAAATACTAAATAAATACCCATAAAAATAAAAAAGGAAGAGAATCACTCAAGAATCTTCAATGGAAAAGTAAGAACTTTTCAATAAAATTTGAAAATTGTATCTATCAAAACATCAAGATCTAGTTAATATGTCCTAGATTTCTAAGCTTGAAGACTAAGCAAAAATTAGAAACAAGTATGTGAAGATTAAGTAAAAATTAGGAGTCCCTAATAATAACTTAACAAAAAAACCTGCTTAAATAGTACAATCAATGTCTAAGCATAATTACAAGAAATCCCCTGGGAAAAATTAAGTAACAAAATAAGGGTTTTCATAAATTAGACCAAACTCGGGCTCCAAGAATTACTTTTCCGACCGAGAAATCTCATAACTTCAGAGATAATTGAGCTGCATAGAATACCCTAACGAGTTGGGCTAGCTAGGCCTTCGAGTATTTTCTCTTCTCCTTGATCCTTGGCCAAAATCTCTTTATTTGCTTCTTGATGTATTTCGAGGCTTCTCGGGGATAGTTTCTTGCCATTTCCAACACTTTTCCTTGCCTCATTTGCTCATAACTCCTTGTATTTTTACTTGCTTATACCTACACACAAGTCAAGCAAAAGCAAACCAACACACAAGTATAAAAAGAGGTAGAAAAGTGGGGTAAAATTCTCACAAATACCCATCAAATAAGGCATAAAATAAATGGATCGAGAAAGAGGGATAAAAGTACGTACAATGCTTGCGCATTAGGCACATATAATTAGTGGTTCACGTAATATGTGAAAACATGATTTTGATTCTTCAATCAACATGCGGAAAGAAAACCTCTTAACCAAAAATCTAATAATTCTAAGAATAGGATAGTGTCTTTTCATGGCTAATAGCCTAATAGTACTCCTTCCGCCCTATATTAAATCAATACTTTTGTTCGTCATGAAGTTTTAGGTGTTTTATTTGACTTCTTATTTTATTGTTTGTAGCTGCAAGTACTTTCTTTTAATTGTAATTACTAGGTTTTGGAGCCTTAAATTTTTGAGGGGTGAGTGAGAAAGTTGAATTTTTTCTATTGTTTGAGTCCCCCATGGAAAGAGAGAGAATAATATAAATTTTTAGGAAGTTGCCATTTTAGAAAGGGTATCAATTATTAGGGAATTGACAAAAATATAAAATGCACCGATTACAATGGGACATAGTATAAAACTTTGTAATTAGAATTCTAAGAAATTGTTAATATAATCTCTTGGCAATTTTATAACACCTCGTAAGATAGATTAGAAAATAAGCAATTGTGGTAATTGAATTATTGAAGTTAATAGATTTTACTCTTTAATATAAAAATCTAAAATGTTCTAAAATTAACACTTCATAATGGCCCTGTTCTATTCACCTTATTTTTAGTCCTTATCAAAAAAAAAAAATCATATAAGGTCTAATAAGGACTAATAAGGTCTTATATAAATTCAGATAAGTTCATTTCAGCAAAAACAAGCAAAATTAAGGTCTGATATTTTCAGAAAATAAAGTATAATAAGTCCAAATAAGTTCTAATAAAGACTAATTAATAAGGTATAATAAGTTCGAGTAAGTTTAAATAATAAAAATATGTTATATAGAACACCCTAGGCTAACAAACTTAGCTTGATTGAGAGACAACACGTGCCGTTCATTTTTTTCCCAATATGGTAAGATATGCCACAATAACTCATTTGCTCAACACACATATAATACAACCTAGCTACTCATCAAACCCTCTACTTGTCGCAAAGTATCGACTTTACAACTTGCGAGTGGATGTTGAAAAGGTTCACATTCTTTACCACTTTTGATTTTCATATAATACTCAGTAGTGCACACGTTAAAAATTACTCTTTTGTCTTTTTTACTTGCTACAATTTCTATAAATGGATGTCTCATTTTACTTGCTACATTTCTTTATTTGGTAATCATGACCCACAAAAAATATCAATACTCCGCTTTATTTTGCCATCTTCCTATATATAATTCCCAAATATTTATCATTATTCCATAAAGTTATAATCTTTACCATAGTTTTTGCCTTTCCTAAATACTTGTACCTACAATAATATATGCAAGTAATTGAAGACAAGGGAGTAGCTTATAAACTTCCTCCGTTTTGTTTTAAATGAAATGTAGGGTCTTGGCACGAGAATTTAGGAGAAGAGAGAGATAAAAAGAAAGAAAATGAGGGACTCATGTGATGAAGAGAGAAATTAAGAGAAGTAAGGCCACGTTCTTTTGGACTGAGAGAAACTGAACTGAACTGAACTTAATTTGTGTTTATGCTAATTTTTGCCTTAACGTCACAGGCTGAGATTGGAACGTCAACAACCAGATTAAGATGACTTGAAGAAGTAAATTGCAAGGGGGATCGACGAGGAATGACACAATGAGATGGTGACGCGGAAAACCCCCAATGAAGATGGGTAAAAAAATCGCTGGTGGATGTGAGTCCACCAATCCACTATATGCAACTAACTCTCCGGATGAACGACAGTCAATGCAACCTAGTTATTGAATCTAAGTACAATTTGTAACGTATAAATACGATTGAAGTAATGAGCAATGTTAAACAAAGTGTTTTCTATGCTTGTGTATTCATAGAGTAGTAGTTGTAGAGATTTGTTAACTTATGTCTTCTGTTTTCATCTTTGCGCCTTATGTATCTCTAGCCTTGACGCAATCCCATGAATCTCGGAAGGCAGTTACCATCGACTCTCCCACGTTTCTCCTATTTCCTTGACATGCTCCCTAACCCAGTCCTTGAGTAATATCCAACGGGCACATCATTAGTTCGAGCTATGACTAAGTCTTCCTTAGTTTCCGCCAAGTAGTTGCGGTTGGCGTCAACGTCAACCTGTAAAATTTGACCATAGCAGTTTGCCTCCAATTGTTAAAATGGGGATGTCATAAGATTCATGATACAATTGAAATACTTATGACAAGAAACTTGCGCACGTTAAAACACTTGTCAAAAGATAGTAAATAATAAAAATCGGATAACCATCGCAAAGGACAACTCAAGGGTCAGCTGAAAAGATAAAAATTAAATGATGATAATTTAACTTAGCAATTAAAATCTATCTGTTGCCTATCAATGATTACAACGGACGTACAAAAAGCCGTGCCATTTTGTTCATTGCCACACGCCACAGATGAAGCTTCTTCTCTCAAAACTCTCTAGTCTTCATCTTCTCTAGAACTCGTCGGAGCTCTTCACCGAAAGCAAACCGTCTACCAGGTAAATTCCGTATCTTCTTACTTGATTTTTATCACATTCGACTCATGGCTAGGCGTAGCATAAGAAATATCTGTAAAGCAGAGAAAGTAGTAGAAGAGAAGAATGAAATTGATGATGAACAAACGACTATGTCGGAAGAGGGTTAGATGAAAATTTTAGAGTTAGGAAATTTAACAACCGACACGATTTTAAGGAACGCTGAACCGGACGAACGTCTAGAGGATTGTTCTGATGATTGGGTTGTTCTTTATGAATACCCTTTCAAAATTAGGTTTAGGTTACCTTTTTCTCCCTTAGTTAGAGATCTCCTACATATTTATGGAGTGAGTCTGAGACAATTAATGCCTCAAGTATGGAGAGTTACGAGCGTCATTGATAGAGTGACTGCGTCATGGGATGACCTCTTCACCCTCTAAGACCTGATGTACTGCTATAAGGTTAGAATTAAGACTAGGAATAGATTGGCACTTCGTGTTAGGGCGAAGAAGAACACATTAGTTGAGGGGATGCAATCGAATGATAGAGGCTGGAAAATCGATACATCTTCGTCAAAAAATCTTCTTTGGGGAATTTAGGAAGCTTTTTAAATGGAGGCTAGAACATAGAAGGTCCGTAAAGTTCTTTTGTTTTTTCTTAACGATCTGTCATTAACACGGTGCTTACGTCGCTTTTTTCGCAGATCTTAACCCTAATCTACTGGGGTGTGGAGAGGTTTCTGAACAAAAGTCAGAAGATATTCTACAAGTGGACGCAGAGGAACGTACATACAAGAGAGTCGTCGTCGCTGATCAGGGAAGCTGCTCTTCAATATAATCAGGTAATTTCTTCACTTAAATTCCACTAATCGTCTCTCCTAGTTATTGTTTTTGATGTTTCAAATCTCGTCGTGGCAGAATCCACTCAATCAAGGAAAAGGGGTTCAATGGACGAGAATGCCATTTCTGAAGCACTGAAGAAGAGGAAGAGAGAAAAAGAATGCGTCGAACGGTCGGAGTCTATGAAAGCATTGTTGTCATCACCGACAACGTTTGAGAAAAAGGGCCACCTCGTTGTTCATGTTTACGACGATGAAGTTGATGCTCCTTTTGCTAAGATGCAAAAGTCTGAATTCTCTGCTACTCCCAACAAGAAAGGTCCACCCTATACTGTCTTTGTGCCCATCGATTTATGTCGTTGAGCAGATCAATCTGGCATGAGGCCGAGAATCTCCTCTTTCCTTGCGCTGTAGAACGCCTGCGAGAACATCCCATGCCAGGGATGATGTCGGATGGCATTGAATTAATGTTCCAGGTATGTCAATTATCCTCTATTTTAGTCTAACTATGAAACAAAGTGTCTCTAACTGTTGTTTTGTGCCCCACACGTCTCGGAACTTTCTGATGGCCAAAAAGGAAATGTCGTCGCTCTTTAGGATGAAGTGGAGACGGTGCAAGCACACGTGCCCAGCATGAAGACCGAAAAAGATGAAGTTGAGGCTGAGGTAACAGCTCTGGTGCGGGCAAAGCTGATGTTTTAGTTCATGATGGGACGTACATCTTCCTAGGATTCTAAAAAAAAGAAATCTACCTTTACCTGGAAGAGGTTGGTTCCATGAAGCATCTGATTAATGCCAACGATGGAACTAAAACGACTGCTGAATCATCTTTAGTCGTTGGTCTACGGGAGGGCGATGCTGCGGCTTTCATCATGTCTGATGATCATGACGCTGACAATTTGGAGAAAGAGAACGTACTAGAAATGTCAGCGCTAGAAAAGTCCATCGATGTGACAGTTGTTTAGTCGTTGTTCTTAAGCCATTATCATTGAAACAATTGTTTTTTGTCTTAAACTCTTTACTTTGTTATACTTTTGAGTCACTCATGGGGGTGACTAGAACTTATGTTTCATTGTCTTTTTGGGCCATTCACGGGATTGGTCATAACTTTCAGTCAATCTTGTGCATGTGTTACTTTGTGTTTTAATCCTGCCGTTTTTTCTGGCGTCATGTGCTCATTGCAAGTGCTTTAAACCTTGTTGACATTTACATCGGTAGTCTAAGAAACATACGTAAAATAATACGAGGTCACTTACTATGTTATTGCAGTGTCCATGGTCTACAACGACCATACATCATCATTTTCGTTGTCACAAGCTTATTCCGTTCGTCATTACAGATGTTATTTAAACAAACGTCAGAGCTGGTGTCGCGTCAATATGCAAACTTTAATAACTTCGCAAATCTTCAATTTTTTGGGAAATGTTGTCGTTGACAGCTATGTCTGGATGCAAGTTTATTACTAATTTCAAAACGTAAAACACCCGAAAAAGAACAAACAGTAATTCTTTGTCATTGCGATTTCAACGACGTTGCGATGACATATTAATCACTTATTGAAAACAGAAATAAACTAACTAATGACATGATAATATTTAGCTAAAAATGGTATATTTTTTAGATGGACAACATTCCAGCTTCGTGGGATCATAGTTTCGTCGCGTCGTTGCAATTGATGCGCATCATTGCTAATGACTTTACTGATTTGGTAAGGACCTTCCCACTTAGGACCTAACTTACCTGTGTTTGGCTTTTGTGTGCTTTGGAAAACTTTCCTTAACACCCAATCACCTTCACTGAAGACTTTGGCTTGTTTATTTTTTTTGAAGCTTATTGCGACGACCTGCTATTGTGCTGCCATTTGTACTAACGTTGCGTCTCTCAGCTCTTCTATGGTATCGAGGTCGTTAGCCATCTCGTCACAATTTTGTTGGTCCGTCATCATACCATACCTGGCAGTTGGGATGCTAATCTCATACGGCAGAACCACTTCGCAACTATATACCAATGAAAAGGGTGTTTGTCCGGTCATAGTGCATGGTGTCGTTCCATTATCCCATAAGATGGATGGTGGTTCTTCTACCCATTTCCCTTTCCTGGCCTTGAGACGCTTCTTCAGTGAATCTATGACAGTTTTGTTGCTAGACTCGGCTTGTCCATTGGCTTGAGGATATCTGGGCGTCGAAGTCAACAACGTGATATTCCATTCGTCGCAAAATTGTTTGGTTTTGTCACTTATGAATTGCGACCCATTGTCGCATATGATTTCTGACGGTACTCCAAACCTACATATAATTTTAGTATGTATAAAAGAAATTACCTCTTTATCATGTACCTATTGGAACAACTCTGCCTCTATCCACTTAGAAAAATAATCCATCAGTGCCAACATAAAGACCTTTTGTCCAGGGGCTGGAGGTAGCTTACCAACTATGTATATTCCTCATTTCATGAAAGGCCAAGGAGTTAAAGTCGGGTGTAAAATTCCAGAAGGTTTATGCGTCATACCTGCGTGTCGTTGACAGCTGTCATATTTCGTGACGTACTTGATTGCAACCTGCCTCATTGTTGGCCAATAGTAACCCATCCTTAACGCGTGATTGGATAAGTTGCGTCCTCCGGAATGGTTACCGCATGTTCCTTCATGGAGATCTTGTAGAACTAGGCTCCATTGACGCTTCTCCAAACACCGCGAGTATGGTCCAGCTACAGATTCTTTGAATAACACTCCTTGGATAACTACGTATCTTGACGCTTTGAAGTGCAACTTTCTTGCTTCTGCTTTGTCGTCTGGCAACACGTCGTTAGTTAGATAATCTAGAATTGGCTTGGTCCAGTCAATACTTACCTCGACATCTTCACTATTCGTGTCGCTCATATGGTCCTCGTCGTTGTCCATTGTAACAGTGGCAACATCTGCTATTTCTGGTGACTTACTTATTGTTGGTGCCATGAGATGGACAATTGGGATGGGCGTAAATGACGAGTCTCTCAAGGATGATCTCAAGTTGGCAAGTGCGTCAGCTTGAGTGTTTTGTTCTCTTAGAACCTGCACTATACAGAAGGGGTTAAATAACTTACTTTTATCTTTTGCGACCTCCAAGTAGGACGCCATTTTTGAATCTTTAGTGGCGAATTCTCCTTTGAGTTGATTGACTATAGGGAGTGAGTCACTGTATACTTTCAGCGACTTTTCCCCCAAGTCACTAGCCAAGGCCATCCCTGCAATTAACGCTTCGTACTCCGCTTCGCTATTAGTTGCTTTGAAGTCGCAACATATTGCTTGCACTATCTTGTCCCCTTATGGTGACTTCAGTACAACACCTAAACCTGCACCACGAAAGTTAGGCGATCCATCAACAAATAAGGTTCAATCGTCATTGCTTACGTGATTGATGTGAGCAATTTCTTCATTTGCTAGCTTCTCTAACTCTAGACTGAAGTCTGCCACAAAATTGGCTACGGCTTGCGACTTGATTGTCGTTCGGGGAAAATATTTGATGTCATAACTAATCAATGCAATCGCCCATTTTCCCATACGGCCTTTCAATTCTGGTATGCGCAAAACACTTTTTATTGGATAGTTAGTCATGACAACGACAGTATGGGTTTCAAAATAATGTCTTAACTTTTTAACTGCAATGACTAGGGCTAGTACAAGTTTTTCAAGGGAAGAATACATGGTCTCTGCATCTAACAAAGACTTACTGACATAGTAAATAGGGAGTTGTTGACTTTATGCTTCTCTGGTCAGGATAACACTTACTGACGCGTTGCTGACAACAAGGTAGAGTTGTAACTTATCGCCGTCGCTTGGTTTAGATAGCAAGGGAGGAGTGGCCAAGTATTGCTTGAGTGCTTGTAGGGCGTCCTCATGCTCTTACGTCCAAACCCACTATTCTTCCTTAGGACGTCATGAAACAAATGGCATATGTCGGACGACTTTGATATGAATCGGTTAAGTGCAGCAACACGTCCTGTCAGCTTTTGCACTTCTTTGACGTTTCTTGGTCATTGGATATTTATCAACGCCTTGATCTGGTCAGGGCTTGCTTCGATTCCTCTTTGCGTCACGACGTAACCCAAGAATTTTCCAGCAGCAACTCCGAATGTACATTTAGTAGGGTTAAGTTTCATACCATATTTCCTGAGGACGTTGAACGCTTCTGATAAATGCTGGATATGATCGTCCGCCTTTCTAGATTTTACCAGCATGTTGTCAATGTAGACTTCCATAGTGTCGCCAAGTTGCTCTTTGAACATTTGATTAACTAACCGTTGATACGTTGCACCAGCATTTTTTAGTCCGAAGGGCATAACCTTATAACAATAAATACCTTTGTCAGTGATGAACGCCGTTTTCTGCTTGTCGTTAGGGTGCATGAGGATTTGGTTGTAACCAGAGTATGCATCCATGAACGTCAAGAGCTCGTGTCCTGTCGTCGCATCTACCATTGCGTCTATGTGCGGAAGCTAAAACGTGTCCTTTGGGCAGGCTTTCTTTAAGTCCGTGAAGTTGATACACACTCTCCACTTACCATTTTTCTTGCTAACGACAACGAAGTTAGCTAACCAGTCGGGGTATTTAACTTCTCTCACTTTACCAGTGTCAATCAGCTTCTGGACTTCGTTGTTTATGATTCAATTGCATTCAGATACGAACTTGCGACGCTTTCGCTTGACGGGTTTGTGTTTCGGATGGACGTTCAACTTGTGAGTGATCACGTCCGGACTGATATCTTCATGGGACCATGCAAAGCAATCTTGGTTATCTTTTAAAAATATAATTACCTGGTTTCATAACTCAAGCGACAAGGTCCTCCAATTCATAGGACACAACCCGGGAAAGCTGGATCAAGCACCACTTTATCAATTTGTTGCTCGTCAAGTTCGTCTGCAACTGATCCACTTGTTAATTGCTAGATGGTCCCCTTTGGTGGTTTGAGCGACAAGCTATAGCATTCTCGAGCAGCTTTTTCTCTCCTTTGATTTACTAGACGCCCCATTTGGTGGGAAACTTGAGCGTCTGGTACTGATCCAAGGTGTCCCGAGGATGACGTTGTATGCCTTCGGGCAGTCAAGGACGTTGAATTTGGTTTGCAAGTTGACTCCTTTGGAGAAAGTAGGCAGAACGATCTATCCCACTGTTTGTTGCGTTTCTCCGCTGAAACCTACCAGGACTGTTGATTTCTTCGTTATATCTTTGTCATCAAGACCCATGCAAACTAGGCGCTTTCGAACAAGATGTTGGCGGAGCTGCAACCATCGACCAATACTCATCGCAACAGGCAGTAGCTGACCGTTAGGGAAATGACCAATCCATCATGGTGCTCTTCGTCATAAACGTCATCGTCATCAAAGGTAATGGACATTGCTTCCAATTCTCTTTCGTCATCTGACCTGCAATCTTTAGGAACTTTGGACGAAGAGGAGCCCTCTCTTGCTAGCCTTTTGGCTGCGGGGTATGTTAGTCAATAAACATCAGATCCACAAGAAATTACATTAATTACCTTAACATGTGAAGGGGGTGCAGGCGGATTCTGTTTTGGCGGATTCTTGTCAAAGGACGTTTTCCGCTTGTCACTGAGGAGCTCTTGCGAATGTCCTTTGTTCAACATGAATGCGACTTCCCTTCTGAGAGCTATGAAGTCTTCGATTCGATGACCATGGTCATTATGGAACTGGCACGATTTGGTTTGATGTTTTTGAGCGTCTAGTCGATCACTTTGTCTTGGCCAGCAAACAGGAGCGTCGATCTTCGTTAGGGACTTTACTACACCTCCAACATCATTCGAGAAACCATATGATGCAACGTCAGGATACGAGTTGAAATCCGCCTTTCTGTCTGTACCTGCACATTCCGACACGTCGTCATTAACGTTATGTACCTGATTAGGACGGCTGTAAGGATGAGGTCTCTAATTATGTCTTTTAGGTGTGAACGTCTTGCGATAATTTGAGCCCTCAGACACATGACGCGTCGATATGGTGTTGAGAATTGCATCGTCCTCTTCTAGCCGCATCTGGGCTAATGCTCTGGATTTAACTTCTTCGAACGTTGCTCATGGGTGTTTAGTGAGGCGGTTGTATAACTTCGACCGGAGGACAAGTCCTTTCCTGAAACATTCAATAGCAGTTTTAGTATCTAAATCTTTGATTCCAATCATTTCTTTATTAAAGCGATTGTAACAATCGCGAATAGGTTCTCCCGATTTCTGGACGACGCCATATAAGTCGCAGGTCTGCTTTTCAAGCCTGCGACTTCCTTCGAATTTGCTGTAGAACTTGTTGATTAGGGTCAAGAATGTGTTGATGCTTCCTGGCTTACGAGATCCGAGCCATTTAAGAGCTGGTCCAGTCAGCGTCGCTCCAAAAGACTTGCACATGCATGCCTCGACCAAATCAAGGTATGGACGCTTGCCACATCCGCTGCTTATACTGAGGGGCGTGCTCCGTTGGGTCGGTAGATCCATCATAAGTGGCGGTCAAGACGGGGAGATTGAGCTCCTTTGGCAGTGCAGTTTTGGCGATCTCTTCAATCAACGGCGACGCTGACGCTTGAGGTTGGGGCTCCTGGAAGTTGAGACAGTAGCCGCATCATTTGGTGATTTTGCTTTTCGGTCATGGCCATCCTCTTAGCCGTAATATCTCCTTCTTTGAGTGGACCGTTTTCAGGTGTTCTGTCGCTCCGATCTGCTTCGTATTCTGCTTCGCCAGCAATGTCTTTGTCTTCGGAGTCAGTGCTTTTTTCATCAGTTGCTTTATTTCTGCCCCCCGCCCCTTTCTCATACTCCAAATGTTGGAGATGTCGTTGGCGTTGCGAGGACGCTGGTGCTTGGTCGCTCGTTGTCCTTCTTCATCTGGCCCATCCGAGCTTTGATTTGCTCATAGGCAACTTGCAGTTCATTGGGATCCACTGGTGTAGAATGAATTCAGACGTTTCGTCGTTACTAGAAAAGAATGTGAGATCTGGCCACGGTGGGCGCCAAATTGTTTATGCTAATTTTTGCCTTAACGTCACAAGCTGAGATTGGGACGTCAACAACCAGATTAAGGTGACTTGAAGAAGTAAAATGCAAGGGGGATTGACAGGGAATGACACAATGAGATGGTGACGCGGAAAAACACAAATGAAGATCGGTAAAAAAATGCAGGTGGATGTGAGTCCACCAATCCACTATATGTAGCTGATGCTTAGGATGAACAACAGTCAATACAACCTAGTTATTGAATCTAAGTACAAGTTGTAACGTATAAATACGATTGAAGTAATGAGCAATGTTAAACAAAGTGTTTTGTATGCTTGTGTATTTAGAGAGTAGTAGCAATTGAGATTTGTTAACTTTGTGTCTTCTGTTTTCATCCTTGTGCCTTATATATCTCCTGCCTTGACGCAATCCCAAGAATTTCGAAAGTCAGTTACCAACAACTCTCCCACGTTCCTCCTATTTCCTTGCCATGCTCTCTGACCCAGTCCTTGAGTAATATCCAACGGGCACATCATTAGTTCAAGCTACCACCAAGTCTTCCCTAGTTTCTGCCAAGTAGTTGCGGTTTCAAGTCCACGTCAGTGTTACGACGTTAGTCATGGCGTCAACGTCAACCTGTAAAATTTGACCATAATAGTCTGAACTGAACTAACTGAACTGAATTTAAGTGAATGAAAAGTGCTAGAGGAAACTAACTGAACTGAATTTTCTTGAACTGAATTTTCATTAATTCAGTCCAAAAGAACAGAGTCAAAGTACCAAATGTAGTCTAGTTTCATTTATTTTGGAACCATCTAAATTAAGAGAATTAATTGTTTTATTTTAGAGTCTGTTTTTGGAGAGACGGTCTCACGTTAGTGTTAACGTGAGACCGCTGATATCATGCTGACATCACGCGCGTGCATCAAACCAGCAATAGAATTAGTTAAGCGCTTGCACCTATTAGTTATGCTAGCCTTAAATTGCTTCTGGGTGAATTAGTTAAGCGATGAAGTATACTCCCTCCGTCCCAGAAAGATCTGAACACTTGTTGGGACACGTAGTTTAAGGTGATAAGTTGTGGTGTGGTTATCAAATGTTATTTTATTTAAAAAGTAGATGTGATAGGAGTTGGTGGGATATTTTTTATTAGAGGAGAGAGAAAGTTGGGTAACTTTTTATTGATAAAAAGTAGAGTGTGGGCCAAAGATGGGTAAAAGATATAGTATATTAATGGTGGGACCATGTCAAGAATGGAAGTGTTCAAACTAATTTGGGACAAACATAAAAGGAAAGTGTTCAGACTATTCTGGGACGGAGGTAGTATTAGTTAAGCGATGAAGTATATTAGTTAAACGCTGAAATATATTAGTTATATCATAGAAATCATATAATAATGCATTTTATTGGCCATAATTTCAATATCACGCATAAATAATTCTCTCTTTCTCAAAAGAAAACTAACGCACTAATTCTCTCTTTCTTAAATAACTTAAATAACTATCGCATTTTTGCATTAGTTATGCCAACCTCAAATAACAAATGCAAAAACAATGTTTACTAATGCATACAATAAATAAAACTAATGACCTTAAAATCATAACTATTGACCGCCCATACTATCATCCCTCAAAGTATAAATGTTAACCAAATATCAAAACTATAACCATAAAACCATGCATCATTGTTACTCATGAAATTAATAAATAATTATTCATATGCTATAATTATAATCTTTCAGTTATTTTCTAGACTAAAACTATTAGCCATAAAACCGGAACTAAAAAACAAAAAGTCATAACTAATGTAAAAAACAATAATAACTAAATACCCAAATATCATAACTATTTATCAAAAAACAATTACTAATAGCCAGAATCACAACTATCAACCATAAAACCATAATTTTAACCACAATTAATAACTAATAACCTAAAAATCATAACTATATATCCGAATTTCATAACTATTAAGGAAAAGCTAACTATGAATCAAAAAACCATAACTAAGAGCCAAAAATATGTAACTAATTATTAAAATTCCTTAACTAATTGGAATATTCTGGAAAATCCACCAAGATCAGATCCATGCAACTCCTTCCGCTTCTTGTACCAGTAGTACATAATTCGACATTGCCATTTGCTATAAGGTGCATCAGTTGCAGTCAAAGCTACATGAAAGGGTTCTTTACCTCTTCTTGGTCCTTTCAAATGCTCAGGTTTCCCAATTATACACCAAGATAAACCATTGTAACCCAAAATCTTCAATCAATCTAGTCCCACTCCAGGCTATAAAATCCTAAAACCTCAAACAATCAAAATTCAAAGCACCCACTTCATCATACACCAAAATGAACCAATTTAACCCAAAATCATCAATCAATCCAGTTCCACTTCAAGCTATAAAATCCTAAAATCAATCAAAAATGAATGAACCCACTTCGTCATACACCATGATAAACCACTTTAACACAGAATATTCAAGCAATCCAGTTCCACTTAAGGCTATAGAATCCTAAAACCTCAAACAATCAAAATTTAAAGAACAAAGAAAATGGAAGAAGAACAAAGAAAAGTAGAGCAAAAGTAGAAATATGGGTTGAAAATGGTGGGAGTATGAGAGATTTAGAGAGAGAAAAGTCAGTTTCTAGAAACGTGAGGAGGAATGAAGAAGAAAGTGGAAAATGAAGAAGAAATGTGGGTTGATAATCGGGTGCTTGGTTTCTCGGGCCTAGTATTGCTTTGGGCTTCGTGTTTCTTCAAGCGCTTTATGTTTTATTGGGCCTGTTAAGGGCGGTCTCACGTTAGTGGTAACGTAAGACCGTCTTTTATAAGACTTTGTGTTTTGTTTTAAAATGAAGCAAGTATATAGTTATAAATAGAATGGATGGGGTAAGGGGTAAGGGGTAAGGGGTGTCTTGTATGGTCTGATTTATTTTCAGACCATGGGGACAAAACAATGTGAGCCACACATTTGTATTTGTAAGACCCCCATTGCTTTTCTTTTCCCTTTTCTTTTAATTGCCAAAATTATTTTCTTTTGATTTTTTTTATTTACCAAAATTTATGAAATTAATTTCTGAAAATCGAAAAAATAATTTAAAAAAAAAATTTGAAAAAATCCGAAATTTTTTTTTCAGCTTCCAAACAGTAATTCATGTTTGGAAAAAAAATTTGAGCAAATTTTTTTTACCCATTTTCTCTCTCCTCCTTGTTCTTGGTGTTCTTGGTGTTCTTCACCAAAAATTCAAGAACACTTCCTCTTCCACCATTCTCAACCGAATTCCTCCCAAATTCAACCCATTCTTCCACCTTCTCCCTCAATTTCAACCCTATCTTTCATCTTCTTCCTCCATTTCGACCCATTCTTCACCCCTATTTCGCCCCAAACCCTTACCTCCATTGTTGAACTTCATCTCCATGAATTTCGACCTAAACTCTTCCCCATAGATGAAATGGATGTAAGTTGACATGAATATTTCGCATATAGTAACGAATTAATGATTTTCTATCTTCATTTGTGTGTTTGAGTAAGATTAAACTTGCAATTTATGAAAATTTTCACCAAAAAAAATCTAGGGTTTTAGGGAAAATAAAATGCCGGTATTGGTGATTAAATTGCTCTAAAACAATGCACATTACACTTTTATGCGACAATTTGTGGTTACATTTGAGTAGTTCATACTTTAGTTTACCTATGATGCAAAAAAAAAATCAGATTTTTCGCGACCTCCATGGGAGGGAGGTTGAGCTGGTTTTCTGTCTAAGTTACTGCAGTAATTTGGTAATTACTAAAGATATTTTGGACATGACCAAACATAAAGAAATATTGATAATTACTAAACATATTTTGGACATGACCAAAAATAAAATTAAGGTGTGTGAGATAATTGCAATTAATCAATGCACTTCACACTTTTATTGGGTTATATTTGATGCAAAGATCATGCTTTAGTTTAGCAATTAGATGAAACAAATTTGCAGCATTTTCGGGGCCCCCATTGCAGAGGAATGTCACTAGTTTTTTGTGCAAGTTCGTGCAGGGTTTAGGGTATTACTAAAGATACTTTGGTCATGACCTAACATAACCACTATATATGTTAGGTAATCACCTAATTATATTAGGATGTTACCAAACCTATTAGGTCATTACCTAACAAATTTTAGGGCATTACCTAAAATAATAATTGTCTTGGGCAATGACCTCAAATCATGTGACTATAACATATATATGATGAGGGAATTGTATGGTTAAGATGTGGGTTATTGATAACCTAATCTATGAGATTTTAAATGGTTTATATGAAAAGATTGCATCAGGCTAAAACGTTACATTTTTTTTCCTTTTTCTTTTGCTTTCAATGATAGAATTGAATGACTTTGGTGATATAAAAGGTTCATCGATAGAATGTTTATGTGAACACCGGATTGAAATGGTGGAACAATCTCTAAAAAGAATCCTCTCCATTGTAGTGACATGTCACTTGTTTTTTGTGCAATTGAATGCAGAGTTTAGGTAATCACTATAGATATTTTGGTCATGACCTAATACAACCACTACAAATGCTAGGTAATCACCTAATTAGATTAGGATATTACCAAACCTTTTACGTCATTACCTAAACCATTTTAGGGCATTACATAAAATAATAATTGTCTTGGGAAATGGCCTCAAATCATGTGACTATAACATATATGATGGGGGAATTATATGGTTAAGATGTGGATTATTGATAACATAATCCATGAGGTTTTAAGTGGTTTATATGATAAGATTGGATTGGGCTAAAACGTTGCATTTTTTTCCTTTTTCTTTCGCTTTAAAATGATTGAATTGAATGACTTTGGTGATATGAAAGGTTCATCGATAGAATGTTTATGTGAAACAGGATTGAAATGGTCGAACAATCTCTCAAAAGAATCCTCTCCATTGTAGTGGAATGTCAATTGTTCTTTGTGCAAGTTAATGCAGGGTTTACGTTATTACCAAATATATTTTGGTCATGACCTAACATAAGCACTATATATGTTATGTAATCACCCAATTAGATTATGATATTACCAAACCGTTTAGGTCATTACCTAAACCATTTTAGGGCAATACCTAAAATAATAATTGTCTTGGGCAATTGCCTGAAATCATTTGACTTTAACATATATGATGTGGGAATTTTATGGTTAAGATGTGGGTTATTGATAACCTAATCCATGAGATTTTTTGTGGTTTAAATGATAAGAGATTGCATCGGGCTAAATCGTTGCATTTTTTCTTTTTTATTTTGCTTTCAAATGATTGAATTCAATTACTTTCGTGATATGAAAGGTTCATCGATCGAATGTTTATGTGAACAGCGGATTGAAATGGTCGAACAATCTCTCAAAAGAATCCTCTCCATTGTAGTGGAATGTCAATTGTTTTTTGTGCAAGTTAATGCAAGGTTTACGTTATTACCAAATATATTTTGGTCATGACCTAACATAAGCACTATATATGTTCTGTAATCAACTAATTAGATTAGGATATTACCAAACCTTTTAGGTCATTACCTAAACCATTTTAGGGCATTACCTAAAATATTAATTATTTTCTTGGGTAATGGCCTCAAATCATGCGACTATAACATATATGATGAGGGAATTATATGGTTAAGATATGGGTTATTGATAACTTAATCCATGAGGTTGTAAATGGTTTATATGACAAGATTGGATCGGGCTAAAAAGTTGCATTTTTTCCTTTTCCTTTTGCTTTCAAATGATAGAATTGAATGACTTTGGTGATATAAAAGGTTCATCGATAGAATGTTTATGTGAACAGCGGATTGAAATGGTCAAATCATCTCTCAAAAGAATCCTCTCCATTGTAGTGGAATGTCAATTGTGTTTTATACAAGTGAATGCAGAGTTTACGTTATTACCAAATATACTTTGGTCATGACCTAACATAAGCACTATATATGTTATGTAATCACCTAATTAGATTAGGATATTACCCAACCTTTTAGGTCATTACCTAAACCATTTTAGGGCATTACCTAAAATAATAATTATTTTCTTGGGTAATGGCCTCAAATCATGTGACTATAACATATATGATGAGGGAATTATATGGTTAAGATATTGGTTATTGATAACTTAATCCATGAGGCTGTAAGTGGTTTATATGATAAGATTGGATCGGGCTAAAAAGTTGCATTTTTTCCTTTTTCTTTTGCTTTCAAATGATAGAATTGAATGACTTTGGTGATATAAAAGGTTCATCGATAGAAATTTATGTGAACAGCGGATTGAAACGGTCGAACAATCTCTCAAAAGAATCCTCTCCATTGTAGTGGAATGTCACATGTTTTTTGTGCAAGTGAATGCAGAGTTTAGGTAATCACTATAGATATTTTGATCATGACCTTACATGACCACTTTGCATATGTTAGGTAATCACCTAATTAGATTAGGATATTACCAAAACGTTTAGCCTATTACCTAAACAATTTTAGGGTATTACCTAAAATAATAATTGTCTTGGGCAATGGCCTTAAATCATGTGACTATAATATATATGATGGGGGAATTATATGGTTAAGATGTGGGTTATTGATAACTTAATCCATGAGGTTTTAAGTGGTTTATATGATAAGATTGCATCGGTGTAAAACGTTGTATTTTTTTTCCTTTTTCTTTTGCTTTTAAATGATTGAATTGAATGACTTTCGTGATATGAAAGGTTCATCGATCGAATGTTTATGTGAACAGCGGATTGAAATGGTCGAACAATCTCTCAAAAGAATCTTCTTCATTGTAGTGGAATGTCAATTGATTTTTGTGCAAGTTAATGCATGGTTTAGGTAATTACTAAATATATTTTGGTCATGACCTAATACAACCACTACATATGTTAGGTAATCACCTAATTAGACTAGGATAGTCCCAAAACGTTTAGGTCATTACGTAAATCATTTTAGGTCATTACCTAAAATAATAATTGTCTTGGACAATGGCCTCAATTCATGTGACTATAACATATATGATGGGGGAATTATATGGTTAAGATGTGGGTTATTGATAAATTAATCCATGAGGTTTTAAGTGGTTTACTCCCTCCGTCCCAAAAAGATCTGAACACTTGTTTGGACACGTAGTTTAAGGTGATAAGTTGTGGTGTGGTTATCAAATGTTATTTTATTTAAAAAGTAGATGTGCTAGGGGTTGGTGGGGTATTTTTTATTAGAGGATAGAGAAAGTTGGGTAACTTTTTATTGATAAAAGGTAGAGTGTGGGCCAAAGATGTGGAAAAGAAATAATATATTAATGGTGGGACCATGCCAAGAATGGAAGTGTTTAACCTAATTTGGGACAAACATAAAAGCAAAGTGTTCAGACTATTATGGGACGGAGGTAGTACATGATAAGATTGCATCAGAGTAAAACGTATCATTTTTTTCCTTTTTCATTTGCTTTTAAATGATTGAATTGAATGATTTTGGTGATATGAAATGTTCATCGATAAAATGTTTATATGAACAACAGATTGAAATGGTCAAACAATCTCTAAAAAGAATCCTCGCCACTGTAGTGGAATGTGACTTGTTTTTTATGCAAGTTACTGCATAGTTTAGGTAATATCTAAAGATATTTTGGTCATGAACTAATACAACCACTACATATGTTAGATAATCACCTAATTAGATTCGGAGATTACCAAAAAAATTATGTTATAACCTAAACTATTTTAGGGCATTACCTAAAATAATAATTGTCTTGGGCTATGACCTCAAATCATTTGACTATAACATATATATGATGAGGGGATTGTATGGTTAAGATGTGGGTTATTGATAACTTAATCGATGAGGTTTTAAGTGGTTTAAATGATAAGATTGCATCAAGGTAAAGCGTATCATTTTTTCCTTTTTTTTGCTTTTAAATGATTGAATTGAATTATTTTGGTGATATGAAATGTTCATCGATAAAATGTTTATATGAACAACAGATTGAAATGGTCTCGCCACTGTAGTGGAATGTGACTTGTTTTTTATGCAAGTTACTGCATAGTTTAGGTAATATCTAAAGATATTTTGGTCATGAACTAATACAACCACTACATATGTTAGGTAATCACCTAATTAGATTCGGAGATTACCAAAAAAATTATGTTATAACCTAAACTATTTTAGGGCATTACCTAAAATAATAATTGTCTTAGGCTATGACCTCAAATCATTTGACTATAACATATATATGATGAGGGAATTGTATGGTTAAGATGTGGGTTATTGATAACTTAATCGATGAGGTTTTAAGTGGTTTAAATGATAAGATTGCATCATGGTAAAGCGTATCATTTTTTCCTTTTTTTTTGCTTTTAAATGATTGAATTGAATGACTTTGGTGATATGAAATGTTCATCGATAGAATGTTTATGCGAAAAGCGGATTGAAATGGTCGAACAATCTCTCAAAAGAATCTTCTCTATGTCATATGCTTCTAAGTAATTACCAAACAGTGTTTGGGCATTATCAAATGTATCCAATCACAATCTATTTTCATTGCTCATCAAAGCCATCCTATGGGATTTTCACAATCATGCCCCTGGGTCCATTAGCTCAATACCTCATCAAAGCCCATGGACTTGAGTTTTAATCTCTCCTTGTACTAAAAAGCCCAAATTAATCCCAGATAATATGCTTTTAGGTAATTACCAAACACAGTTTGGGCATTACCAAATGTATCCAATAACAATCCATTTTCATTGCTTATCAAATCCATCCAATGGGAATTGGACAATCATGCCCCTGGTTCCATTAGGCCCAATACCTCATCACAACCCTATTGACTTGAGTTTTGGGCCCCCATTGTCCCTCCTTGTATTAAAAACCCTAAATTAACTCCATATCATATGCTTTTAAGTAATTACCAAACATGGTTTGGGTATTATCAAATGTATCCCATCACAATCTATTTCCATTGCTCATCAAAGCCATCCTATGGGATGTTCACAATCATGCCCCTGGGTCCATTAGCCCAATACCTCACCAAAGCCCATGGACTTGAGTTTTAGTCCCTCCTTGTACTAAAAAGCCCAAATTAACCCCAGATAATATGCTTTTAGGCAATTACCAAACATAGTTTGGGCATTACCAAATGTATCCAATCACAATCCATTTCCATTGCTTATCAAATTCATCCTATGTGAATTGTACAATCATGTCCCTAGGTCCATTAGGCCCAATACCTCACCAAAACCCATGTACATGACTTTTGGGCCCCCATTATCCATCCTTGTACTAAAAAGCCCAAATTAAGCCCAATCATATGCTTTAAGATAACTACCAAACATGTTCAGGGGATTACCAAACCTTCTAAGTGGAAGATGTTCTCCCAATCTCCATCTTTTATCATTACTCATCAAAGCTATCCTATGGGGATTGGACAAGCATGGCACTGGGTTCATTAGGCTCAATACTTCACACAACCCTATTGACTTGAGTTTTGGGCCCCCATTATCCCTCCTTGTACTAAAAAGTCCAAATTAACCCCAGCCCATATGCTTATAGGTAATTTCCAAACATAGTTTGGGCATTACCAAATGTATTTAATCACAATCCTTTATCATTACACATCAAACCCATCCTATGGGGATTGGACAATCATGACCCTTGGTCCATTAGTCTCAATACCTCATCACAACCCTATTGACTTGAGTTTTGGGCCCCCATTGTCCCTCCTTGTACTAAAAAGCCTAAATTAACCCCATATCATATGTTTTTAAGTAATCACCAAATATGGTTTGGGCATTATCAAATGTATCCCATCACAATCTATTTTCATTGCTCATCAAAGCCATCCTATGTGATTTTCACAATCATGCTCCTGGGTCAATTACCCCAATACCTCACCAAAGCCCACGGACTTGAGTTTTAGTCCCTCCTTGTACTAAAAAGCCCAAATTAACCCCAGATAATATGCTTTTAGGTAATTACCAAACATGGTTTGGGTATTACCAAATGTGTCCAATAACAATCCATTTCCATTGCTCATTAAATCCAACCTATGGAAATTGGACAATCATGCCCGTGGGTCCATTAGGCCCAATACCTCACCAAAGCCCATGTACATGACTTTTGGGCCCCCATGTCCCTCATTGTATTAAAAAGTCCAAATTAAGCCCAATCATATGCTTTAAGGTAACTACCAAACATGTTCAGATGATTACCAAACCCACTAAGTAGAGGATGTTCTCCAAATCTCAATCCTTTATCATTACTCATAAATGTCATCCTATGGGGATTGGACAAGCATGCCACTGGGTCCCTTAGGCTCAATTCCTCACACAACCCTATTGACTTGAGTTTTGGGGCTCCATTGTCCCTCCTTGTACAAAAAAGCCCAAATTAATCACAGATCATATGATTTTGTGTAATTACCAAAAAGTTGTTGGGCATTACCAAACTTATCCAATCACAATCCATTCCCATTACACATCAAACCCATCCTATGGGGATTGGACAATCATCACGGTCCATTAGGCCCAATACCTCACCAAAGCACATGGACTTCAGTTTTGGACCCCATTGTCCCTCATTGTACTAAGAATCCCAACTTAGCCCTAGATCATATGCTGTTAGGTAATTACCAAACATGGTTTGAACATATCCAATCACAATCCATTTCCATTAGACATCAAACCCATCATATGGGGATTGGACAATCATAACCCTGGGTCCATTAAGCCCAATACCTCACCAAAGCCCATGGACTTGAGTTTTGGGCCCCCATTATCCCTCCTTGTACTAAATAGCCCAAATTAACCCCAGATCATATGCTTTGAGGTAATTACCAAATATGGTTTGGGCATTACCAAATGTATCCAATAACAATCCATTTCCATTGCTCATTAAATCCAACCTATGGGAATTGGACAATCATGCACATGGGTCCATTATGCACAATACCTCACCAAAGCCCATGTACATGACTTTTTGGCCCCCATTGTCCGTCCTTGTACTAAAAAGCCCAAATTACCCCCAATCATATGCTTTAAGGTAACTACCAAACATGTTCAGGGGATTACCAAACCCACTAAGTGGAGGATGTTCTCCCAATCTCAATCCTTTATCATTACCCATCAAAGCTATCCTATGGGGATTGGACAAACATGGCATTGGGTCCATTAGGCTCAATACCTCACACAAACCTATTGACTTGAGTTTTGGGCCCCCATTATCCCTCCTTGTACTAAAAAGCCCAAATTATCCCCAGATCATATGCTTTTAGTTAATTTCCAAACATAGTTTGAACATTACCAAATGTATCTAATCACAATCCTTTATCATTACACATTAAACCCTTCCTATGGGGATTGGACAATCATGACCCTTGGTCCATTAGTCTCAATACCTCATCACACCCCTATTGACTTGAGTTTTGGGCCGCCCTTGTCCTTCCTTGTACTAAAAAGCCTAAATTAACCCCATATTATATGCTTTTGTAATCACCAAATATGGTTTGGGCATTATCAAATGTATCACATCACAATCTATTTCCATTGCTCATCAAAGTCATCCTATGTGATTTTCACAATCATGCTCTTGGGTCTATTACCCCAATACCTCACCAAAGCCCATGGACTTGAGTTTTAGTCCATCCTTGTACTAAAAAGCCCAAATTAACCCCAGATAATATGCTTTTAAGTAATTACCAAACATGGTTTGGGTATTACCAAATGTATCCAATCTCAATCTTTTATCATTACGCATCAAACCCATCCTATGGGGATTGAACAATCATAACGGTCCATTAGGCCCAATACCTCACCAAAGCACATGGACTTCAGTTTTGGACCCCATTGTCCCTCATTGTACTAAGAATCCCAAATTAGCCCTAGATCATATGCTGTTTGGTAATTACCAAACATGGTTTGGGCATTACCAAACGTATCTAATCACAATCCATTCCCATTACACATCAAACCCATCATATGGGGATTGGACAATCATAACCCTGCATTAGGCCCAATACCTCACCAAAGCCCATGGACTTGAGTTTTGGGCCCCCATTATCCCTCCTTGTACTAAATAGCCCAAATTAACCCAGATCATATGCTTTTAGGTAATTACCAAATACGGTTTGGGCATTACCAAATGTATCCAATAACAATCCATTTCCATTGCTCATTAAATCCAACCTATGGGAATTGGACAATCATGCCCCTGGGTCCATTAGGCCTAATACCTCACCAAAGCCCATGTAAATGACTTTTGGGCCCCCATTGTCCCTCCTTTTATTAAAAAACCCAAATTACCCCCAATCATATGCTTTAAGGTAACTACCAAATATGTTCAGGTGATTACCAAACCCACTAAGTGGAGGATGTTCTCCCAATATCAATCCTTTATCATTACTCATCAAACCTGTCCTATGGGGATTGGACAAGCATGCCACTGGGTCCATTAGGCCCAATACCTCACACAACCCTATTGACTTGAGTTTTGGGTACCCATTGTCCCTCCTTGTACTAAAAAGCTCAAATTAACCCCAGAGCATATGCTTTTAGGTCATAACCAAACATGTTTTGGGTATTACCAAATATATCCAATCTCAATCCTTTATCATTACACATCAAACCCATCCTATGGGGATTGGACAATAATGACCCTGGGTCCATTAGGCCCCATACCTTACCACAATCCTATTGACTTGAGTTTTTGGGCTCCCGTTGTCCCTCCTTGTACTTAAAATCCCAAATTAACCCAGATAATATGATTTTAGGTAATTATCAAACGTGGTTTGGTTATTACCGAAATTATTTTGGCTATTACCAAACCTATTAAGACATTGTTATCTCTTACATGTTGTGACTTTATATTTCAAATTGGCTTTTTTGGATTAACGCATTTATATAATATTGATTAATTTGTACTTAGTATTATTTAGTTTAATTGTTTATATTTCAATACACTTTGGAATTGGTGGTTTTGAGACTTCTCTTAGTTTCTGTCACGTTTTTGGTAATTACCAGAACTCTATTTAGTAATTACCTAAAGTGTCCGTTCAGTCATCTTCTCCCAACTTCATCTTCAACCTTTTGATTTTTTCTCTCTCCTCTGAAATTCTTCATCTAGTTTGACAATGGTAATCAATACTCAAAAAACGCACAAATCGGTCCCAAATCGACGGTTTCCCAACATCTTACAACAATCCAAACCATGTTTTTGTTAAATTCATAATGACCTAGAATTTTGATTTTGAGTTTCTTCATTTTGAAACTCAAACCTTAATTTCCATGGATATTCGGGCGTTTATGGTGTATATATGATCATCAACTTTATGTTTCTTCATCTATTTAATGGATTTGCAAATACGAAAGTAAGGAAAGTGAAAAAAAATTCCCCAAAATTTTTCCCCGAAAATCGGAAATTAGAACTTCGATTTCACAACTTCTTCATCACAAATTCATGATTTATTCATGAATTCTTATCACTTCATGGAAAGAGAAGGTCCAAGTAACAAAACTACTGCAAATTCGAGACAAATCGAAGATCCATGGAAGATTTGAGGAAGGAAGGGGTAGAGGAGAGGAGAGAGAAAATCTGGGTAAAAAAAAAATTCCCAAATTTTTTTTTTTGTCCGAAAATAATTTTTCGGAATTTTCAGAATTTTTTCATATTTTTTTATTTTTCGAAATAATTAATAATATTTTAAGAAATTAGAATAAATGATTTTGGTATTTTCTAAAATCATTTCAAAACAAAAAAGAAAAAGGAAAAGAAAGCATATGTGGGTGGCTTATAATTGCTATAGCTAGGGCTGTTCACATGGGTGGGTCAGACCGGAATTTGGACCGGACCGGACCGGATTTTGGACCGGACCGGAGATTCCGGTCCGGTCCCCGGTATGTGGAAAGTGACGATTCCGGGTTTCCGGTCCGGTCCGGTCCAAACCCGGAAAAATCAGGTCCGGACCGGAAACCCGAAATTTTAGTATTTTTTTTTTTAAAACTGCAAGCCCAAGTCATTTTTACAGGTCCAAACAGGTCCAAACAGGTCCAACAAGTCCAAATAGAATATTTAAAATCCAAAAAAAAAAAAAATCGAAATCGTCCCAACAGTCCGGACCGAGGACCGGACCTGATTTTTCCGGTCCAGACCTGGACCGGACCGGAAAAATCAGGTCCGGTCCCCGGTCCACCAAATCCCACAAATCCGGTCCACCGATCCAAGCAGGTCCGGTCCGGTCTTGGACCGGTGAACAGCCCTAGCTATAGCCCCATATTCTCCATGGTCTGAAAATTTTCAGACCATCCAAGAATTTTCATGCGGTAAGGGGTCATAAAACAAGAATACAAAATACAAAAAGTCCAAACTATTAACTACTACTTATAACATTAAACATCCACGTTATGGAGCAGTTGATTTAGGACTAGGTCCCATCTCAATTCTCAAAAATTTCTCAAGTTTCATTAACCAAGAAAATCCAACTTACCCCCATACTTCTCCAAAACTACAACCCAACCAAATCCTTCAAACGTAAATATCATACGACAGAGGGTGTTATTCGTCTTTTCACATCGCACGACAAAAACAAGCAAGAGCAGAAGACGGAAGGGCATTCGGCATTCTAGGCGGGCGCGACAGAGGAGAGAGAAAACAGGACTCGTGCGTGGACGCTTTTGCGCTGCGATGCGTGGCCGTTGTTGACAACAAAAATGGCGAGAACAAAACTCGGTTTTCGAAGTTGTCGACAATGGAGAGTGTGTGTGAGAAAAACAGAAATAAAAATGGCAGAATCATAAATAATATTGAAAAACTTTTAACGCGCTCTCATAAAACCCTAGAAACTGACTCAACATCAACATCAAGATCAACATCTTGAACTTCTTCAGCACTTTATTCGGTATGATCTTAAATCTTAAGTATGATCTCTAAATTCATCGCATTCGTATCTACATTGTCGAATTTTCTCCCATTTTTCCAGTTTTTCTTTGTTATAAATCAATTGATTTTATGATTTCTCGTTTTGCATGCGAGTAATTTTTTTGCAAGTTTCTGATTTGATCGGATTTGAGAGTTTCGTAGAATTAATATTGAATATTTGGTGTAGGAAATGGCGGAAGTGAATAAAGTTTTGTATATAATGGTTTTGGACGGAAATAACTATAAACGAGATGAAGAGAAAATGGATAAAGAGTCATTTCGATACACTCGTTCTGTTTTGCAGAGTACTCTGCAGCTTATGGGATGCAAAGCTCGCCATGCTTTTAAGGTTTGTTTTTTGCTTCAATTTAAGATGATTTTGCTTAATTTTATTTTTTGGTTGATATTATTGGTGTTCATGTTGCATGCTTGAAATTAAATTCTTTGTATATGTTGAAGTAATCGATTATCGAGTCGACATTGGATTGTTTATGGAGTAGTTGCTTTTGTATTTGTTAAATTTGTAATCTAGAACTCCGGTAATCTAGTTTTGGTTCGGCGAGGCGGTCATTTCGTGGAAGGGAAGTAACTGAAAGTTTGAGATTAGTTGGTATCTGATTCTGCTTGAGTTATGTAGATCTGTACTGCATTTAGGAAACTACGTGTAGTGGATGATGGAAAAAGATTCTGACTTTTGGCTCTAAGTTCTTGAATGAAGTTACCTTTGAATTTTTTTCCTTTTTTTGTTAGGCTGATAACCGAAGTTCCTTTTCCTTTTCTGTTTGCGCTTATAGCTGTCTTTCGTTGTTTTCGTGGCGTTGCGAGTACTTTTTGATTCTATGTACTCATTAAACTTATTGATTGGCTGAGAGTAACATTTGAACATGTTGTGGAATCTGACTATGGAATCTTATGGTGTATTTTCTTCTGGTAACTGAGAGGACTTCTGGAATAGGGATTGAAATAAAATTATATGCTCCTTCCGACCTATGATGAAGTTCCCGTTTGCTTTTTTTAAAGTCAAACCTCATAAATTCTCAACAATATATCAGAATATACATAGTTACATGGGATCTTGTTAGATTCCTCTCACTTTTTACATTCAAAATGTCCATTCTTATTAATTTTTTTAAATATGTAATTAAAGATATTAATGGTCAAAGTGTGTATGTGCAAAAGGCAAACAAAAATTTATGATTGTAGTCAGCTGATCGGGTCATTCCTTTGCAATGATGTTTAATAATTAGTACAGACAAAATCATATTTGGGTGGTTAAGCGCCGTCATATAAATCCACGTCATAGACCTGGGCTGAGATTCATCAGCAAAATTTATTATTTGAATCCACCCCATGTAACACAACTTCGATTCCATAGGCGATTTCATTAGATGTATTTTTGCCAACAGTATCGATCACTGGTAGTTTATTTTTTGTATTTCAGTAGCTGGTTTTATATTTGCTAGACCACCAATAGTTTGTATGATTCATGTTATGTTTCAAATATCATATGTACTTGCTTGGAGTGCTTGCTCACTTTATATCTATTTATCAATCTGATTAGTGGTTTCCATCTTCTTTCTGGTATGATTGTGTGTGCAAACAGATGGAACAATGGTCAATTTGATATCATATCATTGTGCTTAACCTCTGTAGGAACTTTTTTTTGTTAGCATGAACTACTTCATTATATCGTAATGTATAACTATTCTGTGTCAGCTTGGTCAAACGTCACTAAAATTGCTTAACTTCTCACCTTTTTTAGATTAGTAAAAGGATTTTTGACATGGTGAAAAGTCAAAATTCAAGTGACGCAGCAGCCGGAATGAGTGCATATGGAGCTGGTATATCCGGTATAAGATCCAAGTTTCAAGAACCATTATCTAATGGTAGTCGCCTGGTCAAAGCTCAAGTTACCAATGATACAGTTCTTGAGATGGATGGTAGAACTAAAAGCTTGTTGTCCGAGCTGTACAAAAGGCGCACAACAGTGTTTATTGGGAGAGACAAGTTCTTGGATGTTGTATGTGATGCGCTATCCGAGTATAAATATGTAGGCCCCAATCAGAGGGAAGACTTCAATCTGGCATGCAGGTACACGTAGTTGAGTACAATGTATTGTTTTTGTAAGCTACTTCTTTTTTAAATTCTCTAAGAGAGATGTTATAGCCTTTGTCACAGCTAGATTATGTATGATTAATGCTATATACTATTCTTTGCTAGGCAAGACATTGCAATATTAGTATGTTTTATTTTTCTTGACGTGCAATGTTAGTATATACTGACTTACTGAGCTATGCTATTCTACAAATAGAGCAACTAGTAATCCTCTTAAATTGCTACTTAGGTTAACATATTTGCTTGTTTGCTTCATATGGAAGAGTTGAATAGAAGCCCCAAGCCCTCAATGTGTGGTTTGTATATTGATTTGTTTTCTTTGAGTTCCGTGATAGGCCTGGCTGTGATGTTTGGAATTTCCTGTTATGGCTGCTTACTGAACTACATTTCAATAAATTCTACTTCCTCCATAACAAAATAGATGTTACACTTTGACTTTCATGCTTGTCGATGCAGTACTTTGACCATTAATAACTTTAATTGTGTATTAGTAAAAATTATAAGAAGTTAATATTATGTAAGTATACATTGAGACGAATCCAACAACATACCATATAGTAACGATTGATTTTATCTAAATCTAAAAAATGCATGGTCAAATGTAGTAGGTGAATAGTGCAATTTTCAAAGTGTAACATCTATTTTGTTGCGGAGGAAGTATTATGATCTTTTTAATTATATTTCTTTTTGAAGTGCTAAGGTGGGGGCCATTAGGAGGGAGCCTGTGAGATTTCAGCCTCTCTCTCACATGCGTTAATTGGGGGAGAATGCACTGCACCTCTTCCTGAATCTTATTTTTTAAAGCTGTGAAAAAGTATTTATTACTTGAGCTGAAGATCATTTTTTTTTTGTTCGGGAAGGAGTGCCAGTTCTTTACTTACCTCAGATTGACATAGGTCAGTTTGTATCTAGCATGTTAAGTTGTGTTGTCTTATACATCCATGTAAGTATGTAACCTTGATTTGCTTTTAAAAATTGATGGTATAGTGTTTGGAGTTTGATTTTGGGGATAAGTCATTATTTCTGTTATCTTTAAGTAATAGTCTTTCCTTCCATATTTAACTTTTAATTTTAATACTTTCACAACATTTAATATTCTCTGTTTTCAACAGATTGATGTTTAGGTAGTGAATATACATATATATATATACATATACATATACATATATATGTACATATGTATACATATATAGTATATACATATATATAATATATATTTATATACACACTGCGCGGAACTCATATGAATGATGGTGTATGAAACTGTTTTTAGATTTTCCATGTTGGAGAACTCTAGGAAACTCAAAAACAATAGGGATGTGTGTTGGCTTTAATATCTTTACTTGAACTCACTAGTCTCCCATTTTCATTTCTTAAAAAATAACTATAGTGGCACTTCTGTAGTAGTAATTTTTAATTGTCATCAGATAACATGTGCTGTTTGAGGCATAAATTCTTCACATTCTTATGAAGGTGTGATTTTTCATCCACTAGTTGGTCTGAGGCAGCGAGACAAAAATATGTGCTACTATAATACTGCTTTAACTCATATGCCTTGTTGCCAAAATGTTCCAAGTGCTACACCTAGTTGTATACACATCTTATAGTGAATTTCAAACAAGACTCTCCCGTTATGTTTTCATGTGCGAATCGTATTTATGAGTTTTTTCAGGTCTTTACATGCATCTTTTGCTTCCGTTTGCTTGGCAGACAAGATATCTGGATTTCATGATTCATCATTCGCCTCTGTGTCTTGAGATGCTTTTAATAATTCATGCTACACCTAATTGTAAAGTCTTCCTTCTAATCCATCTTTTAAAATAATGTAGCTGAAAGCTTTTTTCTCTATTGATTTCAGAATCCGTGAGAGGAAGGAATCCATGACTATCCTGCTGTGTGGCACTAGCGGCTGTGGGAAATCTACATTGTCGTCTTTGCTGGTATTTACAATTTTTTGTTTTGTTTTGTAATATTAGCTGCAATATCATATTTCCTTGCTAGTTCCGGTGTAGCTGTTTAATTTCTTGTCTTCTCTCTTGGTGCAATTATGCCTTGTTATATTCTGGTGGTTAAATTGAGTTGGGTACGTTTTCTTAATCATCTAGTTTCTTGTGATTCACTTTTGTGATGCTGGAGAGTGTTTATGCAATTATGTGAAAATATCATAATATTTGAGCTTTGTGTCACCTTTCTGCATGTTCTATCCTCATGTTCTATGCCTAATAACATACGGCATTTTCCTTTAACAAATATATATTCAAGGAATAGATTATTTAGGATGCACGAAAAGCTTATTATTATGTGATTCTTGTTATATGCCTCTTTGGTTATTTAAGCATGATTTCCGTGTTTGATTATCAGTTTTTATTGGGATCCTTCAGATAGGGTGATAGTGATACCTGCCAAAATATACTGCAATATTCGTAATTTTACTCATGGTTTATAGGGCAGCAGATTGGGAATCACTACAGTTATATCAACAGATTCCATACGACACATGATGAGGAGTTTTGTGGATGAAAAAGAAAACCCTTTGTTGTGGGCGTCAACCTATCATGCAGGAGAATACTTGGATCCTGTTGCTGTAGCAGAAGCAAAGGCTAAAAGGAAGGCCAAGAAGAAGGCTGGAAGTACTCAATCATTCTCGAAAGATGGATTATCTGATAATGTTCAAAATGTTAAAACGGATCATCAAAAGCCAGAGATGGGTTCTAATAATACTGAGCTGATCAGTCCAAAACAAATGGCAGTTGAGGGATTTAAGGCCCAGAGTGAAATGGTCATAGAGAGTCTGGATCGGCTGCTGACTGCTTGGGAAGAGCGGAAAGAATCAGTTATCGTTGAAGGGGTACACTTAAGTCTTAACTTTGTGGTGAGCGTTAGTAATTTTAGTCTCCAAATGATTGCTTACCTGTTCTAGTTATTAGATTGATGTTCTGACCTTGTCCCCTCTCGGTTGGCAGATGGGGCTAATGAAGAAACATCCTTCCATTATACCTTTCATGATATACATTACTAATGAAGATAAACACTTGGAAAGATTTGCGGTGCGTGCAAAGTACATGACCTTGGATCCGACTAAAAATAGATATGTTAAGTACATTAGAAATATTAGAACCATACAAGAATACCTATGCAATCGTGCTGACAAACATCTTGTCCCTAAGATCAATAACACTAATGTAGACAAAAGTGTAGCAGCAATCCATGCCACAGTTTTCAGTTGTTTGAGGAGGCGTGAGGCTGGGGAGCAGCTATATGACCCTACTACTAACACAGTAAATGCGGTGTATGAGGAATTTAGAAATCAATGTGCAGCAGATTCTCTTAGCTCCAAAGGGATGTTTCAACTAATCCAAAGGCAGGGGTCATCAAGACATTTGATGGCTCTTCTTAATAATGACGGTTCTGTCGCAAAGGCTTGGCCAGTTAATTCTGTTGATAGTAATGGCAACCCTATTGTGGGGCGTGGTGCTGAATCTGAGATAGGAACACCGATGTATGGTCCACTGCAGATTGGCAAGGCAGAACCTGTAAATCTTCAGTTTGGTCATTTTGGTTTAAGTGCTTGGCCAAGTGATACTGGGGGCACGAGCCATGCTGGCAGTGTTGATGAGTCTAAGGCTGATTGGAATGGTACTGACACTGGCAGTAGATACTACTCTTCCTGCTGCAGCTCACCCCGCCTGTCCGACGGACCTGCTAAGGAGGTAATTTTTTTGCCTGTTTCGGGTTCTAATTGGAACCATTTTTTGTTTTATTCGTAAAATACTTTTCATTGCATTAGTATGTATAAGTCTGTTATTGCATCGTGAAATATTTCATTGGCCCTTGAGCTTTGTTGAGACTGATTTGTTGTACAGCTAAAGGAAGAGCTCTCAGTATCTGGCAGCGATGGAGAGGTCGATGATCCGCCTGAGGTGGAAAGTGATGAGGATCTGAGTGATGGTGACAAACATACTCATGAAGAGGTACGAAAGTATTCAAATAATATACAATATTATTGAGGAAGAAACAAATGTCAACTTGGTTGAGTAGTTTCGTTGTTGAGTGTAGACTAAAGCTGTATTACCCTGTAATGTTGTGTTCGTTTGAAGTCTTAGAAATAATGATTCTTATGATAAATAAGTTGTATAGTGTTGCTTTAGAAAGCAAATTTGATCATAAAGTTTGTTCATTTTCCAGGTTGAAGGGTCTGTTGATGAGGAATCCACCAAGTCGGATGAAGAGTATGACGATCTGGCAATGCAGGATGATCAAGATTATGGCTACTGTACTGACAATGATGATGATGACTTTAAAGAAAAAGTACTCTCTTGCTCGAGCAATTTTCCAACTCTTGGGAATGATAACAAGATTGGGGACAAGTACCCGCCGACTCTTGACATGTTCTTGAGGACCAAAAGTGAACCTTTGTCTGAGACATTATGTTCATATCCTCCAGTGTTTGCTAAGAGTGATAAGAAGACCCCTCCAGGCAATAGTAGGATGAGGAAACGCTCTCTCAGCATTCCGGCTTTTGGAAAACCTGTCAATGCTGTAGGTGCTATACTTACTGGGGCACCGGAGCCTTAGTGTAACAATTTTGTTTATTAGTCTAACCCCTGCAATTATTAAGTGTTCGACTTTTCTTTAACAAACCTCTCCTTTTCTAACGACTGGTTGGTTCCTTGTACGATGCACTTTCTAGAGGTGGGCATGGGCCGGGCCGGCCCGGCACGAGCCCGTTCAAGGCCCGGCCCGGCCCGTTGTCCGCTCCGTGGGCCGTGGGCCTGCCACGGTCAAGAAATTTTATTTCCGGCCCGCACCGGCACGAGCCCGCGTGGGCCGGCCCGCGGGCCGAACGCTCCTTTCCTTTGTTTTTTAGCCTAAAACTGTCAAATATACAAAAAAAACAACATAAAACACGGGCCAGGCCCGCAGGAGGCACGAGCCCGGCCCGCGGGCCCGTGGGCCTGGGCCGGGCCGTGGACAAAACCTGGAAATTTCAAGCCCGGCCCGGCACGACCCGCCACTCACGGGCTCGGGCCTGGCCCGGCCCGCCATTTCCCTAAGCCCGCGGGCCGAGCCCGTGAACAGGCCCGGCCCATGCCCAGGTCTACGAGGCACGTTGCGTTTGAAGCTGTATCATGTTTGTTGATCTCCTTTTATTGTATAGTCACTTATAACCTGAGCCCTTTTCATTTGCCATTCTAGTTAGTAATTGTAGTTTTCTAGCGTGAAAGATTATTAGATGTTTAGAATTCTGAATATGCAGTCTTTGATCAATAGAGTTTTATTCCTTAAATCCATCTGCTTGCTTTTGTTTACCTATAAATGCTATAAATTTCGAGTCTGATGAAATGATATTCTTTTTTGTGTGTGTTTTGAATTGCTACGTATAAATATACATAAGAGCTTTTTTCCGTTTTGAAGAACTGAATTGGACTGTATCTCCTCACCCCATTTTTTTTTTCTTACCCTATGTATCTCTTTTTAAAAAAAATCAAGGTTGACCTAGTTAGTTGGAGGCACTTCATCTATCTTTGTGACAGGGGTTCGATTCTTGCCTCTTGCAAAGTGTGATCTCCAAATTGTCCCCTATCATGTTCAAACGCAGAGATTCTTTTTTTAGTGGATATTAAAAGGAACAACAAAGGTCAAAGGGAATTGTGAAAGTCCAAATGCAAAGCCTAAAAGTTGTACATTTCTAATAACTATCACGCTCTTGCGGAATTAACTTTGAGATGAGATTGGGGGAATGTTGATTGGGGGCATGTTGTATATTTTTTTTGGATTGAAAAAGTTTTCGCGGAAATGATTTTCTTTCCAGCCAAACAACCAAAGATTTCAGGCACAAGTTCCAACATGAAAGAGATGAAAGATGTTAAGTCTGCAGCGATAAAAACGCTAATCGTTAGTGGGCTTGCTGCCCACTAACAACAATTATTAATTTTTTTTACCAAAAGTTACCTTTATGTAAAAAAAAAAAGCTTTTTGATTCAATAAAATATATAAAGGCTACCTTTTTGTCAAAACATAAACATGTGATCTTTGCCAAAAAGTAAAAGGTGCATCGATTTGTGTGTATCGTCCAGCTTTTCCCCCAAAAAGTACAATTGGTTATTTATAAGAATTCATGTTTGTGCGTTTAAAACATTGATTATTGATAAATCAACCCATGTTTATGTGTTTGAGACACTTGCTTTATATCAACCTCTATTTGTGTTTGTAAATATGCTGAAATGACAATATTATCCTTGTTGGCCACTAAAGATTAGCGTTTTATTACTCTTCCTCCAAAAGGCTTTGGTAGGCAAATCTTACATGGTCTCTAGCACAGGAACCCTCATTCACATATGGTCTCTACTCTCTAGTCTCTATCACTTCACAGGGTTAGGGGCAGCTTTAGTGCTTGGTATGCTCATGAAATGGATTATTTCTACTAGACTGGCTATAAGCTAACATATGGAGAACAATGAACGGCCTTTGGTAGGCAAAACTAAAGTTTTCTTATCCTCAACTTCTTTTAACTGAAGTTGACTCAAATATGTGGATCTACTTTTGCTCAATTTAACCTACTTTTGCCAAACTTAACATATCTTTCCTACGCTTTAACTTATTTTTCTCGAACTTACTTATTTTTATGTGAAAAGTTGTATTAATAAGTTAAGAAGAACATAGCCTAAAGTACAGTATGAAAAATCCCCTGCATTTTATCATGGTAGTAGCACGTATCCCTAATCATGTGATTTTATTCCCACTTAATATCACCTCTAAGGTAATAACAGGTAGTATGAAGAAAAACATGAGTTTGGAGGTTGACATTAGTTACAATTGGCTTTTACTTAATCATTTTCTGTCTATAACTATATGTATATAACCTATATCACTATCTATTACTTTATATCATTTACCAAATGGGACGGAATTGTCTTATTTCCAAACAATGGAATCAAGCTTAAGCAGAGACTTCGTTAGTTCCGCATATTCCAATGTAATGGAACTGGCGAAGAGCTTAAAATGTGTGTAAAAAACAAATATTTTGGGACAAAAGAATTACTTTATTATCTGTTTCTGCTTCTCTGTTTGCTGCACAAAATAGTATGACATATACAGAATTTGCAGGGGATTTAATCTTTGGTAGATGGTACGTCACGCTGTACTGCTGTGTATTCTCTCAGGACATGCACCACACGAAAATCTGCACAATGATCACAAGATTCCACTAGGGATCTTATATGCGTAATGATTACAACAGCTCCGACAGCTACATGAAAGATCCCCCAGTATCTTCGAAATCATAAAACAAGCAACTGCAATATCTCAATGACGAACAGAAATGGTGTGTTATCCCTCCAATAAAACTTGACTGTGATGCACAATGCACATTACCACTAGTTGGGCCGCCGATTATCACAATTACACACATTGGCTATGCATCTATACATATCCTTCCCAAAAATTTGTTTGAAATTTATCAACCCATTCAAGTATCGTACAACCAGAGATTATCATGAACTGCCCAAATCAACATCATGGGATGTCCCCAATCAAACCCTCGGCAGACAAGAACGAACTAGACAAGGCTTTTGAGTAGTTCTTGATGTTACTTGTTTCAAAAGATCTCATTTTCCAGTTCAGAGCTACAGTGCAGGACCATCCGTCAAATGCGTTCTTCAATGTTAAACAGGCGACAAATGCATATCATAGGCTTTTACTCAGTCATCATTGTTCACCAATCTTTGAGCACGGCATCGATGGAGTCCTGACAAGATTTATGATCAGGATGGCACTTCACTTTGACCATACATTTAAATTCTTCAAGCTCATCCGTCATCCCAGCTTTCTGATATCCGTCAACTAGAGCATTCAGCTCACCTCCCTCATTGTTTAGCAACTCATTTACCAACTCTTTCACCTGATCCATCTCACCAAACTTGCGCATAGCACATATCAAGCACGTATAAATATCATCACAAGGGCCAATGTCCTCCTCTTGCATTTTTCTAAGTAATGCATAGCCACTGCTTATATCTCCTAATCGACAATACCCCTTGATGACCATATCATACAAGTGCACTTCGGCCTCAATATCTTTGTCCTGCATCTCCAAAAGCAACTTTCTTGCTTCATCAACCTTACCAAAACCTGAATACCTCTCAATTAAAAGCTTATAAGTTGTATCATTGAACTCAATACCTTCGCGTTCCATCAAACACAACACCACATCCAACTCTTCGAATTCCCACCTTCTTGAACATGCATCAATTAAAGTATTGACTGTTACAACATTGGGTCTAACCCCCTTCTTGATCATCTCTTCCACCAATTCTCTTGCAATCTTCAATTCCCCAATACTACACAACCCACTTACAACAATTGTCAATGAAAACACAGAAACCTCCATACCCGAATCCACCATTCGACGAAAAAACTCAAAAGCCAAATCAACCTTATCAGTTTTAGTTAAAGCATACAAATGTACAGAACAAGTCCTCTCATCTCTTTCAACTTCTTTCTCCACCATGTACTCAAATACAGTAATTACCATATCAAACATTTGATGATCAGAATACATCTTGAGCAACATATTTAACAACTTGGTAATGATTTTAGATTCTTTACAATAATTTTCAACCCAAGAGGTAAAATCAGAAAAAGGGTACCTGTAATTTGGGCCAAGTAATAATTTTTTCAACAGAAACTCAGCATCCGAGAACAATCTAGATTTGATTAGCCTGCAAATGAGAGTGAAATGGGCATGAAAATCAGGTTTAAATGATAGGTCAGATTGATTATGAAGCACAAGATTAAAGATTCGTAAACAATCATAAGTTTTGACATTTGGGTCAGAGAGAAAAGAAAGTAGTTGGTGGGAGGAGAGAGAAGAGAGGAAAGAAGAAATGGTATGGTGGGGAGATGAAATGGTGTCGAAAGCAGAGTTGATAAGGGTATTAATGGGGGTTAGCTCATAGTTGAGGGAAGAAGAAATGCTGGAAGGAAATGCTCTTTTAGCTGTTTTCAGGGTTTTAAGGAAATCTTGGGTCGGCATTAGAGAAGTAGATTTTGTGGGTGAGGATGCCAAAATGCCCACACTTATTAATAGGCAGTGAAAAAAGTTTTGTTGGCAAGTCAATTCTCAAAGGATTGCCAAAGTGTAGCGGCGGATCCATGAATTGAGCCACATGGGTTCGGAATTGTTCGAACATAAAAAATTTTACTATCTTGAGTTACAATTTTAAAAAAAAAATAATAAAACTTTCAACAATTGTACTTAGCTACTAATGGAGCTTTTATTCGTAATTATATCATTAAAAAATGATTAATTAAATACTTGTACTAACAAAAGACTATCAATTTCTTCTAAAACAAACTCCAGACTATCAATTATTAAGACATTTTTCATTAAATCAACCTATCAATTAAGAGTTAAATGTTTAACTATTTATGATATGAAACAATGAAAAGAAATGATATATTAGCAACTAGCAAAATTTTGAAATCTAAAATGACTAAATGACAACGAATTAATACTTAAGCTCTTTATATTTCAGTTTGGGAGATAATTAGCTTTGTTAAGAATTTTGTTTAGAAGTGAACCATTTTGACTTTAAAAGTGACTCATTTTGACTTTAAAAGTAATACATTTTGGCTAAAAGCAAAATAACTTACAATAGATTTAATGTGCACCTGAAATACACCTGAAATAGAGGATAAAGAAAAGGAAAAAGAAGAACAAGAAATAAAACATATGCTTCTATCCAACAAAAAACCATGAGAATAATTCCTGAAAGGGTTCTATCCCACGACCTTCAACACAAGGCATGAAAGCATCACGCGCATTTTTCCGCTGGGCCATTTGCTATCTCTGTGAGACACATCTCGTTTATTTTTTATAACCGTTTGTTTATTTTCCATTGTTTTCTGTTTCTGCCTTTTTTTTTCCCCGGATCCTCGTGAACCCACTGAACCCATGTTGGATCCGCCACTGCCAAAGTGCCCACTTATTTATAGGCAGTGAGAAATAGTTTAATGGAGGAGGGGTAGGATCTTTGCCTAATTTATGTGGGATATGTGCAAATATTCTGTACACGGGTGTCATTCTTTTTGTAATTTTTTGGAGAATTTTTAGGGATGTTTTAAATAATTGGTGTTTTACGAAGCTTTTTCATAAAATTACCAAAAACGGTTCCTTCACCAAGTACCTCGAGTTTTCAGAAAATTCACGAGATACCCTCGCACTTTTCAAAATACACTGGGTGCCCCTCAGTTTCATGGTAATACATCCAAATACCCTTAATGACTAATGGCGGATAACTCCGTTAGTCATTAACCTAATTTTTTATTTTCAACCCTAATGAACCCCTAACCCCTAACCACTACCCTTATCCCTAACCCTAACCACTAGTCCACCACCCCCTCCCCCACCACCACTACCTCTACATCCCCCCACCACCACCCCCCTCCCCCCAACGCAACCCCCTACCCATCCCCACCCCCGCAACCCCACCCCGGCCTCCCCTACCCCCGCCGATTTCCGCACCCCCCGTCCCCATCCCTCCCCACCCCCTCGAGCAATCCTAGCCAAATCCGAGGCCGAATGAGGTGGAAACCCCCCAGCACCAGAATTTCTGCACCACTCACCCTCCCCCACCCGCATGCCCCCACCCCTTCAATTCGGTTTCTTCTTCCCTCCGTATTTCAATTTGAAGCTCCCTATGCTTGTGGACAGGTTGTTTCGCGGAAATTGAAGGGGGGTGGGGTGTTGCGGGGGTTGGGGGAAATCGAAGGGGGTGGGGGGCGCAAGGGTGGGGGGGGGGTGGGGTCACTGGCTGTGGTGTTGGGCTACGGGGGGTGGGGGAGGGTGGGGGGGGGGCTGGCGGGCTACGGTGGTGGGGGGGAGGGGTGAGGGCTAGTGAGGCTGCGTGGGTGGGGTGTTCTTTGGGCTTCGGTGGTGGGGGGGGGGGTGGAGGGTCGGTGAGGCTGCGGGGGGGGGGGGGGGGGGGGGGGCCGGTGAGGCTGCGGGGGTGGGGGCTGCTTTGGGGGTGGGGGGTGCAGGGGTGGGTTAGGGAAGGTGATGGTGGGGTTAAGGTTTGAAGTTAGGGGTTAGAGTTAGGGTAGGGTTAGAAGTTAGAGGTTAGGATTTAGTTAGGTTTGTTAGGTTAATTAGGGTTTAATTAGGGTTAAGACTAACGGAGTGAACCACCGTTAATCATTAAGGGCATGTGGATGTATTACTAAGAAACCGAGGGGTACCTGGTGTATTTTAAAAAGTGCGAGGGTACCTCGTGAATAAACCGAAAACTAAGGAGTACTTGGTGAAAAAATCGTATAAAAAATGTCACTGATATATCATATATCTTATATAAATTTGCAGTTCTTCTATTGGTTGTTATTCTGGTATGAAACAATGATCGCCTTGTGATGGAAGTATAGTGACTACTTGTAATCCTCCACAATTTTATGAATTTTATAAATATATTTTAAAGTATATTTTTTAGTATTTAAATAATTAAATCCTTGAGTGTTGACTATTTAAAGTCAAAGGTATTATTTAATATTTTTAAATAATCAAATATTTTATTTAGTCATACTTTGAAAGTTATTATTTTTGAGTTGTAGTGTAAAAGATTTTAAAATGGGTTAGAGGAGCTCAACTCAAGCACACAATCATTAATTGATTATTAAAAGCCCAAACACATTTCCCTTATCCCACAAGAGGTCACCTATATAAACCCATACTAAACCCAAAATTCCCACACTAAAAATCACTCACCCGAATTTTCTCTCCTCTCTTCTTTTCTCTTTCACCTCACTCGGTCCCCCTCCCCTTCGTTTTCTTCTCGCTGCTGCCGCCGCAGCCCCACTGAACTGCCGCCGCTGACGACCTCCGCTGCCAGCTGTTGCAGCCGGCGCTTCTCCCCTTCGGTCGCTTGTTATCTTCTTCTTGGTTTATTTCTTCCTCCTCTTATGTTATGTTTTAAGGATTGATTTAATGTTTTCATGGTTAAAGTTTGTAGTTTTGATGATTAAGATATAGATTTTAGATTATATGACTTGTATAGTAAAGCAATTAAATTTCAGATTTATTAATTTTGTTTAAGTAAGGGTTTTAAGCATCAAATCATGGATTTTTAGGGTTTTATGAGTTGGAAATTGTAGTACTATATTATAGTTTATAAAAATTGAGTACTCTAGTGTTGATGCTTATGTTTAAGTATGTTTTGAAGGGTTTTAAACATATTATAAGTTGCTGGAATTTTTATTGGTATGCTTATGATGGATTTTTAAATGTCAAAGTATGGATTTTTGAGGGTTTTTAATGACTAGTATGGTAATACTATACTAGGAGACATTAATAGTTGAAGTTTTAATGATTAAAAAGGATTTAAACACTTTTAAAGAGGGTTTAAGATATTTTAAAGTTGCTGGAATTTTATTTGAGTATTGATTATATTAGTGGTTGTATTGATATTTGGTAGGCGGAAAATTCTCTTTAGGCGATTTCTAAGGTTGATAAAGTGGTCTCTCATATTGTTACACAAGGTACGTACATACCTATGTGTTAGTAGACTAGTATCATGTCCTAAGATTAGGATTGATGTAGTATCATGTATAGGGACTATTTATAGTTCATATGTGATTTATATTCAAGCAGAATTACATGTTTTATGCCGTTGTGTAAAGCATGTTTTCTATGTTGGTTGTATGGATGATTGATGCAAGCAAATGGGATTGGGAACTTTATTTTATTAATTCACATGAGGGATTACTAATTATGTTGTTATTGGATCATGAATTGAATCATGTTGTTCCCTTTGAATTATTTTATTTACTTTATGAGGACCGTGGGCTTTATTTGGTAAGTTGGTTATTCACCTATGAAAGGTTGGTTGATTGTTGACGTAGATCAACAAATAAATAATGGTTGGTTATGGAACTAATAATGGATTATTCTTGGCTTGTTAAGTTGTTGATCACCTTATCTAATCCTAATATAAAAAAATGGAAGTTTCATGTATCTTTGGTAATTATATTGGTTGTCTTACATTGTGAGTCATAACTTATAATTAATCTATTAATCACTTAAAGTAAGCTTTACACTTGTGCACGTATGAAGTATTGGACTAGTATGAGTTGGAGTACATGGTGGTAGCTCATGGCTTTTCTTGGGACCGGATTGATCACCGTGTCCTATTTTATTAAAATTAGTACCTCGATATCGTTGGTCATGGGAGTACAGAGTCGCACCCCTACTTCGTCTTCTAAATTGAAGACTGGTTTGGTTTGGACAACTCTTTCCATTGTCTATTCAATCTAATTATAATTAATTTATTGATTTTGGAGTCTAGTTTTGTATAGTCATTCCGTTATTTACTACTTCCTCAGTTTCTTAATAAGTGCAACATAAAGAAAGTGGGGGAATACCAAAAAATGTAGAGAGAATTGTTAGGACCACAATAAAGTAGAGTAATTCAAGTGATGAAATAAAAAAGTTGTAGTCCCCTCTTACTTTTTGGTGGCATATTTGTAATAATATTGAACTTTTTTTGCCATTTTGAGCTTGGTTGCATTTATTGTGACTATTCCAAATAAGGAAAGTGTTGCACTTATTAAGAAACAAAGGTAGTATATATCATTGAGTTAATGTTTATTAGTATCATGTTAGGTTTTATATTTTAATTAGTATGTAGTACTCAGCTTTGCTGATTACGTGCTTTTGTGTATGTCGATCATGGTTGTGTCTTATTGATCCTGTGATGACCCATTTGGTGAGCAGTCTCTCAGGATCAATAGAGCATCGACCATTTCAGGTCTGAAGATGATTCATCATGAGTTCGGGTTGCATAGAGAGCTTGTGTTTAGCATTAATGCTTTATAGTTGTTTTAATTATTGGTTGACTAGTTGATTTTGGTTCGGTTGACTTTTCACTTTGGTTTTTGGAGTTAACTTATGGTTGACTAAGTTAGTAAGTTTTTAAAAGTTATTTATTTATTTCCGCTGCAAAATTCTGAATAAGCTGATATGTTATTACACGGGCGATAATGCTTTGATAATTCTATAAGTTTTATAGTAAAAAGGTATTTTGGAAAATAGAGAATTGTCAGGATGTTACACTACCGCAGAATGCTTACATTACATAACAGGAAATGTAAACTAACATCGGGACTCGGGAAGCGGTCGAGAAAATCCCACCAATGGTCAAGTAAGAAATATGATCTCTATCACTTTAAAGAGAGTGGAGTATAGAGCACAGTTAAGTATTATGCATACAAAATATAGTGCAAATGGACTAGTTATATTGTTCACTTTGTTAGTGATCAAGGATGAGCTACGAGGGTTGGGTCAACACTCAACACTCGTATATTTGCGGTGCCGCTTTGATTGGGACGAGGATGGTAATCTAAAAACAAAATCGTAATGAGGATGGATGAATGAAAAGCTTATGCACACTAACATAATTGTTTCGGTTGTGAAACGGGTGACCGCTTTAGGTTGGACGTTGCGGTCACGATGGAAAGCCTCGCGTGGCCGTCATGGAAACCCTGCAAGACAACAAACGTAAACTACCCGAGGGATGCCGAGGAAACCCCTACGAAGCTCAAGTCAGTATTATGTCCGTGAAGGATTTAGAGAGAGAATATTGGTGTTTAGAACACAAAGCGGACACCCGTTTTACAACCGAAACAATAATAATAATAATACTCCATCCGTCCCATAATATAAGTCCCCTTTCCTTTTAAAGTGTCCCAAAATATATGTCCTGTTTCTATTTTCAATCAATAATTATACTCAAAATACCCTCATGAAAAGTATTTAATTTCCAAAAAGTCCTTATAATTTCAACTTCCAATGCACCATTATTAATGATAAAAATGGAATCTTTTACCCCACTGAACTCCTCTACACATTAAAACATGCAACATTAATGTTCAGTTTTTATTTTTTGTTAAAAAGAATAAATAATATAGATGTTTCCCAATAAAAATGTATCTTTTTATTCAAATAAAACAAGATTTCACTTTACCTTAATTCCCGTGTAAAAACAGAATCATGACTTATATTATGGGGCGGAGGGAGTAATATTTATACAAAAACATTTGCTTTGACCACTAATGTAATAATAGTATTTATTTTACCATCAAACACCTCTTTGATTTTCAATTATTTAAAAGTTAATTATTAATACTATTTAATATATTAACATCCTCTCGAAAAAAACAATATATATTAACATCCAAAATCAGCTTGTCCTCTAATATGAATTATTATTATTACTTACATTCTTTCCCCTTCAGAAAAACATTACTTGCGTTATCACATTGTTTTCTTTGTTCGCAACAAAAGAACAATCAATTGGTTTGTTCCAACTTCCAAATAATATTACTTCCTCCATTATACAATTCATTTACTTAACCATCACTTGGTCTACAAATAAAAAAGTAAACAATATTATAAAAAAAATCTCGACTATATTACCAGAAGGCGTCAAAAAGCCATTAGTGCATAGGACTAAAAACTAGTTGATATAATAATACAATAAAACTTTAATTACAGAATGATGGAAGGTACCAAAAGAAAAACCCAGTTTATAATTGCCATAAAGATACGGAATAGTCTAAGCTTATTTCTTCAATATAGGAGTAATATTAATTTCCTGGACTCTGTCCAGCCATTCCAGACCCCCAACAACCAAAGAAGAATCCAACATAATCTCAAAGTCAATCATGATAAAAGATCATGACTTTGGCGAAACTTGTGAACAAGAGGTCAGCTCCCACTACTAACTAATAAGTACAACAAAAGCTGCCAATAAATTCTTCCTTCTACAAGAACACTGTATATGATGCTAGCCAATAATAATCTTAGGCAACACTGAGATGTTGCGGTGGAACAATCCTAGATACGGAAATTTTAATTACCAGGCAATATATCTACAATGATAATTTCCCTGGAGAAAATTTCAGAATATTCCACATGAAATCAAGGCAAAATGGCAATATACCTAATGGAATGACTACGCCTTGGCTATACATCACGCATTGCCCCCCCTTCTCTGAACAGGCTTGTAAAGAACAACAGTGACAAACTTTGACCGGAAGCGGTGAGTAAAACCGAGCGCCACAACAGATCTTGGAGCCTCCCTATTTTCAATGTACAGATGGTTTACAATCACGTTCTGAGGCAGGGGAAGCATACTAGAGGTTTCTCTACTTGCAGGGTAGGTTAACAAGGTATGCTGCAAGTGCGGAGGGACAAGAGGTGGGTCACGTGCCTCATCTTCATTTCCAGGGTATACATTGGTATAACTTGAACTAGGCGAATCAGGAGTTACAAATCCAACTACAGTACCTTCTCCCTGCAAAATGAAACTATTTATTGATTAAAATCTATACTAACCACATTCCTAAAATGGCAGTCCAAGGGTGACACCTACTTGCTCATTGCTGTATTTGGTGCTCATGTCGAGGAAGTAACCACTTAGAGACAGTGTCGCCTGAACAAAATATGCCTTCTGAGTGAAGAACCTGAAACAAGATACACATCTTCAATATGATTTTGAAAATGTAAAAACAATATAATGCACTACAATTCAAGCTGAAAGCAGGAATGAAAATGCACTCACATGAAAACTGGAACAGTTCAAAATAACACAAGACAGAATACGTGAAACATGGAATCAAGCAGTCATGTGTTTTAACAAAACAGGCTAGACTCCATATCACAAAGGCCATGGTTCATCCATAATGATAAGACAGAAATGAACAACCTCATATCATATGTTTATTTTGCATTTTCTGAACCGATTATGTTTAGAAACCGCATCAAACACAAGTATATGGAACCCGTATGCTAGGCAGCAAAAGGTGCAAAGAAAAAGGGGCCGGATAAGTAAATTACAAACATAACAATGAAGTCTACAACTCATCTTCCATGCATAGCTTGACCTGGCTTCCCCTCCATCCCTCCACTCCCCCATATTATATCGATGATGAAACTCACCTTACCCTCCTCGACCTATGTTGCAATGGTCTGTGACAAAATGACATTGGTAACTGAATCTCCCCTACCACCAGTCCACCACCTCTCCAGATTATGCTACAATGAAGATCTATACCATCTCAAACTGATAGGTAAGCAAGTTAATGTGACAGAGCTAAAAGAGAATGGTGATGGAGTGATAATACTAGAAAGGTTTCGCTATAGAATGCTGATAGTTGGAGAAGAGCAAGGTAGTAATTGAACTCTACTTGCGTATGAGTTAATGGGGAAGGGAGAGGGAAGCAGGTGAACACTTGTCACTACGGGACAGAGAGAGAGGGAGGGTGAACTACATGCACGAAACAATGTTTATCAGAAATGAACTAACGACATCTCAAATGCTCAGAGCAGTTCAGAATAATTTAGGACAATGAGCAGATGCATTACAAAAAAAAAAACCATCTGAGTAAGTTGCAAGGTCTCCGAACAGAGGGATGCAGTCTGAAAAGCTGAGAACAGTGAAGTATTGAAGTGTCAAGGGTTATACATGACCAACGAGTAGCTTAACACTATTCCGAAGTTAGTCTCTTCAATTCAACATTCAGATAGCACTAGATTAGGAATGCAGCTCTAGAAACATCAAATCACGACAAATTCAAGATAGAATTTCATTTCATTGCGCACAATCTGATAGAGATAGAAACCTAAAGCATACAATTCATCTACGCCTCTCCATAAACAATTCACAGTGATTAGCAGTGATACCCACGGCCCACGCTCATGAGGAAAAAGAAGAAAGAGGAGAATATAACAGAAAAAATAACGGGAGGACAGAGATCGAGCAGACCTCCAGAACAAGTCATCAAGCAGAAGACAAGGGGGGATACGATAGAGTCAGATTTAAGAAATTATACTCTGAGCCTCTTAAACCACCACTGCCACTCATCATAACCAGTTTATCACCATGAACCCCATATCTTCTATCCAATCCCTACCCCATTAGAAGGTGCTGGACCTCATTAGATACCTAGACGAACAGCAAACAATTCATACAGACAAAAAACTCAAAAAAGTTGGTTATAAGAACCAAGAGCCTTTGGAGGCTAAAAAAAAATCTAGGAACTTCCAAAAATTATCAGAAGGCTAGAGGCGTCCAATCTTACAAGGATACTAGATCGCCCAGATGTGACAAACACAACTTATGCAATTCTAAAAATTGTATATCACACAAAAAAAGATCATTAGCCAAGCAACTAATACCTTCAGGATTGGAAGAGACACAAATATCATTTATGAGTTATAACCCATATAACGCAATCTTACTCTTATAATTTCAAATTGGCTCTTTTACCCTTACTCCAAATACACAGATAACCGGTGCCGCCAAAGACGAAGTGAAGAGCTTGAACTAGTAAACAACATCGTAATGAGTTTTGACGCAATTAATGTAGTCTATCATAATCCAAAGACGAAATACTAGCTAAAATAGAGAGATCCAGAAACCATAAGCTAACAAGCAGGATCCTAAACAAACACCACATCATCCACACCCTCAATCAGTCACTCCTGCCCCGAGCTCTTCCTTTAAGAATTTCTCATGTATAGATCCAATGCAATTCATAAAGATTGAATTGCTATTGAAGCTTAAAGTACAAGCCAGAAAGAAGTCAGGCATTTAGATTTTAGAGGGAGAAAGAAACAACTGCCTAGCTAAAGGAGAGAGTCATACCCACTCCGATCAAAGAGCATCTTTCCATTAACAGATCCATATACTTCAAGACATCAACTTCAGCAGCTCTATGGTAATATTTTGATTAAGATAATTGATTGCACATAGACAAGTGTCACCCAATAAAAGAAAAAGATTGTTGACGCATCATAACTTGGTAATTAACAGATAAATGTTACTCCTTCAGGCTATTCAATTTGATGTTTTAGCCTTTTCCAAAAGGAATAAGGTTGATTAATTCCGGTTAGTTACAATCTCTTTTTTGCATTTATCCTAAACGGAAGAAAAATTTCTTTTACAAACCACTATAAATTATCACTATAATGCATAACTGACTATAAAAAAAAATACAACTATCAGTTACCATCAATTTATTACTAATACTACAACAGTAAAAGAAAATTAAAACTTTCCCGCATAAAATAACAACACTGCTGTCAGCTATTTACGATTCCTCGCTACAACTGCAATAAGCATACTAAATAAGGTGGCCCAATATTAAGAGAATATGCAGTAAACACCTATAGAATAATAAAGAAGCATACAAGAACAGAACAGTAATAGGTGAAGGGCACAGCAGAGGGCTCAAACTGCTGCTACATGGATGAGAAAGTTCCATCATTAGCCTACCCCCTGCAACCCTCCACAAGGTCCCCAAACAAGACCCCTGAAGCAACACATAGAAACATCCATGTCCTCGGATTAAGGAAAGGAAATTTTCCATTATGGATAAGACATCCATAAATTTCTACTTCGGGTACCTGAGGTTTGGCATTTCCACTCCACTTTGGATAACTCACTCTAACAATATTAAGAATTTTGTCAAATTGCTATTGTGGCACACACTACCATAATTTCTCATTCGATTTGCATCGCAGAAGAGCCAAGGACCACTAATGGACTTACTTCTTCAAATCATTACTTTTTACGTTTGATTATTTGTTTCTTATAAAACAAACTTGGCAAATATAATAAAATCCGAATATTTCTCCGAAAAAGTTCAAAAGTTCTTGGAGATCGGAAAGACGATCCGAAAAGATTATAAAACATTCGAAAAATTCCCAAAAAATATAAAAATTCCCAACAGTTCTAAAAACAACATTCTTTGGGATCACAAATATTATTCTCTAAAATTCCTTCAGATTTTTTAAGGAAATTTTAACATTTAAAAATATACAATCATCTATTCCCTTTTTACAATTATTTTATTTGCTTTTTCATGATCACCAAAGCACAAATTAGACCGTCTATGTAATACCCCGATTTTTAAGAGCGTTTTAATTAGCGTTAATTATAATTATAAAGTTAATTATGTTTTGAAAATTCTTATTTTATTTGAGTTTGGAATATTTGTAGTATTTGTAATATATTTTGTTTTACGAAATTATTATTAAGAATAATGTATTTTGGATTTTAAATAACCCAATTTGAATTAGTAATTCTCTCTCATGATTTTCCTCACCAAAATGATAACCAAAACCCCCACCCCAAATCCTCTCTCTCTGTTATTTCTCTCTCACCAAAAGGAAACCCAACCCCTTTTATTTCTTCCTCTCTCCCGGTGGAAAAATCCCAAGACCCCAAACCCCAAGTTTTTTTTTTTCTCTCTCCTCCTTCCTTCCTCTTCTCTCTGTTCGTTCTCCTCCTCTGGCGCTGCTGTTGTTGATGCGGTGTGGTTGTTGCTCGCCGTTGCCGGAGCTCAGCCCTCTCCTCTGCTCACGTCTTCTCTCCTCTCCTCGTGGGTGTGGTGTTGTTGCGTGTTGTGCTGCTGCTCTGAGTTGTAGCTCGACGAACAGTCGCCGGAATCTTGTCGCCGTGCCTGCTGCCCATTCTCGCCGGAGTACCTCGATGTTCGCCGGAGCTCTGCTCCTGTTGTTCGTCCCTGCTCAGCAGAGCAGAGGTATAACACCTCTTGTCTATTTGTCTTTTAATTTCAGAATTATGGAATTAGTAATTCAAGCCCAAATACCCATTATTAGCTAAGGTTAAGTTTGGGTTTTAAAATCAGATTTAGTGATTCTATTATAAACCATGGTAGTTAAATTTTTAATTAAACATGACTATTAGGCCTAATTACTTTAGTATACTGATTTTGTTTAATTGCTTACTAGTTCAAGAGTTGGGTTAGTTTAGCTATAAATCAGAAGGTTATGATATGTGTTTGAGAGCTAGTCTCCTATGGTTCCTAATTCGAGGATATTTTTGATGTATTGATTAGAATAGTATGATTCAAGAAGTTGGAGTGATAAAGTTGAGAATATAGATTAGTTAGTTTCGTTCTAGAGGTGATTAGCGATGGTTAATTTCTTAATCAAAATATCAATAGGAATGGTTATTGATTATTATTATGGTTATTATGGAGGTTAATTATGGAGGATTGTTATGAAGTTCAAGAGAGTTGATGGAGTTATGAAGTTCTCAAGGTTCTTATTTGTCGAAGTCAAAGAATGGTTAAGCGTATGAGGTAACCTTTATGTCCAGCACTTATGCTTGCCCGTATATGTGATGTGTAATGTTCATGTCCAGCAAATATATGTATGCCCGTATGTGCTATATGTGATGTTTATATGTGTATGCGTGAACACGAGTATATGATGATGATTATGTGATATGATTATGTGTTACGATTTGTATGTGGCATGATGAAATATGCTATGCTGTGACGATGCTTATGTATGTTATGAGATGTCATGTTTATGATTATGTTTACGATCTATGGATGATTACGAATTAAGAATATATGATGTATGATAAGTGATGATTATAAAAGTGGATGGTTCTGCTTGGTTTGGAGTCATGAAATGATCCGGTAAATGGGCAAGTCACGGTGGAGGAATTATGTTACGATGAACGATACGGACCAAAAAGGTCATATGATGATGTTTATGTTACGAATTACAAAAGTTATGCTATGTCCAAAACCTGTACTTGCCAATGAACTAAAGTCACGTAAATGGTCCTTGCCAGCAGACTATTCAAGGCTAATGATAATGTTCTCTGTTAATGATTACTAAAGCGTTACTATATATGCCTGTACATGAAAATGTTTACGAACCAAAACTGTTTTTACGGGCTGGAGTGAAGTTACTGAGTTTTCAACTCATTTTAGTTTATTTTTTGTGTTTTCTCTTTTCCCTACTTTATGGAATTATTCAGGTATTCTGAAGATAGGCGCAGGATCGGTTATGTCAGTAATGTTCCGGAAAGATTAAGCTGAAGCGACTTTGTATATATATATTTGGGTTATCTAGAATCTGTATTTAAGGGTAATAATTATTGCTCTAAAACGATCATTTGTATGTTTAATAGGCCGTTTTAGGCTATTTATATTATTAGTGGGCCCTAACCCACAGGCTTAAGTTGTACTTCCGCTGCTAAGTACGAGCAATTGTGTTTAAATAAGGTTATGCATTTCCGGGGCGTTACAGAGGTGGTATCAGAGCCGAAACCTAGCCGGAAGTGCGGAGTCTTAGACTTTGCATCGCCTAGGTATGATCCTTTGGGAATTAAGATGTCGAAAAAGTTTGAGGTTGATTTTCATGACTATTTGGGTTGATAGAATAAGATATGAGCAATAGGATTATAGAAGCCCTTTTGGAGTTTAAGTGGCTTATCCTGGACCTAGTTGGTCTTAAGTTATTTGATTATATGATTGTTGTGATGTACGTGACGTTATGTGATTTTTAATAGTTTTTTTCGATTAATTTTAACTTATATGGTTTGAGTAACCAACTGAATTTCAAACGAGATCTCACCAAATGTGTTAGTTGGAATTCATTGCCAACAAGTTTGCCCCTTTTGTTTTCTTTGCTCCTCGATTTCGCGAGTCGAGTTGAAGTAGAGATACAAAAGATGATGGCGGAATGGAGGCTGAATTCTTAACGAAGCCATGAAAGCTTGAGATCTTGGTTTTGTCTAAATGAATTTAGCTTATTGTTCCCTCGATCAACTTATTGCAAGTTTCGAGGACGAAACTTTTTTATAAGGGTGGTAGGATGTAATACCCCGATTTTTAAGAGCGTTTTAATTAGCGTTAATTATAATTATAAAGTTAATTATGTTTTGAAAATTCTTATTTTATTTGAGTTTGGAATATTTGTAGTATTTGTAATATATTTTGTTTTACGAAATTATTATTAAGAATAATGTATTTTGGATTTTAAATAACCCAATTTGAATTAGTAATTCTCTCTCATGATTTTCCTCACCAAAATGATAACCAAAACCCCCACCCCAAATCCTCTCTCTCTGTTATTTCTCTCTCACCAAAAGGAAACCCAACCCCTTTTATTTCTTCCTCTCTCCCGGTGGAAAAATCCCAAGACCCCAAACCCCAAGTTTTTTTTTTTCTCTCTCCTCCTTCCTTCCTCCTTCTCTCTCTGCATTCGTTCTCCTCTCTCTCGCGCCGCTGTTGTTGATGCGGTGTGGTTGTTGCTCGCCGTTCTTGGAGCTCGGCCCTCTCCTCTGCTCACGTCTTCTCTCTCTCTCCTCGTGGGTGTGGTGTTGTTGCGTGTTGTCTTCTTGCTCTCGAGTTGTAGCTCGACGAACGATCGCCGGAATCTTGTCGCCGTGCTCGCTTGCCCATTCTCGCCGGAGTACCTCGATGTTCGCCGGAGCTCGCTCCCTGTTGTTCGTCCTCGCTCGGCAAGGAGCGCAGGTATAACACCTCTTGTCTATTTGTCTTTTAATTTCGAGAATTATGGAATTAGTAATTCAAGCCCAAATACCCATTATTAGCTAAGGTTAAGTTTGGGTTTTAAAATCAGATTTAGTGATTCTATTATAAACCATGGTAGTTAAATTTTTAATTAAACATGACTATTAGGCCTAATTACTTTAGTATACTGATTTTGTTTAATTGCTTACTAGTTCAAGAGTTGGGTTAGTTTAGCTATAAATCAGAAGGTTATGATATGTGTTTGAGAGCTAGTCTCCTATGGTTCCTAATTCGAGGATATTTTTGATGTATTGATTAGAATAGTATGATTCAAGAAGTTGGAGTGATAAAGTTGAGAATATAGATTAGTTAGTTTCGTTCTAGAGGTGATTAGCGATGGTTAATTTCTTAATCAAAATATCAATAGGAATGGTTATTGATTATTATTATGGTTATTATGGAGGTTAATTATGGAGGATTGTTATGAAGTTCAAGAGAGTTGATGGAGTTATGAAGTTCTCAAGGTTCTTATTTGTCGAAGTCAAAGAATGGTTAAGCGTATGAGGTAACCTTTATGTCCAGCACTTATGCTTGCCCGTATATGTGATGTGTAATGTTCATGTCCAGCAAATATATGTATGCCCGTATGTGCTATATGTGATGTTTATATGTGTATGCGTGAACACGAGTATATGATGATGATTATGTGATATGATTATGTGTTACGATTTGTATGTGGCATGATGAAATATGCTATGCTGTGACGATGCTTATGTATGTTATGAGATGTCATGTTTATGATTATGTTTACGATCTATGGATGATTCTGAATTAAGAATATATGATGTATGATAAGTGATGATTATAAAAGTGGATGGTTCTGCTGGTTTGGAGTCATGAAATGATCCGGTAAATGGGCAAGTCACAGGTGGAGGAATTATGTTACGATGAACGATACGGACCAAAAAGGTCATATGATGATGTTTATGTTACGAATTACAAAAGTTATGCTATGTCCAAAACCTGTACTTGCCAATGAACTAAAGTCACGTAAATGGTCCTTGCCAGCAGACTATTCAAGGCTAATGATAATGTTCTCTGTTAATGATTACTAAAGCGTTACTATATATGCCTGTACATGAAAATGTTTACGAACCAAAACTGTTTTTACGGGCTGGAGTGAAGTTACTGAGTTTTCAACTCATTTTAGTTTATTTTTTGTGTTTTCTCTTTTCCCTACTTTATGGAATTATTCAGGTATTCTGAAGATAGGCGCAGGATCGGTTATGTCAGTAATGTTCCGGAAAGATTAAGCTGAAGCGACTTTGTATATATATATTTGGGTTATCTAGAATCTGTATTTAAGGGTAATAATTATTGCTCTAAAACGATCATTTGTATGTTTAATAGGCCGTTTTAGGCTATTTATATTATTAGTGGGCCCTAACCCACAGGCTTAAGTTGTACTTCCGCTGCTAAGTACGAGCAATTGTGTTTAAATAAGGTTATGCATTTCCGGGGCGTTACAGTCTATATATTATATTACATGTTTATGGATATACTAAAGTTTTATATTTTAAATTTGAAACGACACACGAAAAGGAACTACCAAGAAATTACATAATAATTTTTTATAGTTTTCCGCTCAAAATATAATCAGTTGGTCTTGTAAGAGACCGCCTACTTTTAGTTTAAAATTAGGCACGGCCCAAGCCCAATATTAAGAAGAGAACATGCCACCTTTTTTAATATAGTGACTAGTTTAATCTATTTAGGGACCAATTTAATCTATTTCGTGACCAGTTTAATCTATTCAGTGATGACATTCTCTAACCTAATCAGTGACTAGTTTAATCCGTTCGGTAAAACTATCGAGTTATTTTTTGAAATTGTCTCTTGTAGTTAGAGAATCAAGAAAACAAAGGAAGGAGAAGAGAAGGGATGACTAGGATGGTGTTGGGTTAGATTAAAATGGAATGGACTTGTTAGAAAAATCCAGTATTAGGTTCGTCTAATTTTATGTTAAAATTAGACCGCCTATTCTAATAATTTGTGGATAAATATATATGTAAGGTAAATAATTTCTTTAATTTGTCAATATGAAGGGAGGGGGTCACGATTTTTAAGGAGCCCATATAATGAGGAGCGCGGTAAAAAGAGATGAAAAGAGAAACCCATATGACAAAGAGAGAGATAGAGAGCACCCAATAACCAATAACCAATAAACCAAATAAGAAAACGTTACAATCATTTTGAATCTTCCTGAAAATGGAAATGTTGCAATTATTTCGGATTGGAGGAAGTACATATTAGAAGCAAATTTGATCAAATATCAAAGGTTGGCCATCAACAAAAGAAAATATAGAGACTTTATATAGCATAAAGACTTTAATTGAGTTCACATATCTCATTTCCAATACTTGGCAACTTACACAAGTTCTGAAAACTCCAGGGGAAACATATCTCTATTATATATAGCAACAGAGGTGGGACACGAAAAAATAGAAAAAAAAAATGTAAATACCTAGTTATTTTAAAAAATAAAAATGATAAAAAAAGGCGCAACAAAAAGAAATCAGTTAAAATTTACAACACACTCAGTTACTTCCCTCTCTTTTAAAAATATCTAATTTAGTGGGATAAACTAATTAAAAATCCCTGATTTATTAAGATGTAATTAGCAATTATTTTAAAATTCCACATGTTTTCCCACGCATCGAGTGCATATACGGCTAGTTCTATGAATTGCTGGCAAGCTATGCCCCTAATGATCTTTGAAGTCACAAAATAACCTCATTTTAAAATCTCTTTAGATTAACAAAATTAATTGCATTACCCTCTTTATAAACATTTTTGGGAAATAACAAATGAGCGACGCAAAGTTGTTGCTAAAGTTTTCTTGTTTCTACGTTTCACAAATTGTATACGATTGTGCTTATGCGTTCCCTGTTTCGGTAACCATTCCTTGTTTCCGTGCTATATAAATTAAGATAATACTCCCCCTTACCCACACCCCGCATGTTAACCCCTAAAAGATTGGAAAAAGATACAGAGAGGTCACAAAAGAAAAGGGGAAACGGAATGCAATCCACAGATGAAAACTTTATCACATGTAAATTTTTTCTGTTCTCTTAATTTGTTCCAATATTATCCTATATTCTTCCCTTCTTTTTACAGTTGGGGCTGGAGACACATAAAGAAAATTAAAGAACAAAAATATTAAAAGCGAAACAATCCTACATATCTAAGTGCTTTGCACTAAACTCATTTTGGTGGCAAAGCGCCTGCATTAAGTTTACTTGTAATGGGAAATAGAATGATGCCTGACACAAGTGAGCATACAGCTGCTAGCAGCCCACATGATGAAAATCCTATATGATTCAATTGCATGTTTTTCTTTTCTCTTAATCTGTTTCTGTCACTATACTTTAACTTTACCCCCTTTCCCTGGTTGTCGGGCAAGCGCAGGTGAGCGGGACACAATAGAAAGCCAAGAGCAGAGGAGACCACATATGAGGTATCATGCAAACAGCTTTGTCTACCAAAAAAGTGAAAAAGTTCAAAAACCAACAGCCTTAAAGTTTAAAAAATCAATGACACAAAAAACCGTATAAACGGGAACTTGTAGAAGTTCATTTAATCATCTTATCAAAGAAGTTGGCATTTCAATTACACCCTCTCTTTAAAGCTAACAGTCATTTTTAGCTTTTTACTACTTTAGATGTTCAGGGAAAATAGTCACCTTGCTAATGCATTCTGAAAAACGCTTCTGGTTTATATTTAGAAAAAATAAAGAAGGGATATGGCATGACTGTTACCAAAGAAGGAATATGGAATGACTATGATTGAAGAAGCCAAGAAGGGATAAAGGAGGAGGATGATAACGCAAGCTGTGATGTAAAAATCACAGATTTTTAGCTGTCAATATGCTTTTACAGTTATAGAAACTTTGATTTCATCTTCTGTGTTGACTTCAACATTTTGGAGGCAGAATTATTGTGACCAAACACTGTAAACAGCACCCTAATGTTATCCCACTCTATGTATCAAATAAACTCAATATCGACCTAATAAATTGCGCAATCACCCCCATCGATTTCAAAGTAGCATAAGTGTATTTTTAGCCCAATGTATTTAAGCCTAAAGGTTGGAGATGTCTAAAAGTGCAACTAATATCTACAGCTGGAGAAAAAACAAACTGCCAACTTGCAGTAAAACCTATTCATCAAACTACAATGAGCTATCAAAACTTCCAATATAGCACTGGATGAGTTTGCACAAATTGAATATGTAAAAGTAATTCTCACATGTTGATTACTTGATTCAAGAACCCAATTTATGTGAGAAGCCCCTCTCACAGTAGCTAGCTTTTACAAAAAGATTTTAGAAAGCTACCCTCAGAACAGGAGGGAAAACAAAGACTAATTTAAGATGTTCAAAGCAAGCTTACTGTAGTCATTGTTCAGAGTTAACAACATTTTGATTTACCTTTACCCCATCCTATTAGTTTCCAGACATAATTCAGTAGATAAGATAGTAGAATAGCATCATCTACTAACGTACATGACAATTGAGCAACATTATAATCTTCTAGCCCACGCATACCGTAGAATAGGATTCACTTATATTTCAAAGGGATGTATCAGATCACGCGGGCACTCAAGTGGGAAATAGAAAGTGGGACAAAGTACTTTGGCTCACTAAGTAAAACTGGAGCAACACTCTACTTTGTCATCTAGGATACAAAACCATATTCAGTACACAAGTTATATGGTGCTCCCACTTTGACATTCATCAATAACCCTATCGATTAATTAAGATGAACAAATGTGGTCAAGCAGTAAGTCAATAACCACAAATGAAGCCAAAAAACCTATCATTCGAGGTGATTTATTGGACCTATCAAACAAAGTTCCTTATTGGACCTATCAATTAACATTCATCAAAATAAACTTTAAGTTGCTTTCTATCAATTAATAAAGCATTGGTTGTTGATCATTAAAAAACTTAAATTAAAAAAATTTATGCACATAAAACATTACATAGTAGTTTTAGGAAACAATTATGTTGATAAAATCTATTAATTTAGATTCACAAAATGATTACTTATTCAAATTGAAAAGTGTAAATAAACTTTTAAGTTATAGGTTCATCGGTTATATACTAAAGAAAAATTGACTGCAGTGTATAATTTAGATCAAACAAATATGGGCCACTGGAATTTTCATATCAGACATTCTAAAGCTTACAATTAATGTATCTTCTTCCTTTTTCCCCGTGTTGTGTCTAATGCACTTATCTACAAGTTAGCCAAGCTAAATTCAACTCTTGAGGAAGTTAAAATATAAATAACACAGGCTAGTATTGACTATTGAGGTGATAGACGTCGTTAACAAAAATATTAGCTTGTTGATTGAAGTTAAACTGGATGTTTATTGATTAAATTAATTGTATCATCCATTCAAAAGGATATTCATCAACAAACGCAGGTAGCACCATGCAATTAGGCATAGCACCACATAAGTATTTCATACACTAATCATTGTTTTAGGATACAGGTTTCTATAATAATAATCAAAATAGACTATATGATTCCTCTGAAGAAGTAAATGAGCTTTCATATGCACAGTGTATCAAGCTAAGTTTGTTTAGTTACAAATCAAAAGAAAGCAAGATCAACCCAAATTCCGAAAGTCCCAGTTCATATTGGTGTTGTTGGTTTGTTGATCACTCTTATAACTTTTCCCCAAACTCAACCATTTTCTCTTACTCTCTTCATATGAGTTAGATATCTGCAATATCCTAAGCTTGTTTGGTATTTTAATAGTAAACGAAAGAAAGAGAAGGAAGAGAAGAGAAAAGAAAGGGAAAAGAAATAGAAGTAATTAAGTTTTCTATTGTTTGGTTTAGTAAAAAGATTGGAAAGGAATTCAATATTTGGTTAGTTATAATTAATCTAAGGGACGGGAAAGGAAAACAAACAGTTAACAAGTTCTTAATTTGTCCTTCCCTCCCAAATTTCTCCAATTATGAGGAAAGTGAAGATTTTTATTAGAATCTTTTACCATCATTTCCTTCCACTTTCTTGGAAAAACCATAAGATTTTAAGAACCAAACATGAAAAAGTGCTTCCCTTTCCTTTTCCATCCAAATCCTCCGAGCCAAACTAGCTGTTAATATACAATTGACCATGGCAATGCACATTGAACATAACAACAATGACATTAGATAATTTATAAACACAAGGTAAGTTGAAAGTCCGAAATTCAACAAAATTAAAATTACCATCATCACATGCTTAAAAAACAAAAAGGAACATGACATTGCAACCACGAAAAAAGAAACCCTATTCGCAAAGTTCCCGTAATTTGCAAAATCAACCCAACACAACCAATGGAAATATGGAACCCCAAAAGAACTTCAATTCATAAAAAGTTACTCCCTCTGTATTATTTTATCTTTCCTACTTTGACTTTGCACGTTTGTCAATGCACTTATTCAACCTTAAATATTTTTCATTACATATTAGTAATAATTATAATAATTGAATATTAATAAAACAAATCAAACAAGACCCTACATGACTATATTTTTTCTTATATACTTCCTCCGTTTCATAATACTCGCTACACTTTCCATTGTGGGAAATTTCACATTACTTGCTACACTTCCTTCTTAGGCAATAAACTCTCTCTATCTCTCTCCTCTAACATGGGTCCCTTTTCTTTTTACTCTCTACCTCTCTCTTCTCCAAAAATTGCCTAGGAGATTGCCTAGGAGTCCGTGAATTGAGAAGTGTAGCGAGTAATATGAAACGGAGGAAGTATTGAGATTTATAAGATTATCTCTAATTGTTAATTGTGTCAAGATTCTAAGTGAGAAAGATAAAAAAATACAGAGGGAGTACAAAAGAAAAAGCACAAATAAAAAAGAGGAAAAGTAGAAAAACATGGTAGGGCATACCCTAATGTGAAAATCGTCGGTAATCCCAGCCTCCTGTGATTAATCAGTGATGCTCTAATGGCGGAGCTGAGGACATCATCTAAGAGAATCAGAAGTTGATCGTATCAACAAAAATCAAAATCCCCAAATTAACAAATCTCAAAAAAATCCATAAATTTGTAACTCCCAAATTCGCAAATGATCAATAAAATCAGTATTCACAAATTGGCGAAATTGCAAAAAAAAAAAAAAAAAAAAAAAAAAGAGGGGAAAATTGAGAAATCAATAAAATGAAAGTTCGAAGTGCGAGAAAAGATAATGACCTTTGTGAGGAAGAAGAAAAAGAAGTGGGTATGCCCCCTTTGAAATTGACGTGGTTGGGGAGCGTCGAACCCGCAACTAGCGTGCGGAGGTACAATATGTTTGAAATGAAGCTCTGAAGTTTGTGCCTCAGAATTTGAGTGCACTGCGGATGGAGTACAATTGTGGGATTTTCTCGCCGGACATCCGCCTCAATCTGCCGGAGGAAAAGTGACACTTGAGACTTGAGAGAGAGAGAAACCAATTAGGGCTTAGTTGTCGCTCATCTATTTCATTGTACAGAAAAAAGTTTGTTTTGGGTACCACGTGCTGTGCTACCCCATGCACCCAAATTCATGGGGATATTTGATGGAGCTTACTAGCTTTGGGTTCCTTTGTTATCATTTTGTAAATTTTAACTACTTTCTCCGTAATAAAATAATTGCAACATTTACTATTTTAGACTGTAACAAAATAAATGCAACAAATTATTTCTTTTCATTTTGGGTAAGTTTTTTAATGTAAAATAACCAAAATAACCCCAATTAAAAAATATAAAAGCTGATCATACATAACCAAATCTATATTACCAAATAAACCTAATATCATTAAAATTAATAATACCTTAGTACTCTAATTATCAACCAACTACTAGTCACCACCACTATTAACCCTACCACCAACACTAACCCCACCACACCACTCGACCACCAACCACAACGGAGGAAAGTAGTTGTTGTCTTGGAGCGACACATGACTGTTGTCATCTGTGATTTTTTATCTTTTTTTTTTTTAGTATTTTCAGAGAAGATAAACCTATATACTAACTGATGTTGATATTTTGTCACAAAAAGAAGTTGTATCCTGGTGATTGGATAAGGACTTGTAATTTAAGTGGTTTTGGGTTCTAGACCTCTTACAAAATGCTTCTATTTTAATCTACATTTTGTGAGTAACAAAAAAAAGTCCCAAAGAAATGACATGGACATGTCAATGCTTGACAGGCAAACGACGTGTGGCAGTTGTTGCCCTCACGTTTTGATAATAGATATAAATATAGAATATAAATATAGATATAGATTTTGTTGAAAACTAAAAATAGGAAAACTATATAAAGTAATACCTTGGTCTTTTTTTGAGTGTAAAAGAGCAAAGCCTCCATTGAGCTCTTGAGAGTACTTAGAACTAGGTGCTTCCTCTAAAAAAAAGTTTGCACATTTTTCTCATTTGACCATAATATGTGACGCACTATTTGAATACATCTATTTTAAAATATTACCTTCATTTTTCAGTAACCTACACATTCTACTTTTCACTATAACCAATGTAAAAGTAAAAAGTATGAGAGAAGAAGATGGAAAGTATGATAAAGGGACAATTAAAATATAGAAGAGAAGAAAAAATAATCATAAAATACATCACATTGGGGATGGGTTGGCCAAAAAGTGTAAGAGCCCATAACCAAAAAAATGGTAAGAAAAACATTATCTAGATTAAAAAGAAACAACCTAAAGTTGAAACTTTGTAGATTAAAAGAAAATGGAGATAGTATATTGACCTATATTGATCTTTAGCACTATTTACATTCTCTACTTTGACCCTTTTAAATTATGTCTACGTAAGGAAAAACATAGTCTTATGGAAGCTTGCTACAATTGCCTCAATATATAATCTCATAAAATCAACCTTTTATAATTCGTACTTATGTTCTTAACCTATATAAAAAAAGAGAAGAGGTCAAAGAACTTGTGGTATTTTACATAATTTACAAATTATACCCCTTCCTACAATTAGTTAGTTGTTTCTTTGGAGGTGGTCCTTAGCTCACTCCTTAAGTTAAAGTATAGCCGATAGCGTGTTTAAGGTTGTTTCTTAGTGGTAAATTGTAGTTTTTGTTTGATCTCCCAAGTCCCGACAAACTTAAATGACAATGGGGAATTGTAAATCAATTATGTTTTGTATAATAATTGTGTAGAATAAAAATAATACTAGAATGACTAGCAATAAACTCTTTAACGGCCCGTTTGGTAATCGTTAATAAATTGCGGTAATGGGAATGAATTTTAAGTGTAGGTTACAAGGGAAGCATCCTTAAAATCTCCATGGGGAGGCAATATCAACCCTCAAGTTTGTGTCTTTTCTCCATGGGGAAGCAATCTCACCCCTAATTTTCATTACCAATCATTACCACCTAACAAGGTGGTATTGGATGGGAATGAAAATGCAAGAAGAAAGATAGACACTTTAGGATAAATTAGCATTACCATGGGAATGAACAATGACTTTCTTCACAAATTTCCATACTAATTCATTCCCATTACCACCATTTATAACTAACTACCAAACGGGCCGTAATTACTAAAGTAATAGGAATAACTACATATGAGATTAAGGGGTTATGTGTGTGACTTATGTCCACAGGGAATTATGGTGATTATTAGTATAATCTTCTAATAGGTAGGGACGATGCAACGAGAAGGGTAATATGTGACATAATGAATATCATCATAATCTTGACTTATACTTGTAAGTTAAGAGATAATTATTTTGAATAGTTCATGCAAAACTCTTCCATATAGCTTTTCCTAAAATACCTAATCTAATGCTATATGTTTTTTTCACACCATCTCCAAATACCAGTGTCGGTAATAGCAGGAGCAGGTTGAGCTCTTGTTTAGGGCCCCTCAAAAGGGGCCCTACCTATTTTTTCAGAAAAGAAATAAAAAAATAAGAAAATCTAGAATGCACCGTGCAAAAGAAAACTTTCCCCATTCTCATCTTCAACCTTTTCTCTCTCTCTCTTTCATTTAGTTCTCAAACTCTTCTCTCCCAATTCTCATATGTCATCACTGTGACTCTTAATATTCTTCAAGAAACATTAATAATTTTTTTCCTATTTATAGTTTCTAATTAAACCCGCAACCATGCTAACTTTTATCTTGTCCTCTTCCTTTTCTCTCATCTCAATTCTCAAGTTCTTGTGGAGTGTGGTAACCGGCGTTCTATTATGGTGTCCGGAAAAAAGTTCGACGCAAGCACCATCATCAACAATTCTCCCAAGTCCCACACTGTGACACCGCCACAAGTAGGGGTGTTGATGAGCCAAACTTGCTCGTGAACTATTCGAGTGCGGCTCAGTCAAAGCCCAGCTCGAGTGGGCTCGAGTCGAGCTTGAGTTCGGCTTGATATTTTAACCAGTCAAGCCTGAGCTAGCCTTAACTCGGCTCGAAAGCTCGTGAAGAAGCTCAAAATTTCTTTAAATAAGGAACTTATGTAAATGTTAAGTGTCCCACATCGGTTTAAAGAGTAAACGATATCTTCTTTTTGTCTATAAAATATTACTACTACTCTAGTTTTACTTATTTTTTGATCTTGTGCATTCTTATCCAACATTGGTTGGGAAACAAAAGTTTAAACCTATATTCTTTATAAAGAATGTTTTATTAGTTGTCGCATTGGATCGAAAAGAAACTATAGAGCCTTTGTTTTTAATAATTTGATCTCCATTACCCACAATGATTGGGAATCAAAAGTTTAAGCCTATGTTCTTTATAAAAGGAATAAAAAATTATGAGTTATCCCTCATTAGATGGGAAACAAATTATAAAGCCTTTGTGTTTATATAATTTGATCTAGTCTTACATTGGTTGGAACTCAAAAGTTTAAGCCTATGTTCTTTATAAAAGGAACAAAGAATATTTTATGAGTTCAAGCCTTTGTTTTATATAATATCAAATGCTAAATTCATTAGTCCCACATTGGTTGGAGAATGAAACACAAAGTTTTTGTTCTATATAAAGGACTTCTCCGAGTATCTCACTCAAGGTATATGGATTGGCTCGAACCCGTATTGGTCGATCTCGAGCTCAAGTCGAGTCTCGAGCCAAGCCGAGCTCTTATTTAGTTTTCTCGAGCTCTAGCCGAGCCGACATTTTCGAGCTTGACGAGCTCAAGTCGAGTCGGGCTTTACCCATTTTCGAGTCGAGCCTGCTCAGGCTCGGTCCCGGTTCACCTCGTTAACACCTCTAGCCACAAGCAGTCGAGGTTCAAGCACCATCATCAATTTATAATCCCAATCACAAAATTAGCTTGTATACTTTTATTGCTTGTACTATGGCCCTTGATCAAAATAAATTAGAATTCTTTTATAAAAAAAGTTAGTGTGCTATATTTAATATGTCGATTGTTTTGGCCAAAGTTTTATGCATTTTGATCGAAGTTTTTTTCCTAGTAATTTTTTTAGTTATGATTAAATTTAAAACTTAATCTCCCTTGTTTAGGGGGCCCTTTTTTAGTTATCACTTCGAGCCCTAAAAATGTCCAAGAAGGTACTGCCAAAAACTGCTCTACTTTCCTATTTTTCCAAAAATCCTTTAATATGAACAAAATTTGTTCCCAATAGTTACAAACTTAAAAATTCTCGAATATTTCTACATATGTTTTGTTTGAGAGTTTCGATGAATCATATGTTGGGAACATTAGTCAGTGCTACCTTTGTAAAGTACTTGAGCCTAAAAAATATACTCTATTAAGGAACGGCCAAAAAATGGAGGTGGGGTAGAGGTGAGGCACCAGTGGCGCGGGGGTCAGCCACATCCACTGCCCTACAAACCTCAAACAAAGGCACTCTTCAAGGGGAGAAACACATAAACAACCCATCGATTATATAATGTGTCCCGGGATGTACACCCGGCAAGATTAGGGTTCGGGCTAACATGGATTTCTAATTTGTGCAAACCCAACCCCTCCACCTCGATGAAGTTGTACATTACAATATGATTCCACCTCTTACAGACTGTGAAAACTTGTTACTTGCTCCATGTGGGACTTGGGAGAGGTATATCCTTTGGGCATTGACTATTACAACTTTTACACTGTTACAACTGTGCTCTTTTAAGTCATAGTTCAGTTCCTTTTTGATACGATTAGTCTATGACTTTGGAATTCTTGTTAATATTTTATGTATGAGATGCATATTACTGTATTATGTGCATTAGTCCAATATAGAGATGGCCAACAGTGCGGGCTAATATAGCCCATCCAGCCCAGCCCACCTCGTGGTCCGTGTGGGCCGAGCCCACGAAAAGCCTGGTGCAGCCCGACTCGAACTGTGAAACTGGTGGGTAGGCCTTGGGCCGAATTTCTTGAGCTCACTAAAGCCCGCTACTAATACTGCCCATCCCGGACCACGAAACCGGTCCAGCCCGACCAATGAACCGGAGCAGCCCAGCCCATGAACCGGACTAGCCCAACCCAAGTAATTATTCAACCAAATTGTGTATATTTTAATCAGATTGCATATATTATAATTCAATCAAATTCAAATATAATGAAATTATTCATTAATATTAATAATTGTATATATTTTAATTCATTTTAAAGGTCTTATGTAACAATAGTCAATTATTCCAATGATTAATTAATTTTGAAAAAAAATAATAAAAAAATTCTCATGCCGGCCCGCCTGCCCGATCCAGCCCACTAGGCCCACGAACCGCTTCCTGAACCGTGAAAACCGGTAACAGACCGATGTGGGCCAAGATTTTTCAGCCTGCGGACCAGCCCGCCCAACCAGTGAATTTCACGGTCCTGTCCTGGGCTGTGAAATATCAGCCCAGCCCGCTAAGGCCCGCGGCCCGGCCCACCCAACCCGCACCAGTGGCCATCACTAGTCCAATAAGTAACGTAGGTATTTTATTGTTAATTAAACTCCCCCAATCCCTTTTTTCTCTAGGCATGTAGTTTGTTTACTGAGTGATTTGGGGTTCGAGATTTTTTACCATGTACAACCTTACTTTTGTGTATACAATTTGTTAAATGATAGCTTCTATGCCTATTTGGCACATGGTAATAAATGGTGGTACGATAATAAATTTTAGGAAAAGTTTCATAAAACTATCTTTTATAATCAATTTTTTTTCAAAAAACAACCTTTTAAAATTTTTCTTTCAAAAAACTACTACCTTATATAACAAATTTCTTTCAATATACTACCATTTTACCGTCAATGGGGTTTAATCACTAATAATTGAGTTATCGTAAATTGCTTTTCTTTCTTCCCTTCTAGTTTCTCTCCTCTTTTCTCGTTACCCCACCGGCATCAAGACCTACGACGATTCTCATTTATTAATTAGTACTAAATATAAACATAAAATGGTAGTATATTGAAATGAATTTGTTATATAAGGTAGTTTTTTGAAAGAAATTTTTTTAAAGGTAGTTTTTTGAAAATTTTTGGTTATAAAAGGTAATTTTTTGAAATTTTGCCTAAATTTTATTGTAATCCCATACGAAAGTCTCATGTCATATCCATGGAACCCCATTCCCAAACATATGTTTTTCTTTCTACATTTCCATTACTAGTTTGCCACCAGGCCAAGCCTTGCTTGATACCTGAGTTTTACTTATTCTAAGAAATATTAAACTTGTTCGAACTTATTGGAAATTATGTACACTTAAGGAAAATCGTTTAATTAAATATATCAGTGTTTAAAAAATACAAAATAGCTAGTGTTCAAGTTTGGGGTTTAATCCCCTATTTATAGTTTTTGGGTTTCCTACTTGAACTAGAAAAATTGACTTATTTCAATTATTTGATTAAAAATACTTGACATTTCTAAATCATTTTGACTTTAAAATAGTCAACGTAAATAATTTGTTAAAATTTAAACTTTAAATCTCTATTATATAAGTCAAGGACAACGCCATGATGCCCCCCTATGAAAAGACTTTTTAGCCCTTAATTTAACAAAAAATTATTGCCTATTAAGATTTTCTCAATCATAGCCCTTCCTAATTTAAAATATGCATATCAAAGGAAGTTCAAAGTTGCTAAAATAATATGTCAAATATGTAATGAATGGAAAAGTTTATGATTGAAGAATAAATTAACATAACTAAAGCAATTTTTAAATCAATTACAAAACCAAATACATAAAATTTTAATTCTACCTAAACTTTTAAATGCAACAATAATACCAACATCCATTAACAAGTCATAAAAATACCGAGAAAACAAAGAGGATAATCTTATCTTTTTAATTTTCGGGGATCAATAATTTTCATGTGTGTCAGTTAGTATAATTTGTCCTTTTAATTTTTTTGGGAATCATAGTTCTAATTTGTGTTAGTTAAAATAACCTTATTGTAGGCGAGTTTTTATTTCGCCTACGCGATGTGAGCGCATATTTAATTTAACTACCGCATTGTTAAGGTTTTATTAAAAATTGTTTTGAAAGAAGTCGCCAACAATTCTTTTTAGGAAGAATCATAAACCTAATTGGATATGGGAAAACCGTAGGGATAAATTATCCAATGTAGATTTCTCCGTCTAGACTCCATAAATGGTCAAAATGAACCAAAGATTGAGTTCGGGGGTGAGGGTACGAATAAAGTCAGGAACCATATTTGCCCAAAGTTGGCATCTACTAAATATCGATTCATTACAAATTTTATGCCCAAGAATAATCATATAACGTTTTAAACACCCTAAAAATGTTTAATCTAAATTGGTTCAGGAAACACATAAAAGACTATTTTTTAGTGATATGTTATTAAGCAATCAATATTATAAGGAACCTAGCAGGTTGTCCAAATTAATCTGATTAATATTAGAACAATTCTTTAGGTCTTTGATTAGAAAAAATAACATATGGGTGATAAAAGCATTAAAACAGGACAATCATATAATACGCATGGAATGATCATGCAAGCATATAATATACAAAGGCAAGAATAATAATAATATGAATAAAGTATATAAAAGGGGTTAGAATATACAGTTGAACGATTATTACTTAAAGATCTACATCATGAAATAAATTGTTAGTAACTTCAAGGCAATAAATATAATTGATTATTCAAGGATCCTCAGGAATTATACCTATCCGGCTTAGATTGAAGAGCGCAACGATCTTTAGGCAGAACAATCGTGGAACCAGGAACGCAGTATGATTAGGAATTGAAATTGATTTGAAAGGATTGAAGTATTTGGAGATTCGAAGTGTATTTCGAAAATATTCGTAAGTTTGTGTGTGCGCAAAATAATAATGAAAAGTCGTCCGTAATTTAGGAATTCACGAATATTTATAGACAAAATAGAGCGTGTGCCTCACGCACGTCCTGCGCCAGGCGCAATGCCACGCGTCAGGCGCACATTGGTGTGCCTGACGCGGCCTGCCCAATCAGATTTAAACACGTGTAAACGCGTTTTTGAAAAGATAGAAAAGAAAGTTTGCGTCTTACACAGGACTTGCGTCAAACGCAGGACTCTGTGTGAGACACAGTCCACATGTCAGGCGCTCATTGGCTCGCCTAACGCATCCTGGCCAGTGCGATGGGCGCACGTGACGCGCTGAGCGCAACGGCCGCGTCCGACGCATATTCCAGCATATTCGCTTTTGTGATTCTACGCGTCTTTCGAAGATACTTTTTTTATCCCTAAAATCCGGGGATTGATTTTTACGGATTAAAAAAATCTGATTTGTATTTAAAATATTTCTCAAAGATAAAAAATATTTATAAAAATATTTATTAAAATAATAAATATTTAATTGGGCTCTTAAATGGACTTAAAACATTTTATGGGCTTAAAATACAATTAATCATCATGAACAATTAATTGGGCTTTAGAATATCATTTCAAAACACAATTTTGGATTGGTTCTTTAGATTTCTCTTCCGTTGGGTCGCGCCAGCTAATACCGCGGGATGTTTCATCATTGGATCCTTAAATGGGAAGATACGATTATGTGTTTACAGAATCCCCCCACTTTGACTGAGGTTCAGGAAACCGATAGTCAAAGTATACGGTGTCGGGACGGAGAACGATTCTAAACGCTCTGCAGTTTAGAACTGATCTATATACGCCGGTCTCTGCAAAACAAAGTTAGTATGCACGATAATAACTACAAGCAATATGATTTCCTGCAGGAGAAGATGTTAGCAGATAGGTGCAAACAACTCAGATAAAGCACATAATGATGCCATAATGCAAACTTAGACTCTCTAAGGATGCACAAGACGATATGCAAGGATTAAGGTTATGCAAAGCTAAGGATGACACGTCATGCAAGGTCAGGGTTATGCAAGACTAGGATGTATGAAATGCAATGCAAGGGCAGGGTTTTGCAAGGCTGCAATGCAAGGTCAGGGTTTTGCAAGGCTGCAATGCAAGGTCAGGATTTTGCAAGGCTAGAAGATGTAGATATGTAGAATGATAGAATGATTAGAAAGGAATAGAATAGTTTTCGAAAACTGTTTTTTGTAAATAATCGGGGTCCGTAAACGAGGTCCACGGATTATAACTCTTCGGGAGCTTGATTTGAATAGGAGGAACCACCACTTATAGGATGTAACACCCTAGAAATTCAAAAGCGGAAAAGAAAAAGAATTAATATATTTAATAGGACGATGGCGGAAACATCGTCTTCTGGGAATACAAGAATAGTGTTTAAATAACTAAGTGATAAAAACAAACTTAAGTAAATACTATAAATAAATTGATTACTTAGATTAAAATCGAAATGAGAAAACTATCTCAAACTAAAAAGAAGTCTAGAACTAAAACAACTAATAGATTATTTCTCGCATCTCAACCCGAGCATAAAATCAAAGAAAATCCCCTTCAACAAAACCTGCAAAATATACAACAAATATCCACAATAAGTGGGGAGTAACTAACAGCTCTCGCAGCCTAATATTGGATTCAAATAGCAATTTTAAGTAAAGTTAAAATACATGTTACTACACAGCAACATGCTTCCAATAACAATAAGTAAATCAACAATAATGAACTTAAGATAATCATACAAGATCCATAGCATAAGCCTCCAAAATAATTAAACAAAATAATATAATAGGTTTTGAGAAAGAGTAGAACGCCAGTGGATCGCAACCCACTTCCTAGCTCCATACAGCCTATGGGCTTACGTTCCCTACTGCCTGTGTCTAAGAATGGCCAAACTCCAGATGCAGGATAGTATCCATCTCAGTAATTCCCAACCTCTCGGACGACAACAATTAAACCAGGTAATACCCCTAAATCGCAACCTAGGTGGTTGGCATGTTCTTGACCGGGGACTACATCTATCCCACCGGATATCTTAATCTCAATAAAACAGTTCTACAAATAAATACAATAATTTATTCATCTAATAATCCTCAAATATAAATAATAAGGATGCCTTTAAGGCCTTACACCCAAAATCAGCAGAAACTAGGATCACAATCCAAGACTTTCAATTCAACAATATTTATTCTTCCCAAAGTAATAGTAAATAATACTGATAAAATCATTTCACCAAACTAAAAAGAATAGATTTTCATTAAAACATAATTATACACCAAAAACACAGTATAACCAAATACTCTAACTACTACACTCTCGTTGTCTGAGTTTGGATACAAGGTTAATTACAACGTTAGTTATAATACCCCGGTACATAATTCTTGGCGAAACGGTACTAAAGACAGTATTATTCTCCCTCGAGTACTGTAACGTCGACAACTTATATATTGATTAATGAAAGTACAACATTATTATAATCTCAATTTAATTACAAACAACAATACGATCATAAAATAAATAAATCACTCACAATATAACTATAAGTAAATATATCATTCAACTCAATAATAAAAATAAATAAATATATAAAACATGCAACAATTCTTCAAAAAGCTCCATATATCAAGATTTCACCTCAAAACAAGTCTTAACATGCTTCAACACAACGAGGTACTCCTTTTGAAATGGTTTTAAACATAAGCAGCAACTTCAAATAGACATAACTTTCAGACTATATAGTATTTTTATGAAATTTTAAATGCATGTTAAAGCTTATCCAATAGCTTTCCAATAAGTGGTCATAAGCTCAATTCCGAGGTAAAACGACTGAGATATGACACTTTGAACATACACTGTCCAAACTGGTCGCGGGTCGTGAAATAGCTCGCGGACCGCGAAAGGCCTTCTGTTTCTTTTCCTCGTGCACAGCAATAGGTATACTATTTCACCCAAATTTTCACCACATATACTCATACATCAAAATGAAACATACCCAAGCCAATATATGATTATACCATAGAAATTAACTAGTTTAACATGAGGATTGACAAAAAACATATATTACATAGCCCCCAAACATGATAATTCAACATAAAATAACTATTCTAACATGATTAATCACAAATACATGAATCATAGCCCAAAATAAATAAATTTCCAGATTACTAAAACCACAAGAATTCATCCAAAACCACACTCAACCTTAAACAACATTCAATAAACATGCTTAAACATAACCCTAACATCATGCTACTAATTTTTGACAAATTCCTAATACTTTCATGATAATAATACATATAACATCACAAGCATAACAATAGGCATGAAGAATAACATTTATACAATCCTAACATGATACTAACATGAATAAAGATAACAAGAACAATTCTAATAGCACCCTAACATATTCCTAAGCCTAATAACATGATTTCTAGCCTACTAACATAAATCCTAACAATACCAAAATCACTACTCTTATCCTAATATGCTAGAAGAGATGCTAGTTACCTTGATTTTAGGTGGAAAATAATATTAGAATGGCAAAGAAAGAAGAGAATAACATTGCTCCCGAAAACTCCAAGAAAACCGGATGAATCGTCTGTTTGAAATGGGAACTGCAGATGCGTCTTTCATCTTATTCAAAAACAAATTATACCAAGAGCAATATCTTTCCGATTAGATGAATTTTGACTACTCACATGTCCAATTCCGATAAGAGACGAAGGAGATATGATGCAAACAAGTTATGTGTGCAGAAATGGCCGAAAATGTGAGAAGGGAGAAGAAGAAGAGTTGTGATGCGTTTTTCCTGATTGTTTCCAGCTTTTGGAGGGGAGTTAAAGTGCATAAAGTAATGAGATTATTCACCTCATTAAGCAAAGAGTTTAAGGGTGCATTAAGGTGGGTTAATGGGGGGGTTAATGGTGGCAATTGATGGGGGGTTTATGAAGGTTTGACTCCTCATCTCTTGGTGGTTACAAAGAGCGTTAGAAGATGCTAATACTATGCTTAATACTCCTCTAACTTTCGGACAGCATAAGAAGGAAATGGGGTTGCAAAATTCGTTATGTTGGTCGATACAAAATATAATTAACGCTTAAAATAAAATCACACGTTACCTAATTTTATAGAATAAAAATTACTAACTATATTATAAAATAAATACGCACATTAAAAATAAATAACAAATAAAATTCCTAAATAAATATATACACTTTAAATTAATAATCTCAACAACATAATACAATAAATAAATAATTATACACTTTCAAAAATAGTTTTTAATGATAAATTATTTTATTTTAACGGCAAATATCATTTTTAATGTAATCAACGCCAAAAATAAAGAGTGAAAATTAGGGGGTGTTACATAGGAAGCCTCCACTTTGGGTGATCTTGCCTTGAATTAAACACCTTGAGCCTTGATTGAAATGTAGCTGATCTGTCTTGAGCGTTGAAAGTTGTCATTGGGGATTCTTCTTTGGGAAGTTGATACAGGCAAAGTCAAATATCGCCAGAGACCATGGAATTGTCGGAGAGCCTTCAGGGAAAAGGAGAGCTTGGATTTGAAAAATAAAAAGTTTAAATTTATGACTCAAATGAATGTAGGTGGGAAAAGACTTTGACGAGGCTAGGTTCAGACTCGAGTCTATGTCGGGATCTAGAAAGGATATGCTCCTAAATTCTAGAAAATCAAATCATTAGATCATGACTAATTTATTTTATTGAAGCGGTCGAACCTCGAGATGAGGATTCCTACGTATCATTGCGGAATCAGACCATTCGTAGTTCTTAATCTGATTTCTTTTTTGTATTATATATATTTTTTGTGCCCTAACTTTTGCCTAGGCCGCCCTTTCGGGTTTTCAACCTAGCGGGCTTGGACATACCTTGAAAGGTTGAAAGGCTTAAGGCTTGATGAAGGTTTAATTGGTTTGGCGAATGGGGGATCATGGATTTGAATTATAGGGATTAAGATTTTGGGGATCGAAGGATTTGAATGAGGGGTAGAACTTGTGTGCAAGCCCCCTAGCTTGATTTTTATTTATTTGCCCTTGGCTGTTTCTCTTTTTTTTGTCTTGTACGTTTTCTTTTGCTTTTGCTTTATATTTTTTTTGCACTTTGATCTTTGTCATGTAGAGCATGCTTCAAAGTCCAACATTGTGATGTCATATGCCCATTTCCTTGATGGTACTTGCAGTAGGCATTAGGATTCCATTTGCTGTATCTTTTCTCAGGAGCAGAACCAGAGTAGGGCCAATAAGCTGAAGTGCTCCTTTTGCATGAAGCCTAGTGAAGGCTTCTTATAGAGTCATGCCCAGTGGAGTGAATGTCCTTTGAGGTCCTTGATAACCTCTCTTGTCAGTAGTTAGGGCGTTGATGTCGTTGCTTTTAGAGGTAGAAGGGTTGTTATTACTCTTTTTGAAAGAGTTGTTGTTGGAACCCTTGTTCTTGTTGGCTTGTACCTCTTCTTTAATCAGCAGGCCTACCTTATAGAGCTTCGTGAAAGACTCTATGGGTTGGAACTTGATATGATTCCCATACTTAGGCTGCAAGTTACGTATCACCAGTCGAACTTGATCCTCTTGAGATAGCATATTAGTCATTTGTACAGCTTTTGCTCTCCACCTGTTAAGGAAGGTGACGAAATCTTCATTGGAATTTTGTTTAGTTAATTCCAACACACGAAAGTCAATGGGAAGCTGAGTATTGTATATGTACTGTTTGTGGAACTCTTTTCTGATGTAGTCCCAATTATTCAGCTTGGCTTTGTTTAGTGATCTGAACCATTTGGATGGATGTGCATCCAAGGTTAAAGGAAAAACATAAGCAAACAGGTCCTTGCTCATGCCCTTGAGAGCCATAGAGATGGAGAAAGCTCTCAAGTGGTCATCTGGGTCTTCGACCCCCTTGAATTTTGGGAGGTCACCCAATGTTACCTTTTTAGGGAGTTTTTCCCTCAGTTCAGGATCAATAATGTCATGGCCATGAGCCTGACCCTCGAGCACAGGGATTCACTGGATCAATTGCTCGAGTTTCTCAAACCTCAGTTTTGTCTCGGTCTTGTCAGGAGGTGGTGGTGGCGGAGGAGTGTCATCCTGCGCTTCTTCCTCAGTTAATTTCTCCATCAGTGCCTCAATCTCTTTGTCTTGTTCCGCAAGATGAGAGTTCATCAGTTGAAGTTGGTCCATAATGGCACTGAGCTGTTCACTAGCGTCCCCCATTTCAGATGATGATTTAGAAGAGTCAGAGGATTCGTCTGAAAATGTGAGGATGTGTTTGACGAGTCTAGGAGTAGCTTGACCTTGTATCCTCTCTATGGGACGTTCCCAAATTATAATCTCACGACCTGTCCTGAACAGAAATCGAATGGACCTTGTAAATTTTAAGAAATGATGTTTCGAAATGAGAGATGAAAATGAAGGATGGAGAAATGGAAATGGAGATGAGAGATGAGAAATGAAAGGGGAAATGGAAATGAAAATGGGAAATGAGTAGAAATGGCTATGATTATGGTTTTGATGGCGACATGGGCCTAACTATATGCAGATGCAAAAGTGGACTCGACTGGACTGAACTATGCAAGCAGACTAGACTCATAAGGATTGCCTATGCTAGCTTCGCTAAACTTAGGGGGGCATTGGCTTCGCCAGACTTGATGATTTTGGGCCATTATGGACTTAGGGTAGACTCGAGGATTTGGACTGCTATCAATGTAATAAAGGAGTAGCTTCGCTAAACTTGGAGGATGCCTTTATGGTCTTAAGTAGGTGTTAACGAGTCGAGCTAAGACCGAACCTGGTTCGGCTCGAGAAAGGGAAGGACCGAGCTCGGCTCGAGCTCAAAGCTCGCCGAGCTCGAAAATCTGGGCTCGGCTCGAGCTTGAAAAAAAAAAACTTTGGCTCGGCTCGAGAAGGTTCGTGAACCGTCATGACAGAATAAGCATTGAGTACACCGCGAGAACGAGGATGACCAGTGCAATTAAGAACAGAAATGAGAAGAAGAAGATAAAAGGCATAGCAACTTTTCCATGGATTTCATCCCAGCTGATGCTGCCTTTTCTATGGCTACCTCGTCTTCCATCTTCTTCGATCTATAACCTCCCATTAATTATTTCTAAACTGAAATTGGAAAAAAAGACTAAATGAGAGAAAGAGAGAGAATGGGAGAAGAAGGGGAATTGCATATTAGAGCTGAGGCGGTAGAAAGGGTGTGACCAAACGGGTTATACACACAGCCCTAGTTTGTGATAAAGTAGCATACATGGCGGGCCTTTCCTTCTTATTACTTTACTTTATTTCTTTACTAAGTTAAATTATTGGGAGGACTATATTTATTTTAAAGGGCCACCTCAAAATAAACAAACAAACAAATCAAAATTCAAAACCATTTGGGAGCCACCCACTCAGATTGAAGTTTCATAATTTCCACTCCCTCAATACGTTTACTTAAAACAGTAAATTTGACAGAATTCATCACTTAATTTTATAAATTTGTACTTCAAAATTTTTCGAACATGTTTGCGAGCTTTCGAGCTGAACTCCACTAGGCTCAGGCTCGGCTCATTAAGGTCTCGAGCCGATTCCGAACTCGAGTCGAGCTTTGACCAAACTTTGACCGAGCTTTGATCGAGCCGAACTCGAATAGTTTGCAAGCCACCCTGGCTCATTAGCACCCCTAGACTTAAGGATGACTAGCTTCGCTAGGTCTAAAGGGTGTCGTTATGTTCTTACAAGGATGACTAGCTTCACTAGGTCAAGGTGTCGTTATGGACTTAAGGGATGTCTTGCATCGCTAGGTTAAGGTGCCGTTATGGACTTAAAGGGTGCCGTTATGGACTTAAAGGGTGCTGTTATGGACTTACAGGGATAACTAGCTTCGCTAGGTCAAGGTGCGGTTATGGACTTAAAGGGTGCCATTATGGACTTACGGGGATGACTAGCTTCGCTAGGTCAAGGTGCCATTATGGACTTAAAGGGTGCCCTTATGGACTTACAGGGATGACTAGCTTCGCTAGGTCAAGGTGCCGTTATGGACTTAAAGGGTGCCGTTATGGACTTACATGGATGACTAGCTTCACTAGGTCAAAGGGGTGCCATTATGGACTTAAGAAAATGCTAGCTTCGCTAGACTTAATGGTTTGGACTTCGTCCTATATGGGTTTGGAATTGGACTTGATTAGACTTAGGAAATGAGTTGGGCCTTATATGGACCTAATTTCGAACTTAGTCCTATATTGGTTTGACTTAGACTGGGAGATGCACATGGGCTTGATATTGGAAACGGATTAGGATTTGAATAGACTGGACTTTGATTGGAATAGACTTGGATTAGACTTGGACTGAGCTTGACATAGACTAGGGTTCACATAAAGATGCAAATGGGCCTAAATTTGACTTGAACTGGACGTATATGGGCCTAAGATCGACTCTAATGCTAGCTGGCCTAATATGAATGTATGGACTCAAATTTAGATGGACCTAAAATGAATGCAAAATAAATTCTAATGCACATGGGCTTAAGATGAATATAAGGACTCAAACTTAGATGGGCCTAAAATAAACGGAAATGCTTAAGATGAAGGTGTTTGGAATGGGCTTAGAATTTTTTGAAATTCATTTTCGAAAGGAACTCTTTGTTTTTATCTTTTATTAGGAAAAGATGATGGATTAATTTTGAAAAATATTTTTTTTAAATGTCGTGGTATGATGATGATTAGTAAGTGCTTTTCGAAAAAGAGTATAATAGAATATGGTGTAGGATTGATTTTGAAAAATGTAAGTTTTTTTGAAACTGGTGAATATGGTAAGGTAAGATTGATAGGGAAAATTTGTTGAACAACAGGGAGGAAATGGGAAGAGGAAGACATGGATGATGACTCTAACTCTACTATGACCAGTTTTCTAGATGCACTCTTTAGGACAGACTCGACCTTGCATGAAAAGACCATTTTTTGAATTAGGAAAGACTGCTAAAATGACCATTTTTTTACGCGAATGCAGACAGACAAACATAAAACTGAATGCGGGATCGATTATTACGGCGACTAAATCGACGAAAAGCGCTCGATGCACAGACTGCGTGCCACCCATCATTGTTGCGTGCGACGTACAGCCGTGCGTCCACTAGTGGAAAAAACTGCTTTTGCTACTTATCAAATGCTCCGGTTGACTAATCAGCTCGAGCATTTGTGAAAATTTTTAATAAAAAAATTCACAAATGCTCGGGTTGATTAGTCAACCGAAGCATGTGACATCAAATGCTCCGGTTGATTAATCAACCCGAGCATTTGTGAATAAGTGCTCCGGTTAGTCAACCCGAGTACTTAACCCTCTCACATCTATGAAAACTAAAACTCAGGAGTGTTTATTTTTACTCTCCTCATCAGTCCTTCCCTCTCTAGATTTTTCCCTCCCTCCGTGTTCTCTCTCTCCTTCCCTCTCCATCAAACTACTTCTCTGTCTCTTTCTTCCCTCTTCACTCTCAGATCCGCTCCTTGGAACGCATGTCATCAAGGTAATTTAATTCGAACTTTATTGCTGTATATTTAGGTTTTTTTTTGGTTTCCTAGATTTGGGGATTTTTTAGGATTTTCTTTGATTTTTTTACGTTTTTCTCTGATTCAAAAACTTTCTCTCTCACCTCGATTCACCATTCCGGTATTAGATTCAGAAACTTTCTGTTTTCTTTCATGTTTCTCAAATTCATCGCTGATTGTGATTCATAGTCGAATTTTACAAGGAGAATTATTGTGGTTTACGCGTTGTTTGTTTTGTCAAGGTTTGGCAATTTCATCGGTTTTTTATTGCGAGATTTCATTCGGCTTTATTCTAGCTCTATGAATCAAGATGGATTTTAATGAAGATTTGATATCAATTGATGCTGATCTCTTGAAGTTGCATGAGGTTTCACCTTTGGCTCTTAAACCTAATCCTTACCTGGCGTAGGAGTTATTTGAACAGTGGCTTTCGCTTCCTGAAACCAATCGCCTCGTAAGTCCTTTCATTTTGCTACTAGTAATTTTTTCTTTTAGGTTATTTTTGTTGTGTGAGATTGTGATGTTTTGATAGTCGATCTGAAAATCGCGATTGGTACTTGGATCTTTCTCTCTTCTTCTTTCACTTTTTATTTTCGATATAGGGTTCTGCTATATTGTTTAATTATTTCGTTAATGTTGCAATGTCAAATGTTGAGTACAATGTGGTTTATTCTTTTACTTATTGGTTAGTTGCCTCTTTCTTTGAAAGATTTGATCTTCAGTCAGTTTTCTGACTGATAGTATCATGGACATATGTAACTTTATTAGCTGGTTATTGTGCACAATGAATTCCTTCTGAGTCTGCTAAGAAATTAGTTAGAGCATCATGTTGCAATTTCGTGATGTACCCATTTATGATCTCAGAATGTCTGATGAGAGAAGAAAAAATGGCTTGTCTTCTTTTGCGATTAGTTTTGACAGTTAAACAACATATAGTCTTTGTTTTCTAGAGGGTCAAGATTTCTTTTCTTCTTTTTACGTAAGCAGGAAGGATGTTGTGAGCTTAATACATCCTTGTCAATTTTGTGCCTTTTGAGCTATCGAGGACATTTGAAATACTCGTCTTATAAACTCTAGTATGCTTCCGTTTTCTATGCTTTCTTATAAAAACATGAAATGGCCCAATGATGAAGATCCATATGATGTGACATTGATTTGATATTAAAGCCTTCTTTTCCATGGAGCTGCAGCACTCGTTCTTAGCATTATAGCTGTCACCATTACCAAAGCCGCCACCACCACCACCACCACCACCTTGTTGTTATTATTATTGCTATTGTTGTTGTTGTTGTTGTTGTTGTTGTTGTTGTTGTTGTTGTTGTTGTTGTTGTTGCTGCTGCTGTTGTTGACATTGGCATCTTGTCAGAACTGCTGCTGCTCTTGAAAGGAACGGGCTTTAGTGGAATGTGCAAACATTAGACTAGTTTGAAAATAATTTCAAATAGCACTGAGGGCTTGCTTTTTGACATCTTGTATACATTTTTTGTTTTGGGATTTTATTGTTGACAATGAAATTTTTTTCTTTTTTTTTTTTTTTACATTTTAATGGAGACTAAACTTATGCTGGAAACATTGATGTAAGAGAAGTCTTTTAAGAGTAATATTTTACTAATAAGAGATACTTTTACTCTTTTTTGTTGAATGTGCATAGGCTGATTTTCTCGTTGTTAAATCTATAATTGTCTATATATGTAAGACAGTCGTAAACTTATGGTAAAGCATCTCCAGCTCCTTTTCTCTCGGCTCATTAAGTTTGGTTGGTGGAGTTTAGACCACTCTATCTCAAGTAGGTTAGAAGTTAGTTTGACATATTATCCTCCCTGATTTGGTCTTGCCGCTGCAACCTTAATTTTGAATTTATCCTTAGCTTCTATTGTTTATTTATCCATAGAACTAATCCCAAAAGTGTTCAAATGTATGAGGCATTGCTGATGTTAATGTCTTTGCAGTATTTGTATGCTTGTTGTACTTAAGTTTAATTAGCTATTTCTATTTTTAAATGTGTAATATACAAGTTGCATTTCCATGTCACATTTGGCATGCAAGTCTAATATTGTCACCTCAATTTTTTGTGTGTGTAAAGGATAGCGGATAAGTCTCAACTTTATACCCCGTATGCCTATATGAGACCTCTTGGAGTAGGTGTGTGCCAAGTCTTTGCTTTTGCTCTCCTTCAAGAATTTTCGTTTGGTTGTTCAAAACTTCAACTTAATACTATACATCTGGCCTTTATTAAATGTGACTATGGTACTTGGAAATGATGAAGAGAAGGGGCCACTGCTATTTACATGTGACCCAGCTGGCCACTTTTATGGTCACAAGGTATTCTTTTTGGATGAATTAAATTTTCAATATGCTCCACCATTATTACTCATGAGTCATGATAAGTAGTGATAAAGTTCAGGTGTGATCAATTGCTTTGTGAACTACTAGTAATAGTGTTAGTATTGTGGTAGTAAGCTAAAGAGGATGACCTTAAGTGAGGCGAGAACTATAACCATTATATTATTAGAATCATCGACACTTCTAGTTCTACTCCATAATTTATTCCAATTAACAAATAAAGAAGTGGTTTGGCTTCATGGGAATCACTTTACTGGGATAGTCCCAGAAGGTATTGGAAATTTAATCTCATTGAAAATTCTTGATCTTAATAGGAATCGGCTCGTTGGACCGTTCCCTCGAAGCTTGGCTTTGATGGAGTTGGAGAGATTGGATTTGAACAACAATATGTTAATCTGAGGAGCTACGTTCCATATACCATTCAAACATTCAAACTGTGCAGTATGCTATTTCAAACAGGTATATTATTGTTGCTTTGTAGTTCTTACTGCTCTCAATTTTACAAATGGATGCAAGCTAGCGTGAGACATTTGGGATGGAGTAAATGCATTCCAGAGAATTAGCTAACAAGAATTTGAGGGTTTATAAGAGACCTTCAGATTAAATTTTAGCCGACATGAATCCTTTTTAGTTGCTAATGGTTTAGTTAGGGAAGAAATGTAAGAGTAGGATGAAGTAATTAGTCATATTCCTCGGACTTTTGAGGGTTCGTTTGTGATTTTAAATCTTTCTTAGCATGCTTTATTGAGCTGTAGAATCATCAATGTTGAATCTAGGGTCTTTTATTATGTTGGTCAACTATAAATCACCCTCCCCCTTCTTTATTTTGAGGGCCTGAGGGGTTCACTGTGTTTACTAAATGAAATGAATCGGGGGGCTGGAGACCTTTTTCCAATGTAGTTTTGTTATGGAAGGTCAGGGTTGTGGGTAATTGACTAACTATTTATGTTACCGTTAATTATTTGCTTGTTTTTTTAGTGAGTCTAAGTTATTGCTTGTTAGTGAGTAAGTTATTTCTTACTGGCTGAAGCTTAGATTTTTTTCTTATAACAACATCTGGAAGTGTGGTGAGTATAACAAGCTTAGATATACTTTGTAATGCAGCTGGCCTTTGTGCGAATGTCTCGTTGCTTTCTACTCAACTGGCTATCCTCTTGAAAAAGTTGAGGCTTTTACTGGTTTAAGGAAGTAAGTCATATTTGCTATTATCTCATTCTTCTCTCTCTTATCATTGCATTGCTTATGAATACAGTTTGCTCTATAAAGTATCCTACCATTTGGAACCCTTCCCCCAAAATCGACTCTTTGAGGTACCAAATACATGAGTAGTAGTCTACATTACTGTTTTCTGAATCTTAGATAGCTGGTAAACTTTGGCACCGTAAGCAGAAAATGATGTGTACATATTTCTAGATGCCTTTGTCTCCTGGTAAAGGTAACATATCATGGTTCGCTATAATCAATATGTTATAGGATAGTTTAAATGGCCTATAATAGAGAGCTTATGTTCGGAGTATTAGAGTGTGACAGGTGTGGAAGTATGGGGGTTGGTCTGGAAGTAGATGGTTATCTAATGATATGGTACTGAAGTACTGTTTCTATATGGTCCATTGTGTTGCTTCTAGTTGAGTTGCAATTTTTGGTGTTTTGCGTCCAAGTTGAAGAGATTATAGTTTGTTCAATCTCTTTTTTGTTCATTGTAACAGTTGCCTGTTGCTATATAATTGCCATCAATTTAAATGTGGTGCACTACGTATGATAAGGTGGCTAGTCTTTTAAATTTTTACGTTCAATGTGGGCTTCTGGTGTATTGTTTTCGAGTTTATGTGATTGCAATATATGTGGTGCAGGGCAAATTTCCACATCGGCCAATCAGCTTTATCATCATTATTTCCCCTTTGACGGCTTTAGGTTCAAGTCTTATACTAAATCATATGTGAATTATACAATTATCTAAATCTGCTCTGTTGATATATAATTTGTCTGCAAGATAAGGTTCTAATGGTGTACATGTATGGTTCATTTCAGTTATAAATTTAAATTTTAGATACCCTATACTTTTTTAGTGCTTTTTTCATCCGAGGCTCGTGTAAATTAGTCCTTTTTTTCTTGATATGATATGATTTACTGATTCCTCAAGCTACTTCTTTGATTTGTAATGGCTGTGTAGACCATTCAGCTCTGCCTTTGTGGTTTATCAAGTGCATTAATACTTTGTTGTTGCTGTGTAGCAGCCAATTTCTTTTAAAAAAATAGCCGCAAATGCTCCGGTTGCAAGGGAAAAACCGAAGCATTTTGTTCACAAATGCTCCGGTTTTTCGTAATAACCCGAGCATTTGGCCAACTTTTAGCATATTAAATTTGTCATATGCTCCGGTTTTTTGTACATCCGGAGCATTTGACAGACTAAATGCCCCGGTTGAAAACCGGAGCATTTGATAAATGCTCAAATGCTCGAATGACGTCTGCTACGCTTCAAATACGGAGCATTTGTATGGTTTTTAACCGGAGCGATTGATGTTTTTTCCATTAGTGGTCTGGCGCGGGAGTGGTGCGCCAGGCGCAACTTAATGTGCTTGGCGCACTACTCCCCGACACGTTTTTCGGGGATTTAGGCGACGTATTGGCCGATTGACGAATTTTTTATTGTTTGTTAGACGCGATTTTAGGAACAACGCATAATAATGACAATTTGACAAGATAATAACAGGCAAAAATTGCAATAGGCAACTGTCATATAACATGGATCCAGAAGTTCGAACCTAAAGTCAAGTTCTATGTTTGAAACTATTGGTCAGGTTTAGGTTCAGTATGAAAAGGGTCCATGACTAAGAGATTGATCCCACGCTTCGTACCCCTGCTTAAAGAGGTGGCTAAGTGTAAAACGCACTCCAGTTCTCAAGTCAGGAACTAGAGAACAATGCCATGGTTGGGTAGGTTTGCTTATGACTGAGATCCAACACTATCGCTCAGGAAGCTTTTTGGAAGGATAAAGCGCAAACCTCCCCGGGGGTGGCCTCACACATAGAACATGTGCTAATGAGGCAAGGTAGATTGTCCTTATGGTGGCTGAACAATAGCTATGCATATGCAAAACAATATATTATTCACAGGCATAAAAGGATAATGAATTGTGTTTTTCAAGTTTCACCCACTCATTTAAAAAAATTTAACTTTTTTAAAATCCTCCCCAGTGAAGTCGCCAAATTGTAGGCGAGTTTTTGTTTCGCCTACGCGGTGTGAGCGCGTATTTAATTTGACTACCCCATTGTTAAGGTTTTATTAAAAATTGTTTTAAAAGAAGTTGCCAACAATTCTTTTTAGGAAGAATCATAAACCTAATTGAATATCGGAAAGTCGTAGGGACAAATTCTCCAATGTAGATTTCCCCGTTTAGACTCCATAAATGGTCAAAATGAACCAAAAATTGAGTTTTGGAGTGAGGGTACGAATACAGTCAGGAACCATATTCGCCCAAAGTTGGCCTCTACTAAATATCGATTCATTACAAATTTTATGCTCAAGAATAATCATATAACGTTTTAAACACCCTAAAAATATTTAGTCTAAATTGGTTCAGGAAACACATAAAAAGACTATTTTTTAGTGATATGTTATTAAGCAATCAATATTACAAGGAACCTAGCAGGTTGTCCAAATTAATCTGATTAATATTAGATCAGTTCTTTAGGTCTTTGATTAGAAAATAATAACATGTGGGTGATAAAAGCATTAAAACAGGACAATCATATAATATGCATGGAATGATCATGCAAGCATATAATATACAAAGGCAAGAATAATTATAACATGAATAAAGTATAGAAAAGAGTTAGAATATACAGTAGAACGATTATTACTTAAAGATCTATATCATGAAATAAATTGTTAGGAACTTCAAGGCAATAAATATAATTGATTATGCAAGGATCCTCAGGAATTATACCTATGCGGCTTAGATTGATGAAGAGCGCAATGATCTTTAGGTAGAGCAATCGTGGAACCAGGAACGCATTATGATTAGGAATTGAAATTGATTTGAAAGGATTGAAGTATTTGAGTGTTTGAGTATTTGGAGATTCGAAATGTATTTCAAAATTATTCGTGAGTTTGTGTGTGCGTAAAATAATAATGAAAAGTCGTCTGTAATTCGGGAAATCACGAATATTTATAGACAAAAGAGAGCGTGCGGCTCACGCACGTCCTGCGCCAGGCGCATGCCTATTTGGCAGGCGCAATGCCACGCGTCAGGTGCACATTGGTGTGCCTGACGCGGCCAGCCCAATCAGATTGAAACATGTGTAAACGCGTTTTTGAAAAGATAGAATAAAAAGTTTGCGTCTTACACAGGACTTGCGCCAGACGCAGGACTTTGTGTGAGTCACAAGTCCAAGTGTCAGGCGCTCATTGGCTCGCCTAACGCGTTCTAGCTAGTGCGTTGGACGCACGTGGCGCGCTGAGCGCAATCGCTGCGTCCGGCGCATATTCATTTTTTTGATTCTATGTGTCTTTCGAAGATACTTTTTTATCCCCAAAATCCGGGGATTGATTTTTACGGATTAGAAGAATCTGATTTGTATTTAAAATATTTCTCAAAGATAAAAAATATTTATAAAATATATTTATCAAAATAATAAATATTTAATTGGGCTCTTAAATAGACTTAAAACATTTTATGGGCTTAAAATACAATTAATCATCATGAACAATTAATTGGGCTTTAGAATATCATTTCAAAACATAATTTTGGATTGGTTCTTTAGATTGCTCTTCCGTTGGGTCGCGCCAACTAATACCGCGGTATGTTTCATCATTGGATTCTTAAATAGGGAGACACGATTATGTGTCTACACTTATCATTTTACTTTTTAGGAGAAACATGTAATGATTATTAAAAAAAAAATAAGTTCATCTCTATTATCAACACGTTTATGTGATATTTACTTAAAATTATACTAATATAACCTCCTTGTATATTCATTACTATTAAATGACAAGATCAATTATGTCAATTCAATGTCATTGCATCCTGTCATGTGTGATTTTTTCAATCCACCGCATGTAATATGCAATGAAAACAGAAGTTACATAATTTTTTTCACAAATTAAGCAATGACAAAACAACTTGGCATAATAACCACCAAAGATATTTTGACATAAAGAACAAAATAATCAATCAAACAAAACAAAAATCTTTCACAAATTTGATTTGACAATAGAACTTTACATCTAAATCCGCATCACAATTTTCTGAACACTAAGGCTCTGTTCTTTTGGACTAAATTAATGAAAATTTAGTTCAGCTCAGGTTAATTCAGTTTAGTTCAGTTAGTTTCCATTCACAGTTTGAATTCAGTTCAATTCAATTCAGTTCAGTTCTGACAAATTAAGTTAAGTTCAATTCAGTTCAGTCCAAAAGAGCAGAGCCTAAATACAATCTTCTTTCTTTGCTTTCCTATTGAAACACCTTTTTCATCAAGTAATTTTTATATTTTGTATTTAATTGATACAACATGATAATTTATTAATGAGTATTAATGATTATTATAAATTACATCTTTCAAAATTATACTCCCTCTGTCTCATAATATAGTGCTTGTTTCCTTTTTGCACTGTCTCCAAGACGTACCTTTGACCTTCCATATCTTCAATTTCGTATTTGATAAAAATATATAAAATTAATATTATGAAAGTACACATTAAGTCGAACCTAATAAGATCCCACGTGAGTATATTTCTTTTGTATATATTAATGAGAATATTTAGTATGAAATTTTAAAGTTTAACCTCAAGAAAGATAAACAAGTACTATATCATGGGAAGGAGGGAGTATTAAGAATAATCACCAAAATAATCCACGGACACATAGTATGCAGAAGGCTAGTATTCATAAAGATAAGTGGGATTAGGAGTAAAATGTCATTCACCTTTTTTTATTTGCCAACACAATATTAGTTAGCCTGAGCAATTGTAATTATTAAAGTATTGTAAGGTCGTATTTGAATTTTGTAACATTTTTAATGTAGTAAACACGTTTATTTTTGTTATACGATATACTATCACAAAATCATGTTACCCCTCATCGCAATATATGGCTCCGCGACTGTCCATGTTCTAATGTCATCTTTATCAGAATAGTTTTTGCTTTCATGGTGATAGTTGTCATGAGGCCCATGACACATGACGATTAAAAATGGCACAGAATATCACAATCTCGTGAGTATTCATGGTAATAGTTTCTACCTCCTTTCTCGCAAAGGCTACACATACACTCGGTGTATGTGGGCCAAACATACACCGGTGATGTGGCAGCCTTTTAGTGGTGTTTGGTTTGGGCCCCAAATATGTGTTTTCAAAATTTTCATTTGAATTTCAAATGAAAATTTCATTTCAAATTTCAAATTGTATTTGTATTTTCAAGACACAATTAATGCTCCCAATTTTCCAACTAACCCTTCTCTGTCCTCTCATTTTTTTTGGCAGTAATTTTTTTTGGGTTTGTCTTTCTCTCTTCTCTCTCTTCTAATATTTTCATGTTCTTCATGTTCTTGAATTCAATTATTTTTCTACAAAGTATATTTTTTTATAATGTTTGAAGAATCTAATTTTGTTATTTTTTTTCTTTAAACTGTAAATTTTCGTTTTGTATTATTTGTATATTTTCTTTAAAGATATTGTTTCTTCATGTTTTGCTTAAAAAAATGTTATTTTTTTTACGTAAATTCATATGAATGATATAATTTTCGAGAGATAATTTCTTATTTTAAATGATTTGTTCTTTGTCTTTGTTTCAAAGATATGTTTTATGAAGTTTTCTTTGTTTAGATTTGTAGTAATCTTTTGTTTAAAACTAATAAAAAAGAATTCTAATTTTTTCTTATTCATCTTCACCATTTTCTACTATGAATCCTCTAATTAATTCATATGTTTCGACAACTTCATCTTATTCATAATGTTATTGATTAGTAACAGAATGTGGACAATGGATTAATCACAATGACAACACATTAAGCTCCTTGATTCATCACAGTAACAGATTAGTGAGAAATTAAACTTCTTGTTTAGAACCAAAAACTAAGCTTCCCAATCCAGGAAAGGTTTGGAGTCAATTATATGATAATTAAAATTTAAATTAAAACAAGATTATGTATATATAAAACAAAAATCATTTATATTAATAACATATAAATTTGAAATGATAGTAAGTTTGTGATTTTATAGTAACACGATACATTAATATAGTAATCTATTTATATATTATAGTTTACAAATAACGGTGGTGTTTACTATAACTAGTTAATTTATCCACTTGTTAACACGGTTGAATATCCCATCATACAACTGCAAACTTGAAAGCGCGTTTATGGCTGTTCGGTCTCGAGTTCGAATCCCATGCTTGCTATTACTTCCACATTTCTTCCCCTCCCCCCATTCTTTTGTTTTATTTTATTTTATTTTATTTTGTAGTAGCACTTTTAGTATTTGTATATAACAAGATTAATAATTGTATTTAAACTATTAAGTGTTATTATAAAAATGTTATAAAACTTTTACTTAAATTGCATTTGTATTTGTTAATTTTGACAAAATGTTGTTTTTATTAGTAACAGATTAGTAAGAATTTAAGCTTCCGGTTTAGAACCTAACCGGTTTAGTTACATTAATATCCATGCAATTGATATACTCTCTTCGTCCCTAGTACTCTTTTACCATACCTTACAAAAACCTTAAAAATACTGCATATTCGCTGTTCTAACCCATCAATGATAACTATTTGAAAGTATTTTTTTTCATTAAATATGTTATATTCATTTTAACAAGTTATAACATAATCTTTCAATAGTGCAAAAACATTCGTAAGATCTTTTAACATGTGACTATAAGTTTATAAACAAAAGATATAGTTATCATAAGTTTATGCTGCGACATTTTAAAACACAATTCTAATGAATGAATGAATTAAAGTACATAATTAATGAATAAGTTTATCATCAACTTGTAGTGATTGACTAACGATAAGTTCAAAATAAGTAATTGTTTTTATAAAAAAGTATCACATAGTTAAACGTGTGAAAATCACTACAAGTTGAAAAGTAAAAATTTGGCTTATGGATGTTCTTTTACATATGTTAATAGATTAAAATTGAAAGTAAAACAGATTATATAACAAAAAATATCAATTATATTAATAAAAAAAAAGGTTCAAACGATTGTAAGTTTGTTATTTTTTTAGTAACACGATACATTTAAAAAGTAAACAGGACCTATATTATAGTTTGCAAATAACGGTGGTGTTTACAACTACTTAATGTATCCACTTGTTAACACTGTTCAATATCCCGTCAACTTGGTTACAACTGCAAACATGAAAGTGCGTTTCCGGCTATTAGGTCTCGAGTTCGAATCCCATGCATGCTTGCTATAACTTCCACATCCCCCCCAATTCTTTTTTTTTTTTTTTTATATTTTGTAGTAGCACTTTTTACTTTGTAACTTGTAACATTTCTCCTGTATTAAAATGATTTTTTTTTGTATCATGAAGAAATATTAAATTTGTACACTAGTACAGAATCGACGCTTTGCGTCGGCCTATTTGCGTCGCAGCCTCGAAGAAATGACGCAAATGTACAATTTACGTCGGGTAGCATTAAATATCCGACGCAAATAACCTAAGGACAGCAATAGGAACGACTATGTGCGTCGGATCAGCGGCCCAAACGACGCAAAAGATATGATGTGCGTCGGACCCAAGGAACATCCGACGCACATCATTGAAGCTATATGGGTCGGATGGGCCTCCAGTCCGACGCAGATACCCACACTTCCCGCATGCAGCACAACATGCATCGCATGTGAAGCGCATCCGACGCGACGAAAATACTCATGTACGCAAAACTTTGGCGTTTTTGGCGCTCGCTCACACATCTCATCTGCTCAAAACTACCTCATCTGCGTCGGACCATGAGGTAGGTGCGACGCAAATAGTGAAACCACTATCTGCGTCGTACCATGAGGTAGGTGCGACACAAATAACTTGTTTTAATTACTCCCAACGGCATTTTTTTTATCGCCCGAAACAAACCACTCTCTCTCTCATGCGATTTGCAATCCTCGCATGCACTCATACTCGCCGACTCCCTGACATTCGCCAGCTCCCTCACCCGCACCGGCGGTCGCTCACCCTTTCTGGCGCTCCCTCACCCGTGCCGGCGACCGGCAAATCCCCTCTCTCTCGTTTTTCCGCGCTCTCTCTTTTCGTTCGTTCGCGCTCTCTCTTTTCGTTCGGCCGCCGCCCACTCCCGGCGAATCTGCGAGCCGCCGCTGCACACCGGTGCCCTCTCACACACACCCTCTCTTAGTCCGACTCGCCGCCGCCGCTGCCGGCAATGTATGTCATTGTTTTTTTTTTTTTTTGCATTAATTTACCTTAATCATGTATTTCAAGTTTCCTTAATTTTTTTAGGAGTTGCTTTGATTGATTTTAGTTCTGATTTTTGTTAAGGGGTTGAAATTAGAATTTAACTCATGATAAATATGGTGGAATGAATTTTGATATTGAATTTAGGATGTTCGTAGTTTGTAGTTTGTAGTGCTTATGAATTTTTTACCATTGATCTTAATAATTCTACTTTAATCTAAATGTTGTTTCTTAATCTCTAAGTTGTTAATGCCTTTATATTAGATAGTTGATGTTTATGAGTTATGACTTTTGATCACTAATTTGTGGGTTGGTTTATGCCCTAATGTAGTTGCCACATTCCATCTTTTACTTGTCGGCTTGCCGGTGCTCCTAGCTCACCTCGTTGTACTTGTCTTCGCTGCTCCTTGAGAGTAGAGGTATATATTATACCTTTTGCTTTATGTTTATTTGTTTTATTTGTCCCTATAATGTTTAATTATGACCAAACCTATATGGGAGGTTCGGGAAATCTAAGGAATGGTTTGGTTATGTGATTAGGAAAGTATATGTGAATTGTTTGGTTATGTGATTGGGAAAGTATATGTTGAATTATGACCAAACCTATACTATATGGACATATCTTAATGGGGTGTGGAGGGAATCTAAGGAATGGATTGGTTTGTGCTGTTTAATTGTAATGTGCATCATTAGCCTAGATACCCGTTCGAGGCTTACTCATTAGGAATAAGTCTTGAATAGTCCCCGGTTTGAGACTGTCTTTGAGTTTCTTATCTCACTTAGGATGTGAATGAATGTTTGGTTTTCGATTCTAAGAAAGTTCTAGCTCATTTCCCTAAGTGTTCTCTGGGTACATATGTTAATAGTTTACCTACTATCTTCATCGTGTACTTAGAGAACTGTAGGGAAGTGCTGCCGGATTTTTCTTAGAATTGAAAAGCAAACATTCATTCACTAGTGAGATGAGAAACTCAAGGATGGATTAGGTTGGATTGATAAGGACCCAAATGTTCATGACTGCATTCGATAAGACACTTTGAATGATGTGATAGATATATTGTGTTCTTGTTTGGTGTCTCTAGTGTATGAATATGGATCGAACATGGATGTATGATAATCGGATTTCGGCGACATTTCTACAAGGGGTTGATGAATTTATCAGGGTTGCGTTAGAACATCAATCGCAGAATGGGTCAAAGTTAGTCGTGTGTCCTTGTTGTGATTGCAATAACTCTAGGGGGTATCGTGATGTGGATCAAATTAAGGATCATTTGATTCATCGTGGGTTTAAGAGCAACTATACTAGGTGGACATGGCATGGAGAGTTTATTGATCATGGTATGTGACAGGCTAAAGTCGTATCACCTAATCAAAAATAACCTAAGGTCCACTAACAAGTAGTCAGGGAAGTCAGGATCGAATCCACAGGGAGAAAGTTATACTATTGTATCTGAATTCTAATATTATACTAACTAGATCAGTTGAAAATGGGTGTGTGACTAAACTAATAGGCAAATGATAGAACTAAATATGAAGGTATGAATCAGTTAATAAAGAACTAGGACTATGGATCACTATGCATACAATTCAGGAAATCAGAGACGAATAATAACTACCCAATAAATCAATTTATCTAGGGCACATGTAATTTCTCTCGAACATTACCTCCCTCAAAAATCACCTAGCCGCTCTCGCATGGTCAAGGATCACTATGCCTATTGATTGAAAGCCTATACTAAATCTCTCCTCTCGAAGCAGATTCAATATTGCGATAATAGAAATACAAATCAGGCCTAATTCATAAATCTAGCATGAACGATTCAATCACAGGAAACAATTGAAATATAGGGGTAATTATACTAATCTATCAATCCCTCATTGCATACATAGATCCCCACAATCCTAGAAATAAAACTACTCACTCATGCTTAAGAAAACAATAACAAATTTCATATAAAAATCCATGCTTTGAACTATTGCAAATAACTAAGAAACTAATCTAATCAATAATAGAGAAAGCAAATAATAATGAAGAGAACAAGGAAGAAGATTACCAAATTAATGAACTATATTAAACTTGCGAATAATCCAAAGGTTCAATCTTGAATCACAATGAAGAGTAGTAAAAAGCTAGGGTTCTTGAGAGAGTCTATGAGAAAATAAGAGCTAAAACAAAGATGAATAAAAGATGCAATGGTTTTCCTATTTATACTAAGTAGCCCGACATTCATTAAATGAGCGCGCGGAACAGTCGCCCGATCGGGCCAAGTCAGCCCGATCAAATCGGGCTCAATAAACGCATCAGCGCCCAAAATGACCATCGCCCGATCCAATCGGGCGAGATCCTTTTCCTCTTGTTTTCAACTCTAGAACGCCACCAGGTCAATTTGTTCTCGGGCCCGATCGGGCTGAGCCACCCGATCCTATCGGGCGAGAAAACTGCTACTTTGCGTCAACTTGCGAAGGCTGTATCTCTCAAACCAGAAGTCCGTTTGGGGCGTGTGACCTATCATTGGAAAGATCTTTAAGTCTAGTTTCCAACCCAACTGGAATTTCTTTATTATCAATTTTGTATCAAAAGTTATGATCAAAATGGTGAACAAGTGTCAGTTTTGGCACTTCTTTCGCTAACTCTTTGCTTCATTCCAACTCGAAATTGTCCCAAACGGATGCATTGTGATCCTTGTGCAAGCTATCTCCATCCTCAATGATTAAAAGGCTTGATCTTAGATAATCATAATCAATTTGCATCAAAATAACCTGAAAATCATCGAATCACGCAAACGGGGAGTAGTAGAGCAAAACTTGAGTAAATCATGCAAATATGCACCTAAATGATCTAATATGAACTAGAAATGCAACCTAAATGCACCTAAATATCTATATAAAACCATATCATCAAACTCCCCCAAGCTATACCTTTGCTTGTCCTCAAGCAATAAGACATAGACATTAGAAAAGAAAGACAACCTACAATAAAGGACTACAATATGGCCATAGACTCAACTGAAAACACAAGAGATATAATCACTATACAAACCAAGAATCGAAACAATCTCGAACAAAGCCGCATAGCATGTCATGTATCGCAATCGAACTCTCCAATCATACCACATACCATCTCTCCCAAGCTGGATTTTACCAAACCTAGCAGACCTCACTATAGTTATGCGCGCTCAAGTCTCTCATGTGTTTAAAGGATAAATGATGACACTCAACCTAATCAAGTCGACTCAGATGAAACATGTACTCTTTAACTTTGACTTTTTGACTCACTTAATACTCAACAATACAATACATAATGATCAAGAGGACTTTTAAGGGTTGTAATGGGGCTGAGGTTAAAGGTATGGAGAATAATTTGAGAATTGTGGTGGAAAAACCAATGAGGGGGAGCATCATATAACTGAAAACATGACCATGAAAAGTCACAACAACTCCACGCAACAACCAACAAACTCCAAAAAATATAACCAACACTTTTTCCATTCATCAAGAAATTCAATAATAACCCTTTTTATTTTACTTTATTCTCATCTCTTTTTTTTTTTCACTTCTTTATCATTTCATTTTCATTTTCATTTTTTTTTCTTTTTGTTTTTTTTCTTTCAAACTTTCAATTCAATTTCAAAGCTCACTAAACATATTTTCCATCCATCTAAACCACAAATAGAGCACTTCAATTCAATACAAACCAAACCAAAACTAATACTCGCTCCCCCAAGCTAGGCTTAGGACAAGAATCAAATGAGACTAATGGCTTGTAATATAGGTAAATAAGCAAGCATAGTTAGGAAGGTTCAACGGGGCTAGAGAAAGGATAATATGAAAAATAAGAATAACTCTGGAGCTAAGATCATGAAATGAAACGCCTCAATTATATAAAAATGTATGCAGTATCAAATATCAAGGAGTACCAAGTCAAAGTCAAGATCAATGCGACAACTAAGGAACTAATCACACATGAAAGAACATAACTGACACAGATACGTCAGTTTATAGGCACAGAAGCTCACTTAGATTAGGGTGACTGCATAGTAAAGTTAAATCGAGCCAGAGAGAGGTCAAACAATCTTACCACAAACGATCAATTGCAAAACAATAGTGCTATGAAGAATCATGAACAAGATGGATGACACTTAGGAAGTGTAGTGAAATATCAACAAGGTTCTCAAAAAGTGCTAGCAATAGTCCCATAGATGCAAACTAAAATGATATGAAATCTAATATGGAAACAAGAAAAAAAAAAATTTCTAATGCAACTAAGAAAGCAGTACATTTTTTTTTTCGTTACATGTAAACTCCCACCCCTAATGAGCGGTACAAACCACGTAACAATCCTACTAAAGCAATAAATCTAATTCTAATATGCAACTAACATGCACGAAGTGACATCCTTCCCCAATCCGAACTTTACATTGTCCTCAATGTGAACACCAAGAAGAACAACAAAGCAAAAAAAAAAAAAAAAAAAGGAAGGGGGACAACTCACGTAAAAGGTGGGCAATGAACATATAGTGTGCCAAATAGTATTGACACTTCCACCACAACCAAGAGCACGCCACTGGAACACAAATTAGCAAAGTAGTCATAAAGTAGAAATAAAGATAACAACTAAAGGTTAGAAAGTCGGGTTGCCTCCCGATAAGCGCTGGTTTTTTAGGGTCCCGCACAACCGAAATACGTTTTACATTATGAAGAATCCAATGCCTTCAGTAACTTATCAAATTCCCCTGCAAACATGTTATTGAACACTCGATATGGCTTGACAGCAAGCATAATTATATTCACTAATAGGGGGTTAGAGGTACCGCAAGACAAAGAATCATAAGAAAAAGAAAAAAAATTTACAACTATCTTGCAATTCCTCAGGTTTCACAGGATGAACATGAATATTTACTTGGTCAAAATTATCATGCGACAATAGATCTTTAAGAAAACAAGGAGGATATAACACAGGGGATGAAGGTATAAGATCAAGCTTCCGTGAAAACGGGATATGAGTGCTATGCAGGTTAGGCTCAACATCGAATTTTTGTATGCTATCAACATATTCAAACTCTTTACCTAAAACTTCACTCTCATCAATAAGCTTGTCAACAAAGGAGTTTTCATTCAAAAGTTCAATAACAAATGGTTTTTCAATCATTGATTCTATAACTAATGATTTTTCCTCCTCAAAAACATCCATTATATCCATCTTTTCCTTATTTAAACTACCACCAAGAGTCAAATGATAACCTTCTTCTAATGAACTAGCATTCTCAACCAACACACCATCATAATACAAATCTTGCTCAATAGGTTGGCTAATAGATTTTAGTCTAGATGCTATTGATCTTTGACTTTCTGCAATTTTTGCTAGTTGCAACATGTAATCCTCCTGAACCTTATTTAATTCATTCATGAAATCATAAAGAAAATCTTTGAGATTATTAGATTCAGATGGAGCATTAGACAAATTAAACTCGGGGATAGGGTTATTGACATGCATATATGACTCATTATGTGGACAAAGAGAAATATCATGATCATAAGAGTGACAACAAGAACAAAAATCAGATGGAGAGGTAAGAGTTTGAGAATCATAGATAGATGAATTTTCTAGGGTTGGAGTAACAAATCTTGTCATCTCCCGCTCAAAGGTTTCCCTAGCTAATTGCTCAAACAAATTACAACCCACTTCAGGTGTCATATCCATGAATTTACCATCACTCATGGAATCTACAACTACCCTCGTATCATCATTCAAACCCTCATAGATCACTAAACCAATTTCCCATTGTTCAGATAAATGGTCGGGACCAAGAAAGTTCTCAAATCTAAGCTTATATCTCCAAAACACTTCATGTTCAAATTGGGGAAAAGAGATAGACGTCATTCAAATAAAAATAAAAAAAATAAATATTTACAAAAAAAAATATATACAGTTAGTATAATATTTGACAGTTCAGATATAATAGTAATAAACCGTCTCCCCGGCAACGGCGCCAAAATTTGACAGGCTAAAGTCGTATCACCTAATCAAAAATAACCTAAGGTCCACTAACAAGTAGTCAGGGAAGTCAGGATCGAATCCACAGGGAGAAAGTTATACTATTGTATCCGAATTCTAATATTATACTAACTAGATCGATTGAAAATGGGTGTGTGACTAAACTAATAGGCAAATGATAGAACTAAATATGAAGGTATGAATCAGTTAATAAAGAACTAGGACTATGGATCACTATGCATACAATTCAGGAAATCAGAGACGAATAATAACTACCCAATAAATCAATTTATCTAGGGCACATGTAATTTCTCTCGAACATTACCTCCCTCAAAGATCACCTAGCCGCTCTCGCATGGTCAAGGATCACTATGCCTAATGATTGAAAGCCTATACTAAATCTCTCCTCTCGAAGCAGATTCAATATTGCGATACTAGAAATACAAATCAGGCCTAATTCATAAATCTAGCATGAACGATTCAATCACAGGAAACAATTGAAATATAGGGGTAATTATACTAATCTATCAATCCCTCATTGCATACATAGATCCCCACAATCCTAGAAATAAAACTACTCACTCATGCTTAAGAAAACAATAACAAATTTCATATAAAAATCCATGCTTTGAACTATTGCAAATAACTAAGAAACTAATCTAATCAATAATAGAGAAAGCAAATAATAATGAAGAGAACAAGGAAGAAGATTACCAAATTAATGAACTATATTAAACTTGCGAATAATCCAAAGGTTCAATCTTGAATCACAATGAAGAGTAGTAAAAAGCTAGGGTTCTTGAGAGAGTCTATGAGAAAATAAGAGCTAAAACAAAGATGAATAAAAGATGCAATGGTTTTCCTATTTATACTAAGTAGCCCGACATTCATTAAATGAGCGCGCGGAACAGTCGCCCGATCGGGCCAAGTCAGCCCGATCAAATCGGGCTCAATAAACGCATCAGCGCCCAAAATGACCATCGCCCGATCCAATCGGGCGAGATCCTTTTCCTCTTGTTTTCAACTCTAGAACGCCACCAGGTCAATTTGTTCTCGGGCCCGATCGGGCTGAGCCACCCGATCCTATCGGGCGAGAAACTGCTACTTTGCGTCAACTTGCGAAGGCTGTATCTCTCAAACCAGAAGTCCGTTTGGGGCGTGTGACCTATCATTGGAAAGATCTTTAAGTCTAGTTTCCAACCCAACTGGAATTTCTTGATTATCAATTTTGTATCAAAAGTTATGATCAAAATGGTGAACAAGTGTCAGTTTTGGCACTTCTTTCGCTAACTCTTTGCTTCATTCCAACTCGAAATTGTCCCAAACGGATGCATTGTGATCCTTGTGCAAGCTATCTCCATCCTCAATGATTAAAAGGCTTGATCTTAGATAATCATAATTAATTTGCATCAAAATAACCTGAAAATCATCGAAACACGCAAACGGGGAGTAGTAGAGCAAAACTTGAGTAAATCATGCAAATATGCACCTAAATGATCTAATATGAACTAGAAATGCAACCTAAATGCACCTAAATATCTATATAAAACCATATCATCAGTATGAGCTCCACTAGCTTTTGTGATGATTTGAATGTTGACCACGTTGATGATGAGGTTGAGGTTGATATCGAAAAAGGAGAGGATAATAATGATAATGATAGGGTAGATGATGAGAATGATAAGGTGGATGATGAGAATGATAGGGTAGATGAGATGTTGCACAATTTGGAGGATATGTATGATAATATTTTAAGTGCAGCGGACAAACCTATGTATCCAGGGTGTAAGAATTTCACTAAACTTTCTGGCATCCTTACATTGTTCAATATGAAATCGAAGATAGTTGGACAGATAAAAGTCTAAGTGAGTTGTTCACTTTTTTACAAGAATTGCTACCTGATGGGAATGAAATTCCCAACTCTACCTATGAGGCAAAGAAATTATTGTGTTCATTAGGTATGGAATATGAGAAGATACGTGCATGTCAAAATGATTATGTGCTTTATCGAAATGAGTACAAGGATTTGGGTGAGTGTCCAAGGTGTGGAGAGTCTCGGTACAAGACAAAGGAGGATGATGAAGGGGTGAGAAAGAAAGAAATTCCGGCGAAGGTTCTTTGGTATCTTCCAATCATTCCGATATTTAGGCGTTTAATTTCGGATGAAAATAATGCTAAATTATTAAGGTGGCATGCGGATGAGAGGAAGAAAGATGGGATGCTTAGACATCCGGCCGATTCTCCGCAATGGAGAAATATCGACCGAAAGTTTTCCAGTTTTGGTAACGAACCTCGAAATCTTAGGCTTGGACTTTGTACAGATGGGATGAACCCATTTCGCACCCTAGGTACCCAGCATAGCACTTGGCCGGTTCTACTGACCATTTATAATCTGCCCCCCTGGTTATGTATGAAGCGTAAGTTTATTCTGTTATCGCTTCTTATTTCGGGTTCTAAGCAACTCGGAAACGGCATAGATGTGTATCTTGACCCACTCATTCAAGATCTGAAATTGTTGCGGGATGAAGGTGTTTCGATGTTCGATGCGCATGCGAAAACTGAATTCACATTACGTGCCATGATATTTTGCACGATTAATGATTTCCCGGCTTATGGGAATTTGTCCGGGTATACAGTTAAAGGATCAAAGGCATGCCCTATTTGTGATGAGGATATGATTGATGAGCGGTTACATCATTGTGGGAAGAATGTATGCCTGCATAATCGTACATGGCTTCCTTTAGATCATCCATTTCGTAAGAAGAAAAAGTTGTTCAACGGAAAAGTGGAGATGAGAGAAGCCCATGTACCTTTACGTGGAAAGCAGGTTTCTAGGAGGGTAAAGGATATTGAAACAGTGTTTGGCAAGCCCTTTAAAAGTGTCTCAAAGAACTTACACAAGAAAAGGTCTAAGTTCTGGGACCTCCCATATTGGGAATGTTTAGAAGTCAGACATTGTCTTGATCTAATGCACATTGAGAAAAATGTTTGTGATGCCATTGTCGGCACATTGTTGAATATGCCTGGGAAGACAAAGGATGGAGTTAAAGCTAGGAAAGACATGGCTGAAATGGGCAGACCAGAACTAGCACCTCAGGAGCGAGGACAACACTATTATCTTCCACCAGCTTGCTACACTTTGTCTAAGAAGGAGAAAACGAGTTTTTGTGAGTCTCTGCATAGGTTAAAGGTCCCTGCTGGATACTCGTCAAATTTTCGAAACCTTGTCTCACTGAAGGACTTGAAACTCGTTGGTTTGAAATCTCATGATTGTCATATCTTGATGCAGCATTTATTACCTGTTGCAATATGAGGAATTTTTCCTTCCCAAGTAAGATACACGATAACAAAGCTGTGTTTCTTCTTCAGAACTATCTCTAGCAAGGTGATTGAGCCTAACACTCTAGATACATTAAACTTTGAGGGCCCATTTGTATGAGGTATATGTGGCCTTTCGAAAGACATATGGGTACTTTGAAGGGCAAAGTGATGAATCCAGCCAAACCAGAAGCAAGTATTGTCCAAAGAACAGTTGCAGAGGAAGTATCTGAATATGTAAGTCGGTATTTAGCACATGCACAAGTTGGATTGCCAAAGTCTAGACATGAAGGAAGACTTGATGGTTGTGGTACCATTGGTAAAAAAATATTGTGTCTTGATGGAGAGTTGAAAAGAAAAGCATAATATTTAGTGTTAGAAAATATGAAACAAGTTCATCCTTACTTAGATGAACACATGACTGTTCTAAGTGTTCAATATCCATTGAAGAATAAACGTGAGTTGGTGATTGAGCATAATCGTTAGTTCGTTGATTGATTTAAAGAACGAGTTATGAACCAATTATCTGACCCAAAAAATGATGTACCGAATATGTTGAGATGGTTGGCATATGGGTCAAAGATGCAAGTTCTTTCCTATGAAGGGTATGACATCAATGGTTATTCATTTTACACAAAGCGGCATGATGACAAATCCACGATGCAAAACAGTGGTGTTACGTTAGGGGCTTTGTCATCAGAGTATACAAGTAGAAGGGATAGAACAATTGTTGAGACAATGAAGTCTTACTACGGGTTCATTGAAGAGATATTCGAACTTGACTACGTTGACTTCAAAATTCCGCTTTTCCGATGCAAGTGGGTTGATATTCGTCGTGGTTTAAAGAAGGATGAACATGGCTTTTTTACATTAGTCAATTTCAGTCGGTTAGGGCATGATGAAGATAGTTTCATATTGGCATCACAAGCAAAACAAGTTTTCTACATGGTTGACCCTGTCGATTCGAAATGGTCTGTTGTCATTGAAGGAAAAAGGAGAATACTTGGAATTGATGATGTACACGATGAGAAGAATACGATGCACAATTTAATTAAGTTATTACTTCGTCGGTAGTCATTCCAAGTACATTAGGGGAAGATTTGGACCCAAATTATATTCGTCAAGACCATAATGAGGGATTTTACGTTGTCAAAGAAAAAACTAATTAATAGGTAATTCATGTAATATTATTGCAACTACAATTGTTTATAATCTTCAATTTTATATACTTTATGCATTGTTAATATAATTTTGTAGTACTTCATTTATGAATCTAACATGTCTTTGGTTGGTATTTGTATTTGGTTCCAGGTGTAGTGATGGAAGATGAGATAATGCATGATGCATCAGATGATCGGCAGCCATGTTCTGAGGCCGAGATTACTGATGGACGTAGTAGGAAGAAAATAGTGAGTAAGGCTAGAGGTCCTACAAAAGGGATTCGTTCCATACCCAAAGTTCAAAGAGTACTTCAGTCGGATGAGTTGATGCGTCCGATTGGGGAGCATGTTGGTGCGTACAAGACACATTGCGGTGAAATAAGTAGAAGCAAAGTGTCTATCTTGTACGATAGTTGGGATGATGTTCCACTAGGCCTTAAAAATAGTTTATGGGAAGATGCTAAAGTAGGTAACCCATGTATTTTAAAAGTCATTTTTTTAATTTAATTGAGATCTTGTTTATTAGTTACTAATCGTGTATTGAAGAGAGAGTTTGGAATAGTTGAGGATGAGAGGAAGAAACGAGATGTGTTGACTACGTGTGATAAGCGGTGAAGAATTTCAAGTCAAAATTGGTGAGTCCATGGATCACAAAAACGAGGAAGGGGCCTAACAATGATAAGCAACAGTATGTGCTCTATCCTTTCATTACGAAAGAGATTTGGAAGCAATTTGTGACAAAGTGTAGCTCTGATGAGTTTAAGGTATATTATATGTACGTTACAATCACATAATATGTTATAATCAATTTTTCATGTTGTGAATATTGACTATTTACTTGTTTTTATATTAGGCTAAAAGTGAAAAAGCAAGAAAGTCTCAGGCTGCCAACATTCATCCTCATTTTCTGGGTCAAAAGTCATATGCAGAGATGCCTCCTGTTTGGAAAAGAAAAGGGTATATCCCTTCATCATCTATAGCATCATCTGTTGACTCATCCACATCTTCAGTTTTTTCCTCCTTGCCGGATCGAACTTTGCCATGGCTTCTCACGAGATCGAAAAAAGATAAGAAAGGAAATCTTTTCTTCCCTAATGAAGAAACACAAAAGATAAAAGAGTCCATTGTAAGCATTTTTCAAATTTTATGATATTTTCTTGTCTAATTACTCGTATTCTACTAATCATATGAATTTTTTTAATTGGACGCAAGATGATTGGAAAAGGAAAGAAAAGGAAGGAGAGTTTGTTCCAGGTCGGATGGATGATATTCTATCACGTGCTTTACAGAGGAAAGACCGTCCTGGGCGCGTGTTAATAGCTGGGAGTAGCATTGGGATTACATCTGTCTGGGGAGATCCTGATCAGAGTAGTACTGCTCGAAAGGGTAGGGGCATGGATGATGAGGAGATGCAGGAGTTGGAGGCTAGAGTGAGCCAAAGAGTTAGAGAACAGATGATGCAAGAGATGAACTCGAAGATAGATGCAATAGTTCAAGAAAGGTTGATGTATTTTGCGGCGCAATTAGGTCTTCAAGCACCAAATCAAACAAGGGAAGATGCGCCGGTCCGAAGTCCTCACACTCCAGTTGATCCTAGTAGCTGTCACTCGGGGGGCAAATCCATTTGTGAACTTACAGGTATAAGTTTATTTTATATCTTCTAATATTATGATATTATGCTTCTATAACACTTAATTAATGACATTGTGTTCTCTTGGATGTTAAGAGTCAAGTTCCATGTCGTTTGGCATTAGCGGATGTCTCGGGGCCGATCATTGTAGCTGAGGGTACCGTTCATCCACAACTGGGGTCATCATCACATCCTACGGCCGTGAAAGTGAGTGTTGATAATTTCTTTTCGGACTACGCAGATGCTCCAGTTCCACTACCTACTCCATACATCGTGAAACTCAGTCAAGCTGAGGGTTCATTCATGGAATGGCCGAAAGAGTTGGTATTCATAGTCTCAGATAATCAGGTAACTTATGTTTAATATCTTGATTTATATACTACGTAAGCTTGATTGATATATGAAATAATCTATATACATATATATTATGAATTAAAAAGAAGTCGAATTGAATTAGGAACATTTGCCTGAGGGAGGTGCGATGAAGAAGAAGAAAAAAAAAATTAGTTGGTAGTGATCTTTGCACCGACGAGTCTGCACATAAGTACATAGATCATTTTATTGACATATCACTGGAGGATATGGATGATATTGTCAAGGATATGCACCGAGTATTTTGCAACCGGCCCTCAGATGAGCCTTTTAGTATGCAAGTTATGAAGGGTACCGTCATCAACTATGATAGTGATCAGATGATCATTCTCTCGCGACAAGATTTTTTCAATTTTTCACGAGAGCATGGCTTAATGTATCCATTTTGTAAATATTTATGATGTGAGAATTCTCAAAATCTAAACTAATTAACATTGATATATTTATTTTTATTGTTTCTTCTAAGTATAAGTATTTGGAGTGTAGGTATTTGGAAGAGGAGTCTGAACAAGAGGGTACTATTGGTTTCATGTGTCCAAGTATGATTTCGGCGACCATGATACGCAATGAACCAGATGCCGTGATCAACTACATGGCAAGTACAATGAAAGCGAATCAAGATATGCGTTTCATCCTATGTCCGTATATTCAAAAGTATGTTAGTTATACTAATCTTTTCTTTGTTTTATCTATATGAACTTGTGGTTATATGAGCATCACATTTTGTTTCATGCCTTAGGGAACATTGGATTCTTCTTGTCATTTGTCTATCTAAGAAAGCGGTATATATATTTGATTCACTACAGAGAGAAAGAAAATTAGCTATCAAGATGCCGCTGAATGCGTAAGTTCATAGTTGTTATACATGTTAATTAATTTACATGCATTTTATGATATTTTAAATAATTTACAAATGTTTCTAGTAATAAATTGTTACAAAATTTCTATACTTAGTGCACATACAAGTTTCACGCGCCTTGAAGGATCCAATAAAGGAACTAAATTGTCTTGGATAACGATCCCGGTAAAACTCTTATGTTTTGTATTTCATACACATTTTATAATTCTATTTAGGATTTTGTTTCCGATTCTAATATATATATTAAATTTGTTGTAGTGTGCTCAACAATCGGGAGGAGCGGAATGCGGCTATTTCGTGATGAAAAACATGCTTGAAATCGTCCGCATGCACTATGATTCAGATAAATTTACAGGAGGTATATGTATGTCGTAAATTCGTTATTTATACTTATAAAATTTTCAAGTATATTAACTAATTTAATATATTTCTGGGATTTCCCACCAAGTCCTCATCCATACTCTGCAACTGAAATCAACGAATTTAGAGAACTTTTTGCAAAATACTTTGTAGCGGTCGTCAAAGCTGCAAACTAACTAGTTAGTATATGTATTTATAGGTTGAACAATATTTTGTTGATTGCCTTATTGCAATTGATTGCAATATTGGTTGCTTTGAGATGTACTGGAACATGTTTTGGTATATATGCAAAATTCTCCCAACGATTTCTTGGGTTTTCCAAATTACAAAGGAGACTCTGCCGAATTTTCTGCTCATAATTATTAATATAATGTTCGTTTAGTTTTGAAGTTTAAGGTTTTGTATATAATAAAAAAAAGAAAAAAACCCCCAAAAATCATCATTTGCGTCGCATGTTGCTCCATATGCGACGCAAATGACCTACATCTGCGTCGCACATTGAGCAACATGCGACGCAGATGGTAGTTGGGCTGCTGGCGCTGTGGGTGCAGGGCCCTACCATCTGCGTCGCATGCTGCTCAATGTGCGACGCAGATGGTAAGCCATTTGCGTCGCATATGGGGCAACATGCGACGCAAATGGTACACCCCTGCACCCACAGCAGCTAGCAGCCCAAGAGTTATTTGTGTCGCGTCGTGGTCGGGGTCCGACGCAAATAGTGAGCATGCTGCGTCGCATGCTTGTCCGACGCAGATCACGTATCCTGATTTGCGTCGAGAGCTGTGTCGTCGGACCCATATCCGACGCAAATGGCCGCCTCGCATCCGACGCAAATCGTCAATTCTATACTAGTGGTATTTGTAACTTATTACCAACATTTGCTTACATAAACTACAAAGTCAAGTCATTATGTCATTTATAATTTCATTAAAGATCAATTTGCTAGTAACAAGGACTTTTTACCAAAGCTAAAAAAATTAATTAGAACAACCACATGAGTAATGGTGCTACAATGATAAAAAAAAGCAAAGTAGTAATCCCCTAATCTCGTGTTGTTCAAACTTGGCTACATCAGCAATTTGTGTTATCAACTTCAAATTTAACTCCGATTTTTTATTTTTAATTTTCAACTCAACCATCATCTTCTGTGTTATTTCAATTTCTGACTTGAGCAGGATTTTCTCCATATTTATTTTGTCAAACTCATTGTTTAGCAACAACAATTGTTCTTTCAGGTGTAAAATTTGGATTTGTAAGCTACGGTTGTCATTCCCACTAATTTCATCTTCCAATGCGAAGATACAACAATCTAGTTCCTGCCATATCAAACAAGTAAATATGGCTAGCAGATAAAAAGGTTATCTAAAACTGAGTACATTATTATTTGGGGTCTATAATATATTACCTTCCCTTTTGAACAACAATATAACTTACGCCTTGCGTTTTTTGGTTTCTTGCACATTTGAAGTTTGGCTGGAATGTCATGTCTGCATAGAATAGTTGATGAATGAGTTGTTGACGAATCAACGGACTGTGTTACTTGCTTTACAATAGTCATTTGATTGTTGTGATTTTTTTGTTGGTATTTTGATTCGAATATGAAGTTTGTAAACCATAATCAACTTCGTTTTTTTTATAGTAGGTGGATTAGGGAGATGACCGTTGTCATTGTATATGGTAACGGTAAAAATTATAAAGGTAGGTGAAGCGTTTTGTTATTGGATATGTTTGTTAATTTATTGTTTAGTAACTATTTAAAACATATTTTATAATTTTATGTTTGATTGGTTTTTGACAATGATTAGAATGGAGCTCGTACAATTAGTACAAGTATGAAAATATAAAGCTCATATTTAATTCCAGAAGATAAAGCATTCATCATTGAAAAGGGTATTATGAACATAAAATCCTTACATTAACATAGTTGAAGACATGGTTTGTTCCCAAAAAACCAAAAACAAAACAAACCCAAGATGATACTAAACAAAAAACATAGCAGATCCAATGCAAAATTTATAACTAGACCAATTATAATTTATACTCCTAAAAGAAATCTTAGTCTTCGCTACTCAGGTTGATGAAATGAATTTTTTTGAACCTCTTGGGACAGACTTGTTCCTCATCACCACTTTCATATGGTTCAGTTTTGATTATACGTTTCGTTAACCTCAGGCACGGATTGAATGATTTTGCCTTTTGAGTTGGTTGGCATTTGGTCGAAGTAGAAATGGTTCAACAATCAACATGTAATGTTGTCTCTCCTCCTTATACAGTTTCTCAACATTTGGTGCGTGACCAATTCGGGTCATGATCTTACCAGCCTCTAGTGGACTAATACTCCATATAACTTCTCGCATGAACAATCGGTTAAATATGTTCTCCCTAGTGCGCTCAAGTTCTTTTAACTTCTTGGTCATGCGTGGAGCTACAAAGAGAAATTATATTGCTAGTAAAGCATCCAAAAATTTATAAAATACAATGGAAATTATTAAACAATATAACAACAAAGGAATATGCAAGTGGAGTTTTTTTTACCCAAACATTTCTTGCAGGAGTTGTTGCGCCTGGCCATAACTTTAGCCTTTTGATTATGAAGGTATTGTAGCAAAAAAGGATTAGATTTCTTGGAGATGTTGTGTATAATCACATTAGCCTTATTTATAGATGAGAAGTCACCTACCCTAAGGTGTATTGTTGTAGGTGTTTTCCCGCTAAAATAGCATATTAGTACGGGAAACACTTGTGTACTTAAAATACGAGACCCTCATTCTCTTAGTAATGAAGAGCATGGTTTATTTGCAATGTAAAACAATTGCATGCAAAAAACATATTTAATTAGTAACAGAACTTCTGCAATTCTAGATTAAGGCCAATAATTGTTTCCCGCCACAAAGAAAAACGACTTTAGCATCGTCATTAATCAGTGGTTGGAGGAAATGCGCATGTAACGTATAATTATGCATTGGGACCATAAGAAAGATAACTGTAATTATAACTTTATATGGGTTATTGTGAAACTAATTATTTTAGATTATTTAATGTTTGAATATATTTGGTCCAATGAGGGAACGTGTATAAGAGTATTTTAATTGAATTCATTTTAATAATTAGTTATTTTCTATAAATGCATTGAGATATTGTTTAAAAAAGGTTTTATAATACTTACATGCATTGTTCATTTAATAAATTTTTTGCATACATTGTTCATTTATCAAACATATGTACTAAATAAATTGTAAGTGATACTAAATAAATTCTTAGTGATACTAAATAATTAACTCAATTGGTTAAATGAAGAATGTATAATAATACTACAAACACATTAAATTTTTAAAAAAGCTACGTAATATAGGTGAGTATAACATATTCAAATGTATTACTACATAATATATTAGTGATACTAAATAAAGAATAAAGTTCGTAAAATGTAGAATGTATAATAATACAGATTATACATAAAACGTAAAAACCTAGACATATGCTTAATAAGATTTGTCTTTAGTGTGTTCACCAAGTAATCTATTGTATCTCTACCTGGTAGGGTGGTCTTCCCCATAAACCACATTGTCCATTGTCTGCAAATAACACATACAGTATAACGGGTCAATATGGGTGTTGAAACACTATTATCATTATTCATATGTCATTTTATTACCTGTGCAACACCAAAGCTCCCATTACTTCCCATGTCAATTTTCAAAGCATAAGCAATATCATTTTGGTCCCAATAACGTATTATGCTTGATGTAGTGTTCCAATCAACATTCCTCTCATGGGCAATTCTATCTATGTAAACCACCTAGGAATTGACAAATCGATCAAGTAAAATTCCAAATGAACACCGGAAACTTCTACATCATACTTAATTTTTAAAGAACAAAGGTTATGAAACAAGAGTGAATGATTTGGCGATTTACGAAAAGCAGTAAGGTACATCCTTCTAGACCCTCTTTTACCGTGGCAAATTTTTCTCTATATTTCACTAACCAGTCTAGCACATACTTGCCCCAATTGTATTTGTAAGCCTTGGATGCATTCCCCAACAAATACAGGTGTAGGGGACTTATCCACCCACACTTTTGTGTAGGACATAGTAGAACACCTAACGTGTATAACAAGAAATGTCGTTGAAATTTGTTTTTTTACTCTTCTCGGAGAGAACCATGTTTTATACTGTTTCCTCAGCTAATGCACCATACGTCGTCTCTTCTTTGTATTTCTTTTTCCACTCCTTGAATTCTTTCAGGCTTGCCTCTTCGGGATGAAGAGGATCAGGGTCGGCGGGAATTCCTAATAGCCAACCTACCATTTCATCATATATGGTGATTTATATGTTATCCCTCATTTTAAGAGTCTTACTTGAAGGACCAAACAAAGAAGTAACCCAAACACCAAACAACGGGTCAATGTTAGTGATCTTAATGCTAAGCATGTGTTTCAACCCCATATCTTTAACCCACTGCTGTTGATCTCTTGACAATTTACCAATGAGTTTACCATATCTTGCAACATCACAACTCAAAGATGGGCACTGAAGAATATTTTTACAAGCAGGGAATATGTCAAGCTACATCGAAAGTGAATAACCTAACTAGCAATTATTTTAAAATTTACTCTATGAAAAAAACTTACGTTGTTTCTAACAACAGGAGGAACGATGGTTGCCTCATTGGTCGATTGTTGTTCTTTATCATCATTTTCACGAGAATTTTCGCCAGTGTCAGTGGACTGAAACGTCACATATTACTTAGTAGATACAACATTATTTGGTAACAAGCATGATCACAACAAATGAAATAATTTTATTTGGTAACATTGATACTTATGGTAAGGCTCTGAGTAGTTGGTTAATTGAAGATACCAAAATGATACAAAATTATTTGGTAACAAACAAATGAAACACTTGTATAAACCGATTTATTTGGTAACATTGACACTAAAGGTAAGGGTATGAGTAGTTGGTTAACTAAAGAACACAGATACAACATTATTTGATAACAAGAATGAATATTTGGTAAACCAGTTTATTAGACAACAGAGACACTAATGTCAAAAAAATACATAATAGATACTCACCTGATGTTCATCTTCGCTACTCATTGAATTGCCAGTACCATATAGTACATATCTCCGTTTTGGTCCCATTGTTACGTGTTTCCGTCGACGAGTTTGATTGTTTTGTTTTACATTCGTATCAGGGTTTGGGATTCCAATTTTTGTTGCTTCTTTTTGTTTAAATCTCTTCGAGTTGTCTTGAACGAATATGCTTACAAATCCTTCCGAGAGAGCCATTTTCCTAAGTTGTTTGAAGTCCCGCATTTTATCAACTTCATGAATGGAATTTTGTAACTCATCAATTGATACTACGTACCTTAACCTATACTTTGGGTACCCTAAAGCATGAATTTTGGATTTTAAATTTTCCACAGTGAATTCTCCCTCTTCGAAACTGAAAGTGTAGGACGATCCGTCAACATATCCTCTAATGGGATCTGATACCAAATTGCCCCCATACCACATCGTTATATCATCGCCATTTTGTATAGATAGGGAGTATGAGATGACTAGAAGACAAAGGATGATAGATAAAGAGGGAAATAGAAATATCAATGGAAGTTAGAGTGAGAATGTGAGATTGAGGGATGATAGATAGAGAGTGAGAATGTGAGATTGAGGGATGATAGATAGAGAGTGAGAATGTGAGATTGAGGAATGATAGATAGATAGAGAATAGAAATATCAATGGAAGTTAGAGTGAGAACGTGAGATTGAGGGATGATAGAAACAGAGAGAAATAGAAATATCAATGGAAGTTAGAGTGAGAATGTGAGATTGAGGGATGATAGATAGAGAGAGAAATAGAAATATCAGTGGAACTATGGAAATTACGATTAGACAATGGAATTGTATTGGGAATTTGAATTTGGTTATATTTAAAAGCAGTTATTTAATGTTAAATTCCATTTACAGTTTATTTAATAAAAAAAATCGAATAAATATGTGAATCATCACATTTTGAGAAGAAAACAGGTTTAAAGCGTTATAAATTGTAACTTTTTTTAGTAACAGTTTACAATTTTGTAGTAACAAGAACATATACTTTAGTTTAACAATTTGTAGTTTTTTTAATTTGTAGTAGCACTTAAGTATTTATAAAAATTTATAGTAGCACTTTAGTCTTTTCAAGCAATAAGTTGTAAAAACATGGTTTTAGTTTTACTTAACAGATAATAATAATAATATGTTGTCTAATATTCATGTTAAGGAATACGATCACATATATTCGTAATGCTAAACAATGTTGTCAAGATCGAGATCCTACTTTCAATCTAAAAGTTAAACAGGATCTAATCGGTAGGATCAGATCATAGGATCATAAGATCCTACGACATAGATCAAATAGGTGTAAACATGATAACAATATGATAACAATATTTAAAGGTCGGAATATAATAAATTTCAATAATTAGTTTTCGTAATGATGGTATTAAGTCTATACCTTATAATTTGTAGTAGCACTTTGGTCTTTTCAAGCAATAAGTTGTTAAAACATGGTTTTAGTTTTACTTAAGAGATAATAATTGTATGGGGGCTATCTTAGTTCCATATCGGACCTCATGGACCGTTATTGACCGTCATGGTCAACTCATACGAGTAGATATCATTGACTAGGAATGATTCAAACCACGATACCGACATCTATATCATGCTGGCCATGTTGGAATACCTTACCGGTATTCTCCATCTGGGCCATCCCTAAATGGGCCTGGGTCTAATCCAATACTTAAATAGTGAGCCTATGGGCTTAAAGATAAGTATTGAAAGAGGATAGAATTATGTCCAAGCAATGGGAGTAGTGTCCTACCTAACTTAGGACACTGCCGGCTCCTATAAATACCCCATGATCCGAGTCATAAGGTACATTCACATATACTAATATACTTTACTTGAGATATACCGGCTTTTACCCTTTACTAACTTAGGCATCGGAGGGGCGTTCCTCGGATTAACCCCTGAGGTTAGTTTACGTGTTCTGTCTTGCAGAACATCAAACCGACATACGTGATTGAAGGATACCGGTTCACCCCAACATCATTTATTCCATACCGGAACAATAATAATATGTTGTCTAATATTCATGTTAAGGAATAAGATCACATATATTCGTAATGCTAAACAATGTTGTCAGGATCGAGACCCTACATTGAATCTAAAAGGTAAGCAAGATCTAATCGGTAGGATCGGATCATAGGATCGTAAGATCCTACGGCATAGATCAAATATGTGTAAACATGATAACAATATGATAACAATATTTAAAGGTCGGAATATAATAAATTTCAATAATTAGTTTTCGTAATAATGGTATCAAGTCTATATCTTATGATATAAATAATATATAACTTAAATCTAAAAGACTTAAAAGAACATATAATTTTTTTTAAAAAAATGATGGTATTAAGTCTATATCTTATGATATAAATGATTTAGTAGCACCTAAGACTGTTTTTAAAATTTGTAGAAGCACTTTGGTCTTTTTAGTAACAATTTAGAATTTAGTAGTAATATAAAACTATATTTTAGTTTTGAAATTTGTAGATAATTAATTAAATTTTATTAAATGTATGTTACGTGGACTTACTTGTGACCCAAAGGAAAAAAATACAATAAACATTAAAGCAAAACTGATTTGAATAAATAGATTTAATAAGTGTGAAAAAAAAAGGTTGATTTGATTGATGGTAACAAAACAGTATCTTTCAGAAGCTGTTGTAGGGAGTAATGATGACGTCAGTGGGTGCAACAATGCTGTGTAACTTGTCGAAACAAAGTCGGTTATTTAATGTTAAATTCCATTTATTCCGTTTATTTAATAAAATAAAATAAAAAACGATTAAATCTTTGAATATGCACAATTTGAGAACAAAATAGGTTAAACGGATTATAAATTGTAACTTTTTAGTAACAGTTGACATTTTAGTAGTAATAAGAACCTATACTTTAGTTTAACATTTTGTAGTTTTTTTTGTTTAATTTGTAGTAGCACTTTAGTATTTTTTAAAATGTGTAGTAGTACTTTAGTCTTTTGAAGCAATAAGTTTTAAAAACATGGTTTTAGTTTTACTTAAGAGATAATAATAATAGTATGTTGTCTAATATTCATGTTAAGGAATAAGATCACATATATTCGTAATGCTAAACAATGGTGTCATGATCGAGATCCTACTTTGAATCAAAAAGTTAAAGAGGATCTAATCGGTAGGATCGGATCGAAGGATCGTAAGGTCCATAGATCAAATAGGTGTAAACATGATAACAATATGATAACAGTATTTAAAGGTCGGAATATAATAAATTTCAATAATTAGTTTTCCAAATGATAGTATTAAGTCTATATCTTATGATGTAAATAATATATAACTTAAATCTAAAAGACTTAGAAAAGTTTAGTTGGATAGGATGGGAGGATCACGCAATCATCATAGAATCGTAGGATCAGGATCGATCATGTCCTTTTGGATCGTAGGATCCTACATTTTTTCCCCATAAAAATGTTTTTTTAAAATTTGTTTACTTCTTAGTAGCACTTTAGTCTTTTTTCCAAAATTGTAGTAGCACTTTGGTCTTTTCAAGCAATAAGTTGTAAAAACATGGTTTTAGTTTTACTTAAGAGATAATAATAATAGTATGTTGTCTAATATTCATGTTAAGGAATACGATCACATATATTCGTAATGCTAAACAATCACTAGTAGAATAATTGCTTATTGCTGCGGTGGTATTGCTGCGGTTTTACCCATACGCAGCAATATATCACGTAAAAAGAAAAGGTAAAATATAAATAAAGATATTGCTGCGGTTTCGGCCAAAAACCGCAGCAATATGGTTTCAACTGGAAATTTTTGAAAAAAAGTTGACTTTTTGACCAGACATATTGCTGCGGTTTTTGGCGAAACCGCAAAGCAATATATTAAAATAATATTAAAAAAATAATATTTTAATATATTGCTGCGGTTTTTACAAAAAACCGCAGCAATATGATTTCAACGGGAAATTTTTGAAAAGACCAGACATATTGCTGCGGTTTTTTGTAAAAACCGCAGCAATATATTAAAATAATATTAAAAAAATAATATTTTAATATATTGCTGCGGTTTTTACAAAAAACCGCAGCAATATCCTCATTTATTTCATATAAGAGGCGCTAGGGTTTGGGACACTTGCATTTCAGCCGTTTTTCTCCTTTCTCTCTCCTCCTTCAGATCTGCTCTCACTCCTCTCGTCGTCTTCCTCCTCCTCTCGTCTTCTTATTCAGTCGTCTTCCTCCTCCTCTCGTCTTCTTCTTCAGTCGTCTCGCCGATCTGTAAATCTGAAAAATCGACGCGGATAAAACGAATAGTAGTGGTTGTCACTCGCGATCGATCTCTAGAGCATATCAGCTAATGATTATATGGTATTAAAACCTTTTTTTTGTTATTCGTTTCTTTACAGAACTTGTGGGGGTGAGTTTAACATGATGCTTTATGGGTGTAACTTACTGGTATTTCCATCTCCTTATTCTTATCAAGTTTAATGTGATGCTGTGAAGTTCTGCTGTGTTGGTTGCCTTTCATCGCTTGTGTTGTGCTTGGTCTTAGAAGATTATTTATTAGATAAGCCCTTCACCACTCGCGACTCTTCATCGCGATTCCTCCATTGATGCTTCTTCGCGATTCCTCCATCTCTTTGATTTTCTATTCGAGTTTGAAACAAATATTGTTAGGATTGTTACCTACAACAAATTGCAGATCTGATTACATTTAATTTTTGTTTGTTTTGTAGTTCAAGATTTAATTTCATTTCGTCTTTAGTTCAAATGTAATTGATTTTCAATTTTTCAGCTTTTTTAGAGTTCGAAGGAGAGAGAAGCAGATTGAAGGAAATCTGGAGCAGTAGCACTGCGAGTTTCGTCCGTCACTCAATTCCTTTTTTTTTTTTTTACTTTTTTTAATTTTTTAAATGTGAGATATGGAGAAAAAATGTACTCAACTTCTTTTATTTTCATGAATGAGTCTTTTCAATGAATATGTCAATAAGATTTGGTGAAACTGTTGAATTACTTTTTTTGTTTTCTTTCATTTTTGTAGTTAGATTTTTTTTTTTTTTTATGTTGATTTTTTTGTATCTTTTATGTTTTTGTATAAGCATACTTTATTATTACTTTTAATTTGTGTGTTTATTTTTTTCTTGTATTTTTTCCTTTCAAATTTGATGGCAAAGAGTAAAAAAAAATTTTTTTTTTTACCTGTACCTATTGCTGCGGGTCCTACCAAAAACCGCAGCAATAGACTTCATTTTTTAATTAAAAAATATATTTGTTGCTGCGGTTTTGGCTAGAAACCGCAGCAATAGGTGTAATATATTGCTGCGGTTTTGGGTAGGAACCGCAGCAATATATTGGCCTATTGCTGCGGTTAAAAACCGCAGCAATAGGTAATTACCTATTGCTGCGCCCTTAATTGCTGCGCGGCGAAAACCGCCGCAATAGGCCATTTAATGACCGCAGCAATAAGCAATTATTCTACTAGTGAATGTTGTCATGATCGAGATCCTACTTTGAATCAAAAAGTTAAGGAGGATCTAATCGGTAGGATTGGTTAGTAGGATCGTATGATCCATAGATCAAATAGGTGTAAACATGATAACAATATTTAAAGGTCGGAATATAATAAATTTCAATAATTAGTTTTCCAAAAGATGGTATTAAGTATATATCTTATGATATAAATAATATATAACTTAAATCTAAAAGACTTAAAAGAACATTTAATCATTTTTTTAAAATGATGGTATTAAGTCTATATCTTATGATATAAATGATGGTAGTAGCACTTTAGTCTTTTTTTAAAATTTGTAGAAGCACTTAAGTCTTATTAAAAGTTTTAGTAATAGTGTAGAAGCGCTTAAAAGAAATCACAGACACCAATTCTGAAGTTAAGCCGAAACAAAGTGACAAGGTAACGGACATGCAAGTTTTAAAGCGTGTTTGGTAATTGTAGTTGAAGTGTAGTCATTTGGTTTGATATGACTTAATATGACAGGTAATTACATCACGGAGCATGAAGAAAGCAAAAGATGGCGCTGGTAAAAAGGGGCCTGAAGAGGTCAATGTAAGCTAAATTGGTGTTCTTTTAGGTTTTGTGCAAGTTTTTCTTTGATATGGTTGAACCGTTGAAGTGATTTTTTGTTGATTGTTAATTGCATGTTAGTAATGAGTCTGCTTACAAGGCTCCTGCAGTTGCAAGCACTGGACCAGAAGCAGATGAACTTGTACGACCATCGAGTATTTCTCCCTCACAACGACTAATTTTTGAACAAATATTTGTGAAAAAATCAAAGGCTTTGTAAGTTGATGCATAATGTTTAGTATGTCATGGAAGTGGAAATATGGTTTGTGTATTTAACGAACAAATGTTTATTATATAGGTTTAAAAGTCAAGTGTTCTTTATGCGACAAGGGCTTTCTCTGGCTCGGGAGGACCTAAATGACTCTTTTAGAAGGAATGGCTCAATTTCGATTGGCGTAATGGATGCCTTTGCGAAAATTGTGAATGACTACACAACTTCTTATCAATTTGAAGGACCAAACTGCTACATCATGCCACCAACTTACATGGTATAAATACAATAACACAAACGTATTAATAGTAACCTTATTATGAATTCATTTTTATTAGGCGATCATTTTGGTTTAATACAAAAGTGTAAGTAAATTTGTGGTCCATGCAGTGTGAGGTTGTTGACAAACTAACTGCAGAGAAAGACATAGAGGAAAGTGTACAAAGTTGTGTTGCTGCAATTGGAAATGATACCGCAGTAGTGGAGAAATTTGAGAACCACAAAAGGGTACTCCCCAAATTCTTTATAATATATATACGCTTGTGTATTGGGGTTTTATGTACTCGTGTGTATTGGGGTTTTTTTTTAATGTTCTTTTTTTTTCAATTGGCTTATTGGTAACTTCATTTTAGTTAATAAATATTTGTTTTACTTTCAGATATTCATGTCAGTTTTTGAAAATGGCAGATGGACAATATACATGGCCAGTATCCAGAGAGAGATAGTGGTTGTATTTGACACCAAATATGAATATCCCCACACTTATCATAACAAATTACTTCCTTGTTTGGTAAGCTGTACAATAGCTTACTTCTTAATATTATTATAAAGTTATTGTTTAATTATTTATGTTACTAATTTATGGTGTATTTATAACAGCTGCAGTATACAAGTAGTGTTTTTTCTATGATTCTATCAGAAGAACCCCTACAAATGGATTCGTGGAGAGTCAAAAATAATGGAGACAAACCTAAAGAAAAGAAGGCTCACCAATCAGGGATTTTGTGCATCCTTTTCTTGATGAACTTATTGTACGATTAACAAATGTGGATGCATGTAAGTAAACCACTTGAATACGTACTGCCCTTATGAATTTTTCTTGGTCAATAGCCTGATTTATACTATCATACAATGGTACATGGATGATAAGCATGTTTATAAGTAGCAAGTTTGCTCGAAAATTCTACTGGATGATAACAACGAGCTATGTGGATCAGTGAAAGAGTTGCTCATGGCTGATGGTCCTTAGTTGGTGCTTTTGTTCACACTACTAGAAAAGCGTGTCTTCTTAACGCTTTTTGACCCACAAACCGTCGCCAAAAAGCATCGCGAAATTTGATCTAAACGCTACCAAAAAGCGTCGCCATTCTCGATGCCTAAAAGTGTCCTTATTTTTCATGACGCCTAAATCGTCACCATTCGCGACGCCTTAGAGCGTCTACATTTTTTGGGTGGCGGGCGTCTCTACATAGTTTCGTAGGGGTAACATGTACAGATCTGTGGACGTCGTAAAGCGTTTGAATTCTAGACGCTTTTTGTCGGCTACTCATATCTAGGACGATTTCTGTCGTCGGCGGGGATAAAAGTTGGAAACTTTAATATTTATTTAGTAAAATTTCTTTGCTTGAAGAAAGCGTCTAGATTTTTGTTAGGCTCTTTTTGCTACTTTAATCTAAATGTATATGTACATTTAACATAGAAGAAAATCAATAATGACATTTGAAGATTAAATTCAAAAAAAACTTTGATCAATGTTATTATAACTTACAAATGTAGTACTACAATGGAAACCCCTACATATATTGCATGTTCACCGAAATCCTCACCAATATTTTTCTAAAAACATCATCATAAATGCAAAGAAAAGTCTTGAAAAGCTAACTAATAAGATATAGTAAAATAGATAATGGTAGCTAAATTTAAAGCTCTCAAGTCTCCGTTTGTTCTTGATCTGTTGCACCTTGAGTATCTTCAAAAGGAGAAAAAAAGACAAAATATAATCAGATTCTTACGAGCTGAATTCTCAACAGCAGAGATATTATATGCATAAAGATCGGGAATCTTCTAAGCAATAGAACAAGACACAAGTAAGAGAGCTATAAATTTAGGATAACACCTGAACAAATAAGTAGGGAATAGAAGATAATTTCATATTAATGCAATAAAATTAATGGATGTCTCTTAAGTTCTAACAGCAGCACAACAGGCAGTGCAGCAAGCAACACGCACACATGCTAGCAGCTGCTGTTGCAGCTTTGTAGTCTGCAAACAGCGGCTATGACTGGCTGCCATCGTCATGCGATGGGGTCCACAGTCGTCCCACTTACCCGAACTTTGACTCGGAGCACCTCCAGACCTGATCCAACCCCCTAAAACATTCCAAAAAACAGGGTCGTCTTTATCCCCCAAAATAGTGCAGCAAATTAAAACAAATTCCAATGTTAATACCTTTTTCATAAATCTTGTACTATCTATGCAATTAGACAGGGTGTCTAACTGTATTTTTAACAAGGACAACTTTGCAGCATAAACAACTTCACTATTGGCCCCAACTCTTGCTAGGGGTGTCAGAAACAGACCTGACCACTAGGTCAACTTGATACTGACCTGACTTAAACCTGGTTCGACCTGTGAGGGTCAGTCCCCAGACCTGACCGAAACCTGACCTGGGATTACCCAGACCTGACCGGCACCCGACTAGATTATATTCTGACCTGACCACACAGACCTACATTCAAACCCGAACCCGACCGAACTAAACCAGATATTAACCCAAAACTCAATTAGGCCCTGTAAATACCTAGTTCAACTCGAATTCTAATTGATCTAAAAATAAAATCTACCTAATTTTACGCAATTTTTCAAACCAACTTATTTTGACGACTAAACTCAACAAAATTACTAAAATTCAATTATTTTTCTATATCTACAAAATCATTTCAATATGGTAATTTATAAAATTACTTACATTTAATAATAATTTAATAAAATAAATAAATTAGATTCTCAGTTAAATTATTTTTGATGTAATTTTGGTTCAGGTCATAGTGTTTTAACTATTGAGGGGATTATAATAATCACTTTTTAACTGCTAGTTTCTTAGTGCATATTATAGAATGTCTTCTTTTTAATTTTTCAATTGCTTTGTATAATGCAAATGCTTCCATAAAATGCTATACTTTAATTTTTCCACAACATATATTTAAGATCGTAACGTGTTTTAGTGAAGAACAAAGTTTGGTAATTGGGTCGAGTTAATATAATATCATAAATTCATTCAAAATACATGTGTCAATGTCAAACGAAATTACAAAAATCAAATTGCTGAATTTATTATATGTAGGAAGCCAGCAACAGCAACAACCACCATCTACAATTTCCAGCACAAACCAGTAGCAAACCACAAGAAGAAATTCAGCATACGGGTACCAAAATTCATAAACCACAAGCAGCAGCAACAATAGGCCACAAGCAGCAGCAGCAGTAGGCCAAAAGCAAGCAGCAGGCCACAAGCAACAGTAGGAGGAGCAAGCCACAAGCAGCAGCAGCAAGCCTCAAGCAGCAGCATCCAACAAGCAGCAGCAGGCCACAAGTAGCAGCAGCAGGAGCAGGCCACAAGTAGCAGCAGCAAGCCTCAAGCAGCAACATCCAACAAGCAACAGCAGCAAGCCTCAAGCAGCAGCATCCAACAGGCAACAACAGCACAGGACCACGACAACCACAACAACAAAGTACAATACCAGTCCATCCACATGAACATCAACACCATCCCACAAGCACAACAACACCAACAAACCACAAGCACATCACCATCCTACAAGCAGCAGCACAAGACCACAACAACCACAACCAAAGCAACATAACATGTGCAGCAACAAAAGAGAGAGCAAATGAATTACGGAATAGAATCATAGTAACCGAAAACCCTAATCAAAATCCCTAACCCTAACCAGAAACCCTAATCAAAATCCCTAACCCTAACCAAAAACCCTAAAACCTAACCCTAAAACATATAAAAAAAATCAAACAACTCACATGAATGATGAATCAGATTCGAAGCATATGAAACATATTAAAAAAATCAGACCAAAATTCATCATGAATCGAAACTATTAAAAAAAAAACAACTATTAAACAACTTCACAAAGAAAATCATAAATCTTACATAAAACAAAAAAAAAACAACTATTAAACAACTTCACATGAATCGTACCTCGAAATTTTAAAAAACCAACTAAAGTTCATCATCAAGTTCGAAACTCAAACAAGAAAATCAGGCATCTTACATAAAATAAAAAAGATAAAAAAAAGGAAATTAAACAAACCTCAGAAAAACATAGATTTTGTGTTTTCCGGCAAGGTTTTATGTTTTCCGGTCAGAATTTTACGCTTTTCGGCGAGATCTTTACTTTCGGCGAGATCTTTACGTTTGCCGCGAGATCTTTACGTTTTTCGCCGAGATATAGACGGAACCGGTGAGAACTCAGGAAAAGAAAATCCTTTCCGGCAAGATCTATGTGTTTTCCGGCGAGATAGTGAAGGGATGTGTGAAGAGTGAAGATTCAAAGGGGCCGTTGAATATGATAACCAAATGAGAGAAATGAGAGAGAGAGAAATGAGGAGGCTGAGAAGTAAGAATCACAAATTTTAGGGTTAGAGTAGAGATCGAAAATGACAAAATGAGAGGGGGTCAAAAAAAGGGAGTTTTTATACCATGTAGAACTTTAGGGGTTTTATATCTGTTTGACTGTTTTCATCCATTGGATTGAAACATCCAAGGGCTGAGATTGTCTTTTTTATTTTTCCTATCAACTAGAGAGAAGAGAGTTAGAGACTAGTGTAATGAAGGGTTGGATTTTGTTCTTTCTCTAATCAATGGTCTAAAGTCATGGTCCATGACATCTTTTTTGACCAATGTGCATTGAGAGTGACCAAGCACATGGATTGCTAAGTTAATGTCTTAATCAATGGTTGGATTTTGATCTTTCTCAAATCAATAACATTAATATTGATACTATTTTGATTTGAGTATTCAAAACTTGTAATTCTAGTATTGATTAGTTTAGTAATTTAGTTAAGTTTAGAAATTTAGTTAAGTATTGATACTATTTTGATTTGATTCTGAGCGTAACATGATAAGACTAACTAACAGAATGACTGACAGTTAGTTGATTACTGCTGATGGCTTGATATTGGAATTCAGTCATTCAGGGCTTAATATCTTATAATTACATTTACAACTTGTAATATGTCTTAATTTACTGAGTTATTGTTGGTTTGGCTTTACAAATTCACTTAACGTCTTAATCATTTGATGAACGATGATTATTCATTAATGATTAATCACTATACATCTTTAATGTATATGTATTAATGCAAATATGCAATAAACAAGATTAGTCAATAATCTAAGTCTTAGTTTATTAATTTTACTCATTTATATAAACTGTTGTTATGTTTAGTATTATTGTACAACATACATATGAACCATTGTTATAATCACTTAGGCCTCGTACGAATCGTCGTTATAAACATATGATTGTCATTTGTTATAGTATTATAACATACCAATAGTCGTTATACTAATTTATAATCAATAGAGTGTACTCGTAGTTAATATATAATACTCATTATTATTATCGTTAGTTATACTATTAGAGCATATTAAGAGTCGATACTCATTAATAATCATTCACATTATCATGTTATTTTATTATTATTATTTCGAATCATAATGCTTACCATAATCGAGTCACTTAAATTTTATATAAATCCAGTAATTGATCGTATACTCATAGTTAATATATAATACTCATTATTATTATCGTTAGTTAGAATGGTTCTAATAAGGCAAAATTGGCCTCAACACCCTGAACTATAGCTCGGGTGCACCCCACACCACCAACTATGACTAGTAGCCTAAACACCACCAACTACGGGGTGGGGTGCAGTCTGTACCACCAACTACGGGGTGGGGTGCAGTCTGTACCATAAAAACCCACCGTCTTCGGCAACATTTTAGGCTTTCCGCCTCATTTATGGTACAGAATGCACCCCACCCAATAGTTGGTGGTGTTTAGGCTACTAGACGTAGTTGGTGGTGTTGGGTGCACCCCAGCTATAGTTGAGGGTGTTGAGGCCAATTTTCCCCAATATTATTATATCGTACTAACATATATAGTCACATATACATACAAAGTTAAGAGAAGACTATAAATACTATACTAGTATTAAACTAATAATCTAATAATCTTATACTAGTATTAAACTATATGGCTTTTAACAAGTTACTATTTAGTAACTAGTAAGTACTTCTTATCTATTTTACTTAACTTATGGTTGTTACTTGGTAACAGTTAACTTATTTTAATAAGTTATGGTTAGCTTTTATAGGGGATAATGATTTGGGGGTATAATTTATTATTATTATTATTGTGCAACATATGAACCCTCATTATAATCACTTAGGCCTCATATGAACCGTCGTTGTAAACATATGAATGTATGATTGTCATTTGTTATAATATTATAACATATTAAGAGTCGTTATACTAATTTATAATCAATAGAGTATTAGATTGGTTTTACAATTATTTTGATATCAACCTTATATTAAAATGATTCAACATATTAGTATTTATATTGTTATTGTTAGTATTCCTGTTCTTATTTGTATTACTATTGCTATTGTTAACCTTGTTACTATTACTATTATTATTTGTATTTTTACCTATTATCATTGTCGCTTTATGATTATTAGTATTATTATTCTCATTACCATCATAACTATTTACAAACCTATATATCAATCATAATGCTTATAATAATAAATCATTTATATAAAGTTTGGAATTGATCATCTACTCGTTATTATTGTCGTTGGTTATAATATATAATATTAAAACATATGAAGAGTCATTCTACTCCTTTACTCATTAGAGGGGTTTTACGCAGTTGATTATTCGAAATAAGAGTTGAGTAAGAGAATACACTAAACATCACGGTAATCAATATAGTGTTTTTATTGGTTTTTCGTTGTCATCCATATATTTATCGCACACACACATATGTATATATATGTCGATCTTAATACTTTTATTAATATGATTCGTTTACAAAATCCATAACAAAATCAAGATGGCCCGATCAGGAGTTACCCGAAGTTGAGTTGACGTTCAATAGCGAATGGACCCGATGTTTCACAATGATCGAACTAAGGTCATTACTAATTCAACCCGAGTACATTTGACTTAACTCAACCATACATGAAACCTAAATACGACCTGCGCAAACCCGGCAAAAAAAAATGTCAACGGGCGATCATATCCGGGAATGGATCGACTTGTAAATGGAACGCTCAGACCTGTCCGGCACCCGGGAATCCAATGATTCAAATGTGTTCGACCCAGTTGAACAAAACCTGACCAATCATGACCTGGGGCACTGATAATCAGAATCCTGACCTGTCCGGGTCTGACCTGGTTCACCGTGGGTATACCCAGAACCTGTTTGATAACCTGTTTTAACACCCCTAACTCTTGCTTCAAGTTAGAAACAAATGAAAAATTTAACAAATAATAAAATAAATCAAAGCCAAAATAAAAAGGGTGCATGGAGACAAAAGCAAAATTGTCAAAATTAGAGCGAAATGAGCCACTGAGGAAGTCGTTATCAAGAATGGGGAAGTTATATACAAAAGCAATTATTTACTTAAAGGCAATAACATAACACTCAAGCACCTAGAAACTCTAAAGATAACAAAGAGAGTAAGCTAAGGAATTGCAAACCTATCAATAAAAAGCCTCCTCTAATCCAGTTCAGGTACTTAAATATAACCAGTCAATACAAACCAAGATGAAAAGAGCGTATACATGACAGATGAGCCATCTCCATATATAGAAATATTTATGTTAATGATAACTTTATACAGGCCCAGCCCTGAACAAGTCCAAAATGGGACTCAGAACAGGGCATCCCTTTTAGAGGGGCCTCACATTTAAAAAAAATTAAATCAGTAAGCCTGAGGCCCAGTAAAAGTAATACCCATTAGTAATGCATATGCGCAATTCTTCTCCTGCCTCTCTCTTTCCATCTCCTCGATTTTCTCCTTTAACCGTTGGATCATTCTTCAGATCTTCTTTCTCTCTCCTTACCCGAAATCCAGCCCCAAAAACTCACTTCTTTTGACTCTCTGTTCTTACACGTTGCCTATACTGCTACTGAAAATTTGCATCAGCGAGATCTTCTTCAAATTTCAGAAATGTCTCTCTCTCTTTCTCACTTTTGGTGTTTGAATAGTTTGTTGTTTAACAATGAGAACTGAGAGAAGCTGCTGAAGATGGAGCCTTAGAAAGCAAGTACTTTTATAATCCTCATTCTAATTCATTCTTTTGGGTTATGAACTCATAATTTTAACTTTATGTAGCTTAAATTTTTCTAGGTTACCTTCAAATTTTTCTGTAGTTTAATGGGTCTAACTGAAATTTCCACAATAATTCAGGAATCTGCTTGTAATTTAAGCATATGGGTACTGCTCAATTGTAAAAAAAATCATTCTTTTTGTGAATCTTTTGCTGCTGCTCCTTTTTGTGCTATTCTGATGTCAATTTTGAGATAAATATTCAACGTTCATCTCCTCTTAATTTTTAAATGGGTACTGGTCAATGGTTGTGTTAGTTGTAAAACTAGGGTTGGGTATGAATTTGATTGTAACTGTAATGGTTATTATCTCCGGTAGACGAGAGGGCTGGGACATGGATCGAGGCCTCACTTTCAAACACACGGACTATTTTTCAATGTTAGCACAGGGCCTCCATATTGTTCGGGCCGGGGCTGACTTTATATTATAAAATCAATTGAAATGTCTAATAATAATCTAATGTTTAGTATCCAAGAAAGGTTTGGAGTCCATTATATGATAATTAAAATGGAAATTAAAACAGATTATATTTTTTTTAAAATCAATTATATTAATAACATATCAATTTGAAACAATTGTAAGTTTGTGATTTGTTTAGTAACAAGATACATTTAAATAGTAACCAGGACCTATATTATAGTTTGCAAATAACATTCGATTTTTACTATAACTACTTAATGTATCCACTTGTTAACACAGTTGAATATCCCGTCAACTTAGTTACAACTGCACACTTGAAAGCTGGTTTCTGGCTGTGAGGTCTTGAGTTCGAATCCCATGCTTGCTATTACTTCCACATTTCCTCCCCCCTCCCCATTCTTTTGTTTTTTTTTTTAAATTTGTAGTAGCACTTTTTAATTTGTAACTTGTAACATTTTTCCCCCATCAACAATATTAATAATATAACTAATATTCATATCACTAGTTAGTTATATTAATGATAATAATAACATTAATAAAAATATTAATCAAATATTTATGTTAATGATAACTTTATATTTAAAAGATCAATTAAAGTGTCTAATAATAATCTAATGTTTAGTATTCAAGAAACGTTTGGAGTCCATTATATGATAATTAAAATTGAAATTAAAACAGATTATATATATAAAAAAACCAATTATATTAATAACGTATTAATTTGAGACCGGTGTAAGTTTGTGATTTGTTTAGTAACACTATACATTTAAATATTAACCATGACCTATATTATAGTTTGCAAATAACATTCGTTTTTTACTATGACTACTTAACGTATCCACTTGTTAACACGGTTGAATATCCCGTCAACTTGGTTACATTTGCACATTTGAAAGCGCGTTTTTGGCTGTGAGGTCTCGAGTTCGAATCCCATGCTTGCTATTCCACATTTCCTCCCCCTCCCCCATTTTTTTGTTTTTATTTTTATTTTGTATTAGCACTTTTTAATTTGTAACTTGTAACATTTTTCCCTTATTAAAATGATTTTTTTTGTATCATGAAGAAATATTAAACGAGGGTGTCTTGGAAGCTGTAAAGGTTTGCCTTGGACAAGTCTACATTATTAAATATGTGGTTAACATAATAACAAATATTTTAAAATTTAATAATGTTAATACATTAGACTTCGAATTATACAGCTGAATGTAAATTAATTTTAAATGTTTATGTTACTGATTAATACAATTACTATATAAAAATTTTCAAACAATAGTAATGTTTGTCCAATTTCAATGTGACCATCCGCGTATTAGTTTTTTATCATATGAGGGGATTCATTCTTTTCAATTCTATCTTATGAATTACGACAAAAAAAATTGCAAACTCCTATTGTGAACGGAATTTGAAGAGAATATTTGCAAAACGTTTACAGTCACTAAAACTCAAACATATATTCCGCGAAGTATGGTGTCAAAGGTAATTTACAGCGTCTTCAGCTGGAATACTGACTCTTGAAGCTCGAATTTAAGCTCCCAACTGAGAAGCCATATACTATATCTACATTTTTGCCCAGTTAGGTACGTTATTCAATAGTTAATCCTTATTCATTTTATTTGTAAATTACGATATACGAAGACTAAAACATCACTGAGCACATTTTTATTATCTGATTTATTGCATGAATTCATAAGTTAAAGTTTATTCCTTTACTCTGTGTACAAATATATGAACACTAAAACTTCATGAGCATTGATTTACCTTTTTTAAAATACAAATTTAGTCTATTAACATAAATATACTCATGACACAGTGGAGACGCTTGAAATTATGGTTTAAACAAGATGATTGAACTGTTTAGTATACATAATCTAGTCTATTAAATATGCATATTGTTAAAAGATAATTTATACGAACTTCTTTATGTCATGCAAATACAGTGAAATGGATATCGATGCAGACAATAGTCGTCTAGCAATAGATCGAAACCAAGTTCAAGAAGACCCTGAGTTGATTAACGAAGAAAACAATGATCAAAATATAAACCATAATCTGAATAATGAAGAAAAAGCTGATCAAGATATAAATGATCAAGATCAACAAGACCCCGATCTGAATAGTCATGAAAATAATGCTCGAAAGATGAATGATCAAGACGAGAGTGCGCCAGCGGTAGGAATGTGTTTTCCAACCAGGGGGAGAATTTCCAAAATTCCGTCATGATTATGCCTTTGAAAAAGGGTTTGCGTTTTTCACCAGAAATGCTATATATTTTGACGGATGCATATAAGGAAATAGGAGTCACTCGGACAACGAGTGGGGAAAAAAAGACATGTTACCATATGATGAGGATAATCAGATTTGTATGTAAGAAAGGAGGGAAAAAACAAACAAAGGGGTCTACAGTGATTGGATGTGAAGCCGTGGTTCATGCAAGAATGATAGATGGTAAAATGCAGATACGAACATGTCAATTGCAACACAACCACCCACTTCATACAAAGTCAAGTCGTCTTATGGTGAACTATAGAAGCATTGATCAGCCAACAGTTGATATAATTTTAAATAACGATCGTTCTGGTATATCCATAGTAAAAAATTTCAATGCAATGTTAGTTGAAAATGGGGGGTCATGAAAATCTTACCTTCAGTCAGAGAGACTTGGGAAATGTTGTGAATTTGGAGAGTCGTAAGACGAGGCTTGCAGGAGACGCTATTGCACTTGAGGCATACTTCCAGAAGTAGTATGACCTAAACAATAGCTTTTACAGCGCAATTCAAAGGGCTTTTGATGGAAGGTTGATGAACGTGTTTCGGGCTGATGCAAGGAGTAAGGCAATGTGTGCAGATTTTGGCGACATAATAACATTCGACACAACCTTCACTAGCAACAGGTTAGATACTTTTTAATTTGATACACATACTTGTTATCTTAGTATCACATGCAATATTATTAGTAACATAAAAGAGTTGTGTGTAAATAATAGGCTTTGAATGCTATTACTCATATGAATTACCTGATATAATTAAGAATTCAGTAACAAGGAAAATGTGTTTCAATAATTACTTTGTAATTAGATAATAGGATTAACATATACTATACTTGTACATATAAGTGAGAAATGCCTTGCAAATCACATTATCCGAATACTTGTATTTATGGTACCATATTATATTATATTGGTAACATATAGGACTTGTTTGTAAACTGATATAATTACGATATAATTATCAAATCTTCCCACACTACCTTTTATCAATAAAAAGTTAACATTGTTTTTCTTAATAGTAAAAACCCACAATTAGTATTATAAAATAACATTTAAACATAAATTTTTAGTAACAATTAGTAATTACATAGTGGGATCATCATCGTTTATTTAAATGCATGTAACAAAAGTGTTGAAACTAATGAAAACAAAACTTACATATATTGAATGCCTTTTGCACCATTTGTCGGTGTCAACCATCATGGGTTTTCCATTGTTTTTGCATCTGCTTTGATTTCTCATGAGGACACAGAGACGTTTGTATGGTGTTCACTCAGTGGGTTAAATGTATGGGCAAGGCCCCGAAAGGTATACTTACTGACCAGGATAAAGCTATTTTGAAGGCAGTGGAAATATTGTTTCCTGGAGTACCACATAGATTGTGCTTGTGGCATATTCTACAAAATGCATCCAAGAATTTAATAGCAATAAAAAATGGAAAGATATTGAGGTTGCACTATTAGTAGTTGTCCATGAATGTCTAGACCCGGATGAGTTTGAAGAAGCATGGGAATGTATGGTGCAGATATTTCAGATAGGTGGAAACACCTAGATCAAAGACTCATATGAGCTGAGGGATCGATGGTCCCTGGGATATTGCACATGCAATTTTTGGGCTGGAATGTCATCCACACAAAGAAGTGAAGGTATGAATCGTGTTTTCAAAAGCTTTGTATGCATTGATACCCTGTTGTGTAGATTCGTAGAGCTTTATGAGGCGGCAATGAAAGATTTAGTAGAAAAGGAGAAGAAAATGAATTTTGAATCTGTGGATCAACCTCTTCTTGTGGACAAGACCATACTTGTTGAGTATGTGTTCCACAGCAAGTACACAAATGGAAAATTTAAAGAGGTAAAGGATGAGGCACTAGGTTTAAAGCATGCAAATATCACGAAGACTGGAGCACTTGGTACAATCTCCTTTTTCAATGCCGATGAGAAGATTCCAACACCAATACCGAGGAAAAGGTGGAAGCATTACAATATTACTATCGACAAAGACAAAGGTGATTTCTCATGCTCTTGTAAGTTGTTTGAATTTAGAGGTATATTGTGCAAGCAACTTATTCGTGTGATCGAGCTCGAGGATATAGAATTTATCCCCGAAAAATATATACTAAGTCGATGGAGGAAGGATTTGGTGAGGCAGTACGAGGACATTCAGGTTTCATACTATACTATGACCCAGATGAATCAACACTGAGAGAATTATCACAACGGCATAAGTACTTGACCACGTTAACCATGTATAGCGAAGAAACTTTCACAATGTACCAGGAAGCAACAGATACAATTTGAATTGCGTTAAAGGATTCAATGGGAATAGAACGGACTACTGATGATGCACATGGATGGTGGAATCAATCAACTAGCAAAGTGTATGGGCGTCGTAGGCTACTTCCAAAGGTACACAACGAAAGACACCTTAGAAAGAGTGTACAACCCATAGAAATGGCACAAAGGACCCTATCGACAAAAGATATACTGACAGGGGCAGCAAAACCAGAAATCCCAACCCATCAGAGAAGAATGCAAAGTCGAAGAAAAAACATAAAGCAACACCAGATGAAATTGGCACGAAGGAGGTAACCTCATGATTTATTTTTTCTACTCGTTATTTCAAATGACATTATATGTTTAACAATATTTTGGTAACAACCAGGTTTTTCGTAGAATATTTTCCAATATTAATCAATTCGTTACTATAATATAGGTTTGGATTACTATTAAAAATTTTAGTGTTACTAAAAACATTACCAACTTATAGAGGAAATTTGATGTTCACATTAAGTTGAGAAATGTTTGTTTATCTTTGATGTTTGAATATATGAAGGAAATTATAAGAAATACGTTTGGTTCAATGGGAGGGAGTTGGCAATTACAACATCATAATCATGATGTTGCTGGTGGTAGCAATAATGTTCACGCGGGTCTACATCAAGTTTCCAATGCATTCAGGTTCATGACAGAGAGTGTTGTTGGTTCGCCATGACTCTTTGCAGAAGAAGAAGAACAATCTACATATAGTCCAAGTTGTTCAATTCCTATAAACCCAAACCCAAATTGGTTACGTAGTACTCAGTAATTGATCTCATAAGTATTAGTTGACACTTGAACTTTTCAGAGTTGATTTGTAAACTTTATTTAGCTTTGGTTTTGAAAGGGTCTTGATGTTTTTATTTGAATGTTTATGGTATGAACGTTTATGTCACCACCTATAACAGTGAAGGGAATGTTTAGTGTTGTGTGACGTTATTTTTAAAATAAAATTACAAAATTTATTCAAGCGTCATATTATTAAATCTATTTTTCATTGGCCGAAATAACATCTTTTTTAACTGGCGTACTAAAAACTCTTGACAAATCGTCTTTTATACATACATATATATTAGATTTGGGACGCTTAAGAACATTATTAAATCATTATGCTTCATCACTCCAAGTCACTCCAAGTTATACATATACTTATACGTGTACGTTACTAATTAAAATAACATTGTGCTTACGTGTTTTATTGTATCTATGTATAGGCCAATTAAACAACATAATTCAAGAGGTCCTCGTGGGAGCCCAATGGTTGATGCTCCCACCTCCCAACCGCAAGGTCGGGTGTTCGACTCTCATCACTCACAAATTTGGGGAGTTTGTATAAAAATGTTTACTTGTAGGTATAAATCCCCTCTACCCAGCCAATGAGCTGGTGAGCCCTGCAGGCTAGTAGCCTAGCAGGGGTTGGTCTTCGGACCAATTATCTTTCAAAAAAAAAAAAAAAAAAAAAAAAAAAAAAAAAAAAAAAAAACATAATTCAAAATTTCAATTTTTACTAGTTTTTAAGTTGCTAAAACCATGTTTTTACAACTTGTTGCTGGAAAAGACTAAAGTGCTACTATGAATTTTAAAAAGACTAAAGTCTTACTACAAATGTTAAAAAAAAAATCATTTTAATGGGGATTAAAATTTGGGATGCATGGGATTCTAACTCAGGACCTAATAGCCATAAACGCATTTTCATTGTAGTTGTAGTAACCAAGATTGCGGGATTCACCATGTCATGAAGTTGAGACATTAAGTAATTATACTATAAACCGCCGGTTTTTGCAAACTATAATATAGGTTTGTATTACTATTAAAATGATTACTGTTATTAAAAAAATTGCAAACTCATAGTCGTTTGAAACTATTTTGTTATTAATATACTTTATTTTTTTTTAAAAAAATAATGTATTATACTTTTAATTTTTATTATCATATAATGGACTTCAAACGTTACCTGGACTGTAAAGCTTGCAGTTTGATTCTAAACCAGAATATTAAATTCTTCTTGAACTGTTACTAATTGTATATACAACATTGTGTCAAAATTAACAAATACAAATGCAAGGACATATAGTCACGATACAAACATATTTGTTTTGTTACTAAATTAATATCACCCCTAATATAATACAGCTCAAAACACGTTCTTATAACGAACTAAGGGACTGTTGAATGTCTTCTTTACAAACCAACTAAGGGGACTGAAAAGGCTGTTCAATACGAGTATGGAGTGTATTATTTTAATTAGTGCATTTTATTAACAAAACAAAAAAATTTATATAAACTTCGCAGGAAAAAATTCCCACCGTTAATGGCTTCCATGTTTCGGTTGCCTTCTCCGGCCATTTATATTAATGTATGGAACAGCCTTTTGTTTTTTTAAATTGCAAAGAGGTGGGAGTATTATTTAATGAAATAATGTGGCGCCAAAACAATTTTTCTCTCTCTCCATATTTTGTGGCGCAATAATTTCCCCCCAAAACATGTATGTGGCGCAATAATTTTCCCGCCATTGTTCCCTCTCTTTTTTTGGCTAGTAGTGACGTGGCAACTTCCCTTTGGAAGTGTATGTATGGCCTACATACACCAAGTGTATGTGTAACATCTCTCCTCCTTTCTCTATCATTTTTCCTATCGGTTTTCCCATAGTGTTTGAAGACAAAGTTGACCATTGTTTACTCTTTTCAATACTCATTCGTTCTAAATTAATTAATACAAATCAATAAATTTATGTTACAAACTTTTAGGAAAACATGAAATTAGTAAATTAAGAAGTGGACGATAGGTATAGGACACAATAGTAGCTATAGAAAAAGTAGGGAAAAAAACTACTGAAAACAGTAAGTTGTAAATTTATTGAAACAACCCAAAAAAAAATGAACTTGGGATGGAAGCTATTCAGTATGTCTACATGAGAAATGTATCATTGACAACAAATGCAATGATGTTACAGTATAACTATATCAAAGCTCAACGCTTTCACAGTTAAACAAAGCATTTCATATATATTTATATTTGGGTGGGGAAAAACCTACGATATCGACATCAGTACACAATCCAACCTAGCAAGTCAAACATGTTGGAATAATGGCTTTTGTATTCTTTGCGCTGACTGTGGTGGCCATTTGTCTTGGCCATTGGTGGGGTACTGACTACGGAGTAAACTGATCACTCTTTTTTTCCTTATAATTATTGGGCTTCCTTTGTAACATCTTTTTGTTATCATTTGATGACCATAACCATTAGTATGAGTTATTGGGTAACTCATTATGTATCTTCTCTATGAAGATTATGTTAGGGTATAAAGCTATTATTCTTCTCCCATTAATGTAGACATTCATGCCTCATTATATTGATGGTTACAAAGTCTTTCTTTCCTTGGATTTCTATATGGAGGTTACATTTATTCCTCCTCCATCTATAAATTCTGATTTGGATGATCTTTGTTTCATGCTTTTTGATGAGTGTCTTTTCATGATCTTCTACATTGTTCATGAAAATGAGTTCTCAATACTTCTCTTGATTATCTTTCTTTCCATCTCTTGGGCATGAGTTTATGTGGCTCCAACTTCTCACCTAAAAGTGTCTTTGTGCATGGGTGTGTTAGCCTCAGAGAATGGAACAACATATACACAGCACCTCGATCAGTTACGCAGATTATTGTTTTCAAGTTAGTGGTTTTCAAATTGTCATGATACATCGAATTTTAATTCCTTTTGTTTTATCATTTTGTTCTTAAGTTTAGCCTAGAAAACACTAAATTTCCAACAAAAATATTTGGAAGTTAGGAGGAAGTACAAAGGAATCATCACTCTCTAACGAGCCATGATGATGTTTGATCATATATGATTTCAATATTTGACTTTCTTCATCCCTGCAAAATATTAAATCCATTTCAAAAATTTTTTTTATCAAAGTAAAAGTTCATGAACTTTGACCAAACTTTTTCATTAATATTTAGGGAAAATATTATCACATGGTATCTTGTTAGTTACTTCTCAATATGAATATTAGAAATATTATTCTATAGAATTTATTATTGATGTGTAATTTAAGCTATAATATATAGTCAAAGATGTGCCTTAGATAAAGATAAAATGAGTCCAATATTATGAGACACAGGGATTAAGCAACATCCTTAGTCAACCACTTAACCCTAAGACTGACTACTACTCATAAATGGCAAAGGATATTGGAATGCCTTGTATTTGTAATCCGATGATTCGAACAACTCAGCGTGGGGTTTGCCCCCCAAACTTATGATGTATAGGGCTTACTATTCCATTTTTCTGTTTTGGCCCCCTTTTGGCCTATTTCGTTTAGGTTAATTAGAAGGGTACTACATAAACTTTATGAGTAACTTTTGTCTCCATATCATGTTTTCTCTACTCTCTCTCTCCTCAAGATATATAAATGATACGGTCATAAAAGTGTGTATTTTTGTTATCTTCAACCTTTAATTTAATATTGAGTTTTATATTTTACAAGGTGTTTTAAGTTATTTTTCTTCCTAGACATGAGTTACTACAATTTTATTTATTTGTCGGCAGGAAGATGATTTGGGCAACAAATTTGCAATCGGAGTTGGGAGTCCATTTTCCCTCTCCTACTTGGCATTATTTTGTGAGAAATTAGAAGTTCAGAGGATTGGGTTTGATGGCATAATTACCCACAATACCAAAGAAACAAAATAAGAAGAGAAAGAAGCAAGTCCTGTGCAAAATTAGAAGAACAAGCCTATGTAAAAAAAAAAAGTGAGTAATTAGGAAAGTTAGGTTTTGTTAACCCAAAAACTAAGAGTTGACCATATGGAGTAAGAGAGGAGAAATTGAAGTTAGAGGAGGACGACAACAGCTAATAGAAGAATATAAAGAAGGGAGCAGCGTGGAAGAGGATATAGGGGAGCAACGAAGGAAGGAGTTTTAACCAGTGGATGCGTAGCAACGATCAATTAACAACAAGCAGAGAACAATACCAAATTACGGACAACAGCGTGTACGTAGCGATCAGAAAATAATAATCTTGCTTCCTTCGACAACTTTTGGTATTTCAGTTTGGATGTTTGTATACTAGTTTCATCTCCATACAATGGGCAGTTAGATTTGGATTATTAATATAGCTTTTAGATTGTGTAGTTTTCAATAATGAATAAGTTGGTTCTTCTTAGTGTTAATTCAATTCTTAGTATGTCAGGCTAGATTAGTTTAGGGTGATTTTTGATATTTAATGGTTCATGTCTATGCTTTGGTTGGATAGATACTGCGTATTATTGTTTAGAATTAGTTTGATTATACTTTATATTGGCCATCTTTGTGTAATTCGCTAGTTTTATTGCTAGGACTTGACTTGTGATACGTAATTGTCCTTGGTTAATTCCGTTTGTAGCAATTAGGTGTTTGATTAGTGACTAAAACTTGTCACAATACCTAAGATTATCAATCTGTTAAATTGTACAATTCGAGCTTGTGAGATTGTGCCTTAAGTTAACTTTTTCTACAGTTTTAATGCTGCTAGTTAATCGAGTCTAGAGAGCTTGTTCTAGATTATTAATTAGTTAGAGAATATTCCAAGAGCTTGTTTGGTTTATTTTCAATTTAGAAAGTTTAGAGTGTCTACGTGCATTCTTGAGTTAACGTCAAAGTATATGCTTGATTTAATTAGTTCAATGATCGATTAATATTCCAATATGATCCCTATTCTCCTATAATTAATTATATTACTTTCTTATATCTTAGTATTTTTACTCCATATTTTACATTCTTCCTTATAGCAGTAATTTTGATAATACTTGGTTAGTTCATATATTCTATCAAAACCAGGGGTTTTTTTTAACTAAAACAAGAAATAATAAGATAAATCCAATTCTCTGTGGGATCGACTCTGACTTACCCGACTACATTGCTAGAATGTTATAGTTAGGTTATTTTTGGTGGGCACGCAACAGTCGTATCAAATTTTGGCACCGTTGCAGGGGAATTGGCGTTATATTTTAGTATTTTTGTGTTTTCACTACTTTTTCTCACTAACCTTCATTACTAACTTTCCTCCTAGTTCTCGTGTTCTATATTTGTTAATGTTTGACAGAAAATTAAAGCACAAAAGGTTAAGAGCATTTGCAGCAAGTAACAAGGAACTTATAATTCCTCCATTTAACTTTCATTCTCTCACCCAAGCTCAACAACATGAGGAGGCGTGTCGTATTCCACTTCCTGTTAGTGAATGTTCATCTTCCGATGAGGAAGAAGAAGCTAAATTTAAGATGGCGCACACTTTGAAGGAGCTAGCAACTCCTACTTTTGATCCAAACGTGTTGTGCATTGTCTATGAAGACAAGGAGGCCGAGTGTGAGATCATGCCTGGGTTGTTACGAGCATTACCTACTTTTTCGGGTTTCCGTAATACCAACTCTTTAGGTTATGCTTATATGACTGATCCGAACAAGTTTTTGAAGGAATTTCACATAGCTTGTTCCGCAATGAAACCTACTGGAGTTACACTTGATAAACTCAAACTGAAGGCATTTCCGTTTGCGTTATCTGATGCTGCTAGAGATGGGCTTTATGATCTACCTGCTCAATCCATCAATTATTAGGTTGAAATGCAAAAGGTATTCTTAACAAAGTACTTTCCAGCATCTTTATCGTCCAACATTAGGAAGGATATTTGTGGAATTAGGTAAGATGACACAGAGACACTTCATGAATATTGGGAACGCTTCAAGAAGTTATGCAACAGCTGCCCTAACCATCATATTAGTAAGCAACTATTAGTTCAGTACTTCACGGAAGGGTTAACATACAATGATAAAAGCATGGTTGACGCGGCAAGTGGTGGATCACTCGGTGATAAGACACCAGCCGATGCGATGAAATTCATAGAAAACATGGCAGCTAACTCTCAGTATTTAAGGTGTAAGAATCAGTTTCAAGCTTCATCGCATCAGATAAAGGAGGAAGGTAACTCTAAGCTTGAGCAACAAGTAGCTAATCTTACATCTTTAATGGAGAAAATGATGGCTGGAAAGATAGTTGAGCAGCAAGTTCTTGCTATAGGAGATTTTTATGGGCAGCCATATGAAGGCACCTTTAATCTGAGACCAGTAAGCTTCCGGCAGCAAGAATTCCACACTCCACATGGTTTTCCCTCTTTGCAGCCACCATATCAACCCCAATACCAGTCAGGACCTCCACAACAACAATCAGGTGGTATGTCATTGGAGGAAATAGTAAAAAGTTTAGCTACTAACACTCTCCAATTTCAACAAGAAACACGGAGTGGTTTGAAGAACCTAGAGAATCAAGTTTCTCAGTTAGCTGAAACTGTAGGCAAATTGCAAACTCGAAGTTATAACACATTGCCTAGCCAATAAGAGAGAAATCCGAGGGAGAATGTAAGCTCAATCATACTAATTGGTGAGCAAATGTGTAGCTCACAGAAGAATTGAGGAGCAAGAGATCAAAAGTAATTTAGAGGAAAAGAAGGATAAAAAGCTTTCTAAGGTGACATAAACATTTTATTTTGATCCTAAGTATGACAGCATTCCTTTTCCTTGTAGGTTGTTGTGCCAAGATCAAGAGCAAGAACAACTCCAAGAGCACCTTAATGTGGTCCCTACGCAACATATATCTACAGGAGATGAGAAGGTGAGTATATAGGAGAACATTTGTGATGGTGTAAAAGGTAAACTCCCTCCTAAATGCAAGGATCCAGGTTCCTTCACTATCTCTTGTAGCATAGGAAATATGAGAATTGAACAGGCTATGTTAGATTTAGGAGCCTCAATAAATGTCATGCCATTATCCATTTTTAAGGCTCTCATTCTAGCTCCCTTGTAGAAAACTCAAGTTATTATTCCGTTAGCTTATGGTTATCATACATCTCCGTTTGGAATATTGGAAGATGTTTTAGTACAAGTTCATAGTTTGGTGTTTCCGACAGATTTTTACATTGTTGATATGGATAAAAATAATTCTTCTATTCTTACATCAATTTTATTAGGGAGACCGTTTCTTAACACATCCCAAACTAAGATAGATGTTCGAGCAGGGACTCTTTCCATGGAGTTCGATGGAGAAATTGTTAACTATAATATTTTTGATTCACTGAAAAATGCAGTTGATGTTAATGTTGATTATGCTACTAATGTAATTGCTTGTCAAGTGCATGCATTTTGTAGGAAAAAGCCACTAGTTACTCCACTTGGGCATGTGAAGAGCAATGAATTTGATGGGAAATTGGCTAACCCGATTGATGCTGGTTAAGTGAGAATGAAAGACGTCAAGCTAACGACGTTAAATGAAGCGCTCTTGGGAGGCAACCCAAGTTTCATGTTTTCCATGATCCTTTTCTTCTTAATTTTTTTTTTTGCCCTTCTTTTTCTTTCATAATTTACTTCTTTTATGAAAAAAAAAAGCCAAAAATATTTTATTTTTCTTAGCATCTGTGAGTTTTATTTTTCATTATAGGATTTCTATAACTCCACTTTAGTTTCATTCATTATTCTTTGTTTTGTAGGAATTAGTCTTAATTTTCTTTGTTTCTCCCCCCCCAAACACCTTTGTTGTGTTTAGTGTTACTCATATGGTTTTATTTATCCTGGTGCAGGAACATCTTCCATTTGCGTCCAATATCAAGATTTCCTGTTGTCCAAGCTTGGGGGAGGGACGACATTCGGTTCTGATTGGTATAGCATGGATATGGCAGCTATATGTAAAGAGCACCAGCAGCGTTGACGAAACTTGCAGCCTGTTTGATTACACACTGTGCTCGACGATCTGTAGTGACCTCATACTTCCCTGCTGCACTTCACAACTTCTGTCCTCAACCCTTGTGCACTCCCCATCTTTCGGTGGATTTTTTTGTATTCTTTAATGGTCAACCCTGTGCTCCAAGCTTGGTGGAGCAAGGTTCAAAGTTCAACATATCCCTTAATCCGATGAGCTCTACTCCTTTTCTTTTTCTCTTCGTCCTTCTTTTTCCCACATTGAGGACAATGTGTGATCTAAGCTTGGGGGGAGAAATATGTTTGAATTTATGGAGAGTGTGTGGTTGTGTAAAAATTTTTTGTGCTGGAATATTGGTTTTCTTTATTTGGTTTGGCTGGAAACAACTATTAGTTGTTTGATTTTTGGCCTGTTTTAGGGGAGATGCTGCCGAAATATTTGCAAAATTTAGCTCCACTATATTTGACTTTGGTGTTTGGACTTGTGAATTTTCAATCGTTTTGCTAAAGCTATTTGTGTACTGAAGTGCCAAAGAATAAATGATTTAGGCATTTTGGCTGTACCACCACATTGAGCCAAAAAGCCTACCAATGACATTTTCCTCTAGTGAGCCAATTCGAGCTTTGTGAGCTTATTTTCATGTTACACTCACAAAATAAACTTTTACCAGAAAAATAAGTGTTTTACCCTTCTCTAAGATTAGTAGAGCATTTGTAATCGCAAAGTGGAATATGTCATGATTGATTGGTGGTGTTTATATTTTGATAAAACAAAAAAAATGAAAGTTTCATATTTTGAAGGCTTTGGGTATGAATGTTTGGGTATGGAAAAAAAAGAAGTGAAAAAGGAAAAGTTGAAAACTCTCAAATCAGAATATGAAAAAGTTTCTACAAGAAAAAAAAAAGAAAAAAAAAATTGAGCCCAAATATGTACGTGTGGTGTTTATATCTTTTATTTAGGTAGCTCGAGTGAGTAGACTCGTTGGGGTATTTTCATGCCTAGTGCCTTGGGCCAATTGGACTGGGAGTTATTAGTTGAAATCTCGTTACAAGAGCTACTTAACAAAGACATAACATTTAGAGTCATGGAACTTAGTGAAAAGGTTTATGAAGTTTAACAAAGATGGTGTGTTTTGTATTATGTTTGTGGTGCCGCTTCGCTCTACTAGTCTCAGAGTTTTTACCACCACTTTTCTAAATAAATCCCACACCTTTCTTTACCTTAGCCCCCAGTACATCCATGATTAAAGTCCTAATGATTTTTGAGATTGTTTCACTACTATTTAGTATACGTAACTTATGATAGATTCATAGAAGTTGTAAGTGGCCTTAAGAGTTCATTGATTGCATATATGCTAGTTTGATGCTATTGTTGGGTGTTATGGTATGTATGGCTAAATCGGCATTTTTGTTTCCTTTCAAGAGTTGAATTTCCTTTGTTTTTCATGTCTTTGCTTGAGGACAAGCAAGATATTAGCTTGGGGGAATTTGATAGGGTCATAAAAGTGTGTATTTTTGTTATCTTAAACCCTTAATTTAATATTGAGATTTATATTTTACAAGGAGGTTTAAGTTATTTTTCTTCCGAGACATGAGCTACTACAATTTTATTTATTTGTCTGCAGGAAGATGATTTGGGCAACAAAATTGCAATCGGAGTTGGGAGTCCATTTTCCCTCTCCTACTTGGCATTATTTTGTGAGAAATTAGAAGTTTAGAGGATTGGGCTTGATGGCATAATTGCCCACAACACCAAAGAAACAAAATAAGAAGAGAAAGAAGCAAGGCCCGTGCAAAATTAAAAGTGTAATACCCCGTAATTTTCACCCTTTATTTTTGGTGTTTGTTTACATTAAAATGATATCTTTCGTAAAAAAAAATAATTTATTATTTAGATTATTTTGAAACGTGTTGTGAAAATGTGTATATATATTTATATGTTGTGATATATGTATATATATTTATTTTAAGTTTTTAGTTATTTATTTTAAAGGTTATATTAGTTTCCTTATTTATTTAGGTGTTTAAGATGCAGTTTTGCCGCGTAGCGTTTTTGTAACGTTGTTGGACCGACTTGGGTGATGAAATGTTGCATCACGTGTGGCGTATCATGCTGGCCGAAAATCAGCAATTATGGAGTGGAGGATGAAGAGTTTTGGTGCTTATTAAGCTAACCTTTGAATATCTTGTAACCGCTCATTTAATCCCTCATTAACATTCTCCTAAACCCTTCATTTTTCCTTGCCATAAAATTCTGATTTTTATTAAAAGAAGTTCAGCATCTTTCTCATTTAACCTTCATCGTTTTCAAGAAAAGAAAGAGAGAATAGGAAGAGGAAAAGAATAGAAAGGTTCAACCCGGTTTTTCCTGTCACACCTTCACGAAAATAACCGTAGCTGGAGATCCACCGTTGGACCGTCTTTAAATTTGGACAAAACGTTTAAAACATCTTTTTCTTAACTTTGACCGGAGCGATTTAGAATTGAGCTTTTGATCACCTGGAATCATGATCGGAACAAAGCAGTGCGAAATAAGAGTTTTCAATGTTAAAGAAGAAAACGCCTAGTGACTTGTTGCTACAATTATCGTTCATGGAGCAATTGGATTGCACGCATATTTTTCAAATCCCTTTAGACTTAGCTCTCCTCCCGACGTTCCAGGTAACTAGTAGTTATCTTAGAACGATAGACATTAGAGTATTTTTCGGTATTAGATTATTACGCTAGGAATTGTTTAAAATACTTTTTGTATGAAATTATTGATGAAATTATACGTGAATATTCTTGATATATGCTGTGTGAATATTATGTGCAGAAAAATAATTTCCGTTAGATTTTTCCTATTTATTTGATTTATTTGGTTATTTATGTGTTTATGGCTTATTTGCAAAATAAATAGTGAACGAATGTTATAATTGCTGAAATTATTTTTAGTGAAGCATGTTATATGTTTTATATGTATTTCATGCTTTGGAATAATTTTTGTCTACTTTTTACAAGTTTATTTAATTGGTTTATCTGTTTTTTACATTTTCGTGTATGTCAGTACATAAATCGTGAAAATTATTTCTGGAGGACAAAAAATTTAACTATTTGCATATTATGTATTACTGTGAGTTTATTCATGTTATGTGAATGTTTGGTAAATTTTGGGCATTTATTTCTATTTTTAGTTATTATATTGGCTTTATTGAGTATTCTGTAAATTAATGTTTAAAAATACTTATAGAGTCCGAAAATTATAAATAAAATTTCTACCATGTCAGTGCGGCCATAATGGTCGTAAGATAATTTTTTGTGTTATTTTACTGATCGTACTTATTAGTTTAATAATTATTATCGTGTTTTTGTTGTGAATTTGAGGATATTCTTTTTAATTATTTGAGAGCTTGTTAATCAGAAATAATTTGTGATCTTTTATGTTCTTGGATGCTGGTGTTTAGTAGGTTGCTGTAAGTATTATTGGTATCATTATGTTTATGTTTGATTTATGTAAAAATGATTAATTGTGTACTATTCATTTATTTAATAAGCCTTGGAGTTAATTGGTGATGCATTTTTGATTGATACTGTTAGTGTTGTAAAAACTATTTCATTATCGTTGTTGATGCTTAGTGATGTTCAAAGTATTGTGGTTATATATATTTGTTGTAAGTTTGTAAGTTACTACTTTGAGGATTTTTGAAGAACTACTTTTGATGAATTATGGGTATAAGGCCGGGTGGCATCCCTTTTGACGAATATTTTTGAGCTGAATGATACTTTGATGATATTTATAAATTATGATTTTATTTTTGAGATGAAAACATCCGGTGGGATAGATGTAGTCCCCGGAGAAGAACATGCCAACCACCTGGTTTGCGAACTAGGGGTACACCTGGGTTAATTGTTGTCGTCCAAGAGGTCAGGGAGTTCTGCGTGTTCTACCCTGCATCGGGAGTTTGGCCATTCTTAGACACAGGCAATGGGGAATGTAAGCCCATAGACTGACCTGGAGATTGCGATCTGACAAACCATAGGAAGTGAATTGCGATTCACTAGCGTTCGGTTTCTGACTCAATAACTTGTTTTACCTATATTTTATTTTTATAAAAGTACTCTTGAGATGATTTATTTATTTTTATCCAACTCACTTGCTATTTATTATTCATTTGCGTTATTTGTGAGTTATATGGAAGTGGATGCATATTGTAGTTGACTTGACATAATTATTTCCTTTCTTATTAATCTATGTCTGAATCATGCTTTGATTTCTTTTGTTCTGGGAGAACTGCTAGGAACTCCCCACTGATTGTGGATATTTGTTGTATATTTTGCAAATTATGTTGATGGGAATCTTCTTTGGTTTTGGGCTCGGGTCGAGTTGTGAGCATCAAAAAGCTAGATGTTTTAGGCCTAGACTTTTCATTAGTTTGAGAGTCAGTTTTCTCTTTTAGATATTAATCTAATTAATTTATTTTAGTTATACTATTTATTTATACTGGTTTCATCACTTAGTTATTTAAACGCATTTCTTGTAGTAGTGACATTCCCAGAAGATGATGTTTTCGCCATCGTCCTATTAATACTATTATTATTTCTTTCTTTTCCGCTTTGAAATTCTGGGGTGTTACAGTTGGTATCAGAGCAAAACGCTCATAAACTCTGAAAAAGAGTTGCTAATGATGCTTTAGAATTATTAGTTAGCCATATGATATAAAATTTGTTTAGAATTAAGTTTAGTTGTTTCACTATAATGAGAGTGTTATGGGTAGATTAAGTAAAGGGAAGCCTTATGGGAATGTGGTGTGCTCTCATGCTTATGGAGCATATGTTATATGTATAGTTACTTGTATTATTGGTGGAATTAGTCTACCAAGTTTGCTAATCTTATTTGCAGGGTCTCATACATGTAATTTATTTTCTCTTTTATCAGAGTGCGCAGCGAAAGCGAAGTAATTTATAGCCTCATCGGTTTAGTTGTGTGTTTAATTTGTTTTGTGTTTTGCAATTTAAAAATAAACTTTTATTTTAATTTAATATTGTCATGTGTGTTGCAATTATTTTATTTGTTGGTTGCTTGATAGTATATGTAATTATTATGTGCGACGGTATATATTTTCTGTTCTTTTCCAATTATGTGTTGTTTTTCATGTGAGTATCACATATCTGTTTTATTATTTACAAAACTTTCTAGTTTGAATTTATATTCCAAATTATATTTTAGATCTTTGAACTTAATAAATTTCATACCTATATTAGAGTTATTTTATGACTTGCAAATTTTCCTATTGTTAATATTTTGTTATACTCTTTTGAAAAACGTTTAATTTTAATTGTCTTCAAATTTCTCTTACCGTTTTTGACCATCTATATTTATTTCCTTTTAATATTTTTATTTTTCATGCTAATCCTTGTTTAGCCTTTAATTATGGTAATAAGTTTTGTAGTCTTTGAAAATAAAAGTACTTTAATGAGTTGCATTGGTGTTAGATTGAAATGTAGACGCAAACTATTTTGTTTTAAAGGTTAGCATTCAATAATTACTTTACTTACTTTTCTTATTAGCATTATTTTTCAAACTCAAATGCGTGAAAGGATCTCGTTTAATACTTGTTGTTTCTTGTTTAAATATTTAGTGCTTTCTCATTTCATAGCAAAATTTTGGTTGTTTTCTTTACTTCTTATTTAATTATCTGACTTTAATTATTTTGTTTATATTCTTTGGAAAGGAAATTTATATACTCAGTCTAAATCTTAAACTTGTTTGAGTTGATATTAAGTCATAATGGGTGATTCCTTTGACTTGTATGTCAATTTGATAAGTCTAAATTTTAAACTTGTTTGAGTTGATATTGAGTCATAATGGGTGATTCCTGTGACTTGTATGTCAATTTGATAAGTTAACACATTTTATCTGTTTTGATTTAATTTCCTTTTTCAGTTGATATTAAGTTTATATTGGGTGATTCCAGTAAACTCTAATGTCGATTTGATAAGTTGGCTTTCAAATATTATTTTGTTGATACTAGATTGCAGTGGGTGGTTCCATGCATATTTGTGTCGACTTAGCAAATTTTATAATTGTTGTTAATAATTAATTACTTTATCGCCTTTTTATTATTAGTGTTTCGTCGTTGTGAAATTTATTTTAAAGTTTTCAATTTCTTTTGCGAACTTTAATTTTCATATATATGTTAAATGCTATTTTAATAAAGCAGCTAGCTACTCTTTATTAAAGTGTTCTTATCTCATTAAGTGGAGTATAAGCCCGTGCGGTTACCTCTATTTAAATTGGTTTGGCTATCTATTTACGAACTTTTTTCTTCTTCGTTTCTTTTCTAAAATATTTATGTATGGTCGGATTTACACTTTTATAATTTTACGTAACTATTTATTCCTGCTTCTTTACAAAATTACCTATAGTTTATTGTGCAAAAGTTTTTACCTTAAACTTTCTAATACTTGTCTTTGGTTCTTTCACATTTTATAAAATGATTGTTGTTACCGTGCTTCTTTACTATACAACACTTTTAGTCTTCCAAAATAAAATATATATTATTTGAGTTATAGAATTTTATACCTGCAAAGTTGTTTAGTTAACTAAAATCCATCGATTTCTATTTTCTTAATGTTCTTTATCTAGAGTATTTTCTTTTGTCTCTTGGTTGTTTTGAAGTTTCGAGGACGAAACTCTTTTAAGGGGGAGTGATTGTAACACCCCGTAATTTTCACCCTTTATTTTTGGTGTTTGTTTACATTAAAATGATATCTTTCGTAAAAATAAATAATTTATTATTTAGATTATTTTGGAACGTGTTGTGAAAATGTGTATATATATTTATATGTTGTGATATATGTATATATATTTATTTTAAGTTTTTAGTTATTTATTTTAAAGGTTATATTAGTTTCGTTATTTATTTAGGCGTTTAGGATGCAGTTTTGCCGCGTAGCGTTTTTGTAACGTTGTTGGACCGACTTGGGTGATGAAATGTTGCATCACATGTGGCGTATCATGCTGGCCGAAAATCAGCAATTATGGAGTGGAGGATGAAGAGTTTTGGTGCTTATTAAGCTAACCTTTGAATATCTTGTAACCGCTCATTTAATTCCTCATTAACATTCTCCTAAACCCTTCATTTTTCTTGCCATAAAAATCTGATTTTTATTAAAAGAAGTTCAGCATCTTTCTCATTTAACCCTCATCGTTTTCAAGAAAAGAAAGAGAGAATAGGAAGAGGAAAAAAATAGAAAGGTTCAACCCGGTTTTTCCTGTCACACCTTCACGAAAATAATCGTAGCTGGAGATCCAACCGTTGGCCATCTTCAAATTGGACAAAACGTTTAAAACATCTTGTTCTTAACTTTGACCGGAGCGATTTAGAATCTGAGCTTTTGATCACCGGGAATCATGGTCGGAACAATGCAGTGCGAAATAAGAGCTTTCAACGTTAAAGAAGAAAACGCCTAGTGACTTGTTGCTACAATTATCGTTCATGGAGCAATTGGATTGCACGCATATTTTTCAAATCCCTTTAGACTCAGCTCTCCTCCCGACGTTCCAGGTAACTAGTAGTTATCTTAGAACGATAGACATTAGAGTATTTTTCGGTATTTGATTATTACGCTAGGAATTGTTTAAAATACGTTTTGTATGAAATTATTGATGAAATTATACGTGAATATTCTTGATATATGCTGTGTGAATATTATGTGCAGCAAAATAATTTTCGTTAGATTTTTACTATTTATTTGATTTATTTGGTAATTTATGCGTTTATGGCTTATTTGCAAAATAAATAGTGAACGAATGTTATAATTGCTGAAAATAATTTTTAGTGAAGCTTTTTATATGTTTTATATGTATTTCATGCCTTGGAATAATTTTTGTCTACTGTTTACAAGTTTATTTTATTGGTTTATTTGTTTTTTACATTTTCGTGTGTGTCAGTATATAAATCGTGAAAATTATTTGTGGAGGCCGAAAAATTTATTTCTTTGCATATTATGTATTACTGTGAGTTGATGCATGTTATGTGAATGTTTGGTAATTTTTGGGCGTTTATTTATATTTTTATTTATTATATTGGCTTTATTGAGTATTCTGTAAATTAATGTTTAAAAATACTTATAGAGTCCGAAAATTATAAATAAAATTTGTACCATGTCATTGGGGCCATAATGGTCGTAAGATAATTTTTTGTGTTATTTTACTGATCGTACTTATTAGTTTAATAATTATTATCGTTTTTTTGTTGTGAATTTGAGGATATTCTTTTTAATTATTTGAGAGCTTGTTAATCAGAAATAATTTGTGATCTTTTATGTTCTTGGATGCTGGTGTTTAGTAGGTTGCTGTAAGTATTATTGGTATCATTATGTTTATGTTTGATTTATGTAAAAATGATTAATTGTGTACTATTCATTTATTTAATAAGCCTTGGAGTTAATTGGTGATGCATTTCTTATTGATATTGTTAGTGTTGTAAAAACTATTTCATTATCATTGTTGATGCTTAGTGATGTTCAAAGTATTGTGGTTATAGATATTTGTTGTAAGTTTGTAAGTTACTACTTTGAGGATTTTTGAAGAATTACTTTTGATGAATTATGGGTATAAGGCCGGGTGGCATCTCTTTTGACGAATATTTTTGAGCTGAATGATACTTTGATGATATTTATAAATTATGATTTTATTTTTGAGATAAGAACATCCGGTGGGATTGATGTAGTCCCCGGTGAAGTACATGCCAACCACCTGGTTTGCGAACTAGGGGTACACCTGGGTTAATTGTTGTCGTCCGAGAGGTCAGGGAGTTCTGCGTGTTCTACCCTGCATCGTGAGTTTGGCCATTCTTAGACACAGGCAGTGGGGAACGTAA